>JAKSZT010053770.1:48566853-48989813 GCA_026826555.1 Tolypeutes matacus | reverse complement strand
TTTTTTTTATTGATGACTACCCTTGTGAGTCTTTGCTCTTGTAAATGAGACTTAGCCTGCAGTTGTGGGGTGCCTAAGGGTTGCCACCTGAGAGCCTCCTTGTTGCTTAAATGTGGCCTCTCTCTAAGCCAAACTCAGCATATGATTGCATTACCTTCCCCCCAACGTGGGACATGACTCCCAGGGATGAGCCTCCCTGGCAACGAGGGATTAATACCAAGTGCCAACTGGCAGCTTTATGCAGTGGCAGTATCGTAGCCAATGAGGTTTATCCGAGGCACGATTATTGCTAATTGAAAACTTTTCCCAAGTGCCAACTGGCAACACAACTGGAAAAAGACCTTGAATAAAAGGGGGAAATGGTAAAGACAAATGAGTTCAAGTGGCTAAGAGACTTCAAAGAGAGTCGGGAGGTCATCCCAGAGGTAACTCTTATGCACACCTCAGTAGGAGCTCATAGAACATCTAAGTGCCTATCACCCCACTCAGTGGGGTTCCTGAGAGCTCTGGAGACACCCTGGTCCTATATAAGGGGGGATAGCCCCAGAGACTGATGCCTTATCAGTGGGTTCCATTTTGGAATCTGTGCTCCTGAGAGTGACAGAATTAGACTCAAATAAGTCCTCCCTGCACATGGTTCACCAGTCCCTTCTATTCAAACCTACATGTGATGCTGGAGTTTCTTAGGTATACTTCCAGAGACTGGAGCCTCCCGCCTACCTATGTGCCAGGTGTGCATGAAATCTAGGTGGAGCTGCAACTCCTACCCTACAGCTCAATGGACTCATCCAAGTCACCTGGTGAGGAGACAACGATGGGAAATGGCCATCCCAGGGAATGGAGAGGGCCTGCATCTGCAGGCAGGATCATCCCACCCACCATATCCATGGGATATAAGCCCTCTCTCACTTGGAGTTGGAGTGGACATCACCATCCCAGTCGCCTCTGGATTGGGGGAAGAACTATGGACTAGAGTGGACTTGATGGTATTCTCTTGCTCACATATGGTGATTCTTGCAATGCAAGAAATTATAACAATGAGGTGGAGCCAGTGGCCACTTGACAGTTTTTGGGTAGGGAGGGGATGAGCAGTTGAAATACAGGGGCTTCTTTGGGAGTTGGAGGTTGTCCTGAGTACTGTTGTGGCAATGGATGTAGGCCATTTTAAATCAGCACACACCACTCAGAACTGAGTGGGAGAGAGTGTGGTCTACAGTGTGAACTGTGGTCTATGGTTGGTGGCAAGGCTCCAGGATGTGTAAGTTCATTGAGGTTGGTGGGCCACACTGTGGGAGATGTTTGTGTGGGATGTGGTGGGAGGTGTGGGAGGTGGGCAACATGGGAATCCCAGTGGGTTCTGTGTAATATTTTAGGTAATCTAAGCACCTCTTAAAATATATGTATATATATATATATATATAAATAACATTTTTGTAAGCAAATACACATATATGCATATATATTTATATATCATTTTGCAAATGTTTGTATGTATTGTGAGAATTTTGATTTTTACCCATAATAAAAAAAAAAAATATATATATATATATAAATGAAAAATAAATAAATAAATAAAGCTAATTATACCATTACAATATATATGTGTGGGTATAGGCAAAGTCATCAGAATTTAGATGTAAAATAGAAACCACTCCCATGGCAATCCTGACAAAGATGTTTTTAAAACCTTTCCATTTTATGAGAAAAATAGAGTTGCAGTTGTATACATTTTTAAAAATTGCCAAGTCTAGTGTCATCAGATAATATTCCAACACACACTTAATTTCATCAAAAAATGTCACCCAAGTGGGTAAGATAATTTTCTTAATCCAAATATAATAAAGTCAAAGAAGTAGCTTGTATGTTATGATACATTACTTCATGTATAAATTATAGTAGTAGTTTATGAAGTACCTATGGGAAGTACTCTAGGCAAAGGAAGAATTAGAGTTTTGAGTACTTACCCTGTGATAAATACTTGATGCTTTATTTACATTAACTTACTTAGCACTCACAACCACCCTACGAAATAAAATCTATCTTCAATAGAAATGAAGAGGCTCTGACTTAGGTCTACATAGCTAATAATGGTGGAGTAGTAAATCTGTCCTCACGTCAGTGTGTCTAAAGAAAACACTATTCTTCTCACTTCTTTATATTACCTATTTTACATAAACAAGAGAAGCAGAGCATTCCCTCCACAGACAAAGTTGAGTTCTATGATACGCACTCCCAAAATATGTTGACCCCTTTCATAGGATTTAACACACTTGTTCAATGCTGGCTTCCCCTCTAGATTCTAGAGTGCATAGGCTCCATTAGGTCAAATTCTGTGAATGACTTACCACTTTATAAACCCCTATACCTACCACAAAGTACTCAGTCAAATATTTGTCAACTAGCAGCCTTTAATGAACTTCTTTAATATTTCAAAGAACACCAACAAATATGCAAGCTCAAGATATACAAACCAAGCTCTAGGCCCTCACAAAATCAAATCTTGAAAAACAACAAATTCTGTGCCACTCATTGCTGCCATTCCTGATCACCACCACAAAATATAAGCACCCTCTCCAGTCATCTCAGTTCCTTTCTGTCCTGTGCTTCCTCTCTTCTAACCTAGCTGCTACTGCTCCTCTTCTTCTGAAATCTTCCCACTGCATAACCCTATCAACTTTATTCTGGGGTAAACAAACTCCCCTCTACCCTTAGCTGCTAACAGAACAATATCCATATATCCCAATCAGTATCCATACAGAGCAATTACTTAGCTCATAAACTTCACCAGTCTTCTCAGGAAGCATACCCACAAACCTCTTATCTTGCTCTCACATCCTACTTCAGGAACAATGAGAAAAATCCTATGTGGCTTTTTTAGACTCCCACTTTCAAAACTATAACATTAACCAAAGCCACTTTTATTCTTTTCCCTTTTCTATAACAATGGAAGAGCCTACCTTCCTTAGACTAATCCTCAAACCTAGGCTCTGATTTCCATCATTTCTCATATGTGCAGAGACCCATCTCCATCAATTACCCTCTCTCAGTTCCACCTCTTCATCCTCTCCTTGTCTACCAGCTTGTTCAAATTAGTATGAACATATGCGTAAGTCTCCCAGTTGATCCTATATCCCTCTCTAGCTGCATGGCTTCCTTCTCCTCACAGCCAACTCCTAGAAAGGAAAGCCTGCAGTCACTTTCTCCACTTTATCTCCAACTAAGTCTTCTAACTTCTAATCTACTGGAACTACTCTTACCAGTCACCAGTGACCTACTTGTTCCTATTCAACAGATGGGAATTTTGCCCTTACTTAACTGAGCTGTGTGGACCTCTTCCTCTTTCTTGAAGCACTCTCTTCTTATGATTTCAAAAACATTAATTCCCCTGGTTTTCCTACTACATCCTTGATAATTCCTCATATCTTCCTCTACCTACACCACAAGTGTTCTCCTTTAAGTTTCCATCCCTGACTATCTTCCCACTCAATATATTCTTGCTAAATTCACCTGTTTACATATTCTCAAACATAATTTTGCTCTCTTCACTAGTCAGATATGTACATAATAATCTTTCAACCTGATTTTTTTCATTTTTTTAAGTTGTAAGTTTACAAAAAATCATGCAGAAGTCCAGAGTTCTCATATGCCCCCTTCACCCATGCAGTTTTCCCTACTAACATTTTGCATTAGTATGGTACCTTTGTTAAAACTGATGAAACATTATTATTATAATTATACTATAAAGTCCATAGTTTACATTAGGGTTCACTATTTCAGTTGAGTAGTTCTGTTTTTTTTAAAGCTTTTATTCTGGTAACTTAAATAAAACCTAGAATTTCCCATTTTAACCACATTCACATATATAATTCAGTGGGGTTAATTAATTTCACAACGTTGTGCTACCATCACTACCATCTATTACCAAAACTTTTCCATCACACTAAACAGAAGCTCGTACCAACTAAGCATTAACTTCTCATTGTCCACCCCGGACCCTAGTACCTGGTAACCTGTATTCTAGTATCCGACTCTATGAATTTGCATGTTCTACATATTTGATATAAGTGAGATCATACAATATTTTTCCTTTGAGATCTAGTTTATTTCACTCAACATGATGTCTGCAAGGATTATCCATGTTGTAGCATGTACCAGAACTTCATTCCTGTTTACAACTGAAAAATATTCCATTGTATACGTACACCACATTTTGTTTATCCATCTGTTTACAATTCCTTCACATCCTTAGTTAAATTTATTCCTAGATATTTCATTCTTTTAGTTACTATTGTAAATAGAATATGTATCTTGATTTCTTCTTCAGATTGTTGATTACTAGTATATAGAAACACTACTGATTTTTGCATATTGAGTTTGTATACCACCACATTGCTAAATTCATTTATTAGCTCTGGTAGCTTTGCTATGGAGTTTTCAGGATATTCTGTATGTAGGATCATACCATCTGCAAATAAGGAAAGTTTTGCTTCTTCTTTTCCAATTTGGATGCCTTTTATTTCACTTTCTTGCTTAACTGCTCTGGCTAGAACTTCCAGTACAATGTTGACTAATAGTGGTGACAGGGAGCATCCTTCTCTTGTTCCTGAATTTAGGGAGAAAGTTTTCATTCTGACCAGTGAGTGAGATGTAAGCTGCAGGTTTGTCATATAAACCCTATATCATGTTGAGGATATGTCTTTCTATTTGTAGTTTCCTGAGTGTTTTTATTACAAAGGGGTGCTTGATTTTGTCAAAAGCACTTTCTGCGCCAGTTGATAAGATCATGTGTTTTTTTTTTTCCCTTTATTCTCTTAGTATGATGTATATTACATTTATTGATTTTCTCATGTTGAACCACCCTTGCATACTTGAGATATATCCCACTTAATCATGGTTTAGTAATTCTTTTACATGCTGTTGGATTCAGTTTGCTGGTATTTTGTTGAGGATATTTGCATCCATATTTGTAAGGGGTTTGGTCTATAATTTTCTTCCTTGTCGTTTCTTTGCCTGGCTTTGGTAATAGAGTGATGCTGGCCTCATAGATTGAGTTAGGAAGTTTCCCGCCTCTTCAATTTTTTTTTTTCCGAATGTCTGATAAAATTCACCAGTGAAGTCATCTGGTCCTAGGCTTTTCTTTGTTGAGAGGTTATTGATTACTGATTCAACCTTTTTACTTATTATTGGTCTGTTGAAATCTTTTGTCTCTTCATGAGTCAATATAAGTAGTTTGTGTTTTTCTAAGAATTTGTCCATCATCTATGTTCTCTAATTTGTTGCTGTACCGATGTTGATAGGATCCTCCCATATTCCTTTTCATTTCTGTTGAGTCAGTAATAATGTTCCCCCTTTCATTTCTGAGTTTAGTTTTTTCTGTCCTACCCCCCCCACTTTTGTCCTTCTAGCTAAAGATTTGTCAATTTTATTGATCTTTTCAAAGAACCAACTTTTGGTTTTGTTGACCCTTGCTATTGTTTTCTATTCTCTATTTCATTTAACTCTCCTGTAATCTTTGTTATTTCTTTCTTTGGCGTACTCTGGGTTTAGTTTGCTCTTCTTTTTCTGGTTCCCCCAGGTATGAGGTTAGGTCTCTGATTTGAGATCTTTATTACTTTTTAATGCAAGCATTTGGAGCTATACATTTCCCTCTCAGAACGGCCTTTTCTGCACCCCATAATTTTGGTAAGTTGTGTTTTTCTTTTCATTCACCTCAAGATATTTCCTAAATTCCTTCTGATTTCTTTTTTGATCTATTGGTTCTTTAAGATTGTGTTACTTAATTTCCACATATTTGTTAATTTTCCAATTCTTCCTCTGTTATTGATTTCTAGCTTTATTCCATTGTAGTTAGGGAAGATACATTGTATGATTTCAGTATTTTTAAACATATGGTTTTACCTGGAGATTGACCTATGTGCACCAGGTCATAGGTGTTGTTGGGTAAAGTGTTCTATATATGTCTATTAGGCCTAGTTGGTATATAGTATTGTTCAGGTCTTTTATCGCCTTTCTTTCTTCTGTAGATGTTCCATCTATTACTGAAAATGGTATACTGAAGTCTCCTTCTATTAATGTAGAACCATCTATATCTCCCTTCAAATCTGGCAATATTTGCTTCACATAATTTGGGGCCCTGCCATTAGGTAAATATACATTTATAATTATTATATCTTCTTGTTGAATGGACCTCTTTATCATTACATAGTGTCTTACTTCATCCCTTGTAACAGTTTTTGACTTAAAGTCTATTTTATCTGGTGTTAATATGGCTACCCCAGATCTGTTTTGCTTGCTATTTATATGGAATATTTTTTTCCATTCGTTTACTTTCAACCTACTATATCTTTGAATTTATACTGTAAACAGCATATAGTCGGGTCATGGTTTTTTTTTATCCATTCTACTAATCTCTGCTTTTTAAAAATCCATTTTTGTTTAAAGTAACTACTGATAATGCAGGCCCTTCTTCTGCCATTTTGCTATTTGATTTTTGTAAGTCTTAATCATTAATGCCTACTTTCACATTGATTTGACTTTTGCTAGTGTACCATTTTGAATCCCTTCTCATTTCCCTCCATATATTTTATAGACACTGTCTTTGTGGTTACCATTAAGCTTAAACTTCACATCCTAAATCTATAACTATCACATTTGATTTGATACCAACTTAACTTCAATAGCCTATACACTGTTCAAATATCCCTCCATCCCCCCCCTTTTTTGTTATACTTATTACAAATTACATATGTATACATTGTATCCTCCACACCATAGATTTATCATTATTTTTTATGCACTTGCATTTTAGAATCTGTAAGAAGTAAAAAGTGGAGTTATACAATAAAATAGTGCTTGCATTTATAATTACCAGTAAATATCACCTTTACCAGTGATATTTATTTCTTTAAACTGTTTCATTCCACTGTCTAGTGTCCTTTCCTTTCAGCATTGAATATAGGGCAGTTAGTAGTGGTGACAAACTCCCTTATCTTTTTATTATCTGGGAATGTCTTAATTTCTCCCTCATTTTTAAAAGAACATCTCCCTGGATATAAAATACTTGGTTGGAAATTATTTTGTTTAAGCAATTTAAATATTTCATCCCACTACCTTCTTGCTCTCATAGGTTTGAATAAGAAATCAGCACACAATCTTATTGGGATTCCATTGTTTGTAACTTGTTGAACAATTTTCTCTTGCAGATTTCAGCACTCTGTCTTTGTCCTTAGAATTCCACAGTTTGAGTACAGTGTGTGTGGGCATGTTTTTCTTCAAGTTTATTCTGTTTGGAATTCACTGGGCTTTTTAAATATATATTTTTATGTCTTTTGCTAAATTTGGGGAGTTTTCAGCCATTATTTCTTTAAATATTCTTTTACTCCTTTCTTTCTTCTCCCTTTTTGACTCCCATAAGGCATATATTGGTATGCCTGATAATGTCCCACAAGTTCTTAGGCTCTGTTCACATTTTTTCATTCTTTTTTCTTTCTGCTTCTATGCCTGAATCATTTCAATTGTCTTATTTTCAAGTTCACTGATTTCTTTCTTATGCCAGCTGTTGAAACCTTCTAGAGAATTTTCCATTTCAGTTATTGTGGTCTTAAACTCCAGTATTTTTGTTTGATTCTTTTTTTAAAAATGCCTGTCTCTTTATTAAGATTCTCATATTGTTCATTCATCTTTTTCCTGGTATTCTTTAGTTCTTTCTCCATGTTTTCCTTTAGCTCTTTGAGCATATTGAAGATCCTTTTTAAAAAGTCTTTGCCCAGTATATCCAAAGTCTGATTTTCTTCATCAGTGGGCTCTGTGAACTTCTACCATTTTTAATTTGCATTTTCTTGATTCGGCACTTGCCCAGTTATTGAAACCCTTTAACTGTTTTCCACAGTTCTTAGGAAGATGGCTCTGTCCATTTTTGCTAGTAGTTTGAACATTCTGTGGGGTAACAGTACCCTGGAACATCTTATACCACCATTGACCAGAAGTCCTTCTTTAACTTTGGGGAACATGGATTGAATCTGATAAAAATTCTGAAATGTGTCCTTGAGAAAACATGCACAAGCCTAATTTTTTCCAAACTATTTTAGAAGGTTTCCATGGACACCCTAAAGCTCATTCATGGACACTTCAAAAATATTCCTGGTTTGTTATGACAACAACCCCCAGATCTCTATCTCTATCCATCTCTCTTGATCAATACCCATATATCAAACTGCCTACTTGATATCTCTAATTGGATATGCTACTATAGAATATTTAAGGCTTTGTTGAGTAATAACCGTGTTAGTAGACAGCATTATCCAGTTCCTTATTTAATTGAAATGGAATCTGTGTTTTGCCATGTAAATGATTTTGGTAATTACTTTTTATAACACAAAAATAGTTTCCTTCTATTGCTACATTAGCCTTTTTTTTTTTAATTAAAAAAGACTTCTTGGTATGATCAAGATCCTTTTTATATATAATATATATAAATAATTATATATATATATGTATATATATATGTATGTATATATAAATATTTTTTAGGAGGTACTGGAGATTGAACCCAGGACCTCGTATGTGGGAGGCAGGTGCTCAACCATTGAACTACATCTGCTCCACAAGTATTATGTTTTTTGTTTTGTTGTTGTTGTTTTAGGAGGTACTGGGATTGACCCCAGGACCTTGTACATGGGAAGCAGGCACTCAAACCACTGAGCTACATCTACTCCTTCCTACTTTAATTTGATGGTGTACCAATTAATTAATTACCACAACAAATAATTTATTTTCTTACACCAACAAAGTAAAATGCATCTTTGGATACATTACTGAGTTATATTTCCCAATATTTCACTTGACTTTTTGCTTCTTTATCCATAAACAATTAGTCTCTAGTTTTCTTTATTGGTTTGGGGTATTAAATTCTAGCTTGCTCAGTAAAATGATGTGGGAAGATTTCCGTCTTTGTCAGTAGGCTAGAACAGTGGTTGTCAAACCTAGTTTGCATATTAGAATCAACAGGGAGCTTTTGGAAATGTTTAATGCTCAGGCCCCACTCCTAGAGAGTCTGATTCAATTGGTTGGTGGCTTACCAGTGAACAGTACTTTTAGATAATTAAATTGAATTTTAAAAACTTTTCCATTGGTGATTCAAATAAGTTTCTAGGATTGAGAAACACTGGTTTAGAATTACTTAAATAACATTAAAAGATTAAGTACAATTTACCTTTTATTGTCAATGGATACTATTTAGTCACCTTCCCAATTTCTTCTTTGGTAATTATTCTGGTAATTCCTGTTTTTTCCTTAAATTAATTTTAATGAACTTACCTCTTGCTATTTATGACTTTTCAGAGTCTTTGGGTAATTGCTTTAGTGGCTTTTTGTGGTCTATCCAGATTTTTTGTTGTAATCAGTGGAAGAAATAGACTGTGGCAGGCTTTCTCCATTTTGGCTGACACTGGAAGTCTATCACTTTTTAAAAAGTGTTTCTTGTAGACAGTACATCCAAACTATTAGTCTGTCTTTAAACCGGAGAATTCACTTTATTTACATAAAGCTCAAATTCTTGATTTTATTTGTTCCATCTTACGTGTATATCTTTACTTGTACCTTGTTGGACTTTTTGGTCTTTATTTTTGCTAGTTATTATTCCCTTGTTATTTAGGAATTCTATTGTAATTTTCCAGTTCATAAATATCCACTTTTCCTTTCCTGGGGATCATAAGCAAGCATCTTTTATTCTGTTATGTGAAAAGCAGATACCAACTGTTTTCCCTCCACCAAGACATTAGCCTTCCATTTCTTTACCATCTTTTCAAAACTAAGAGCTCTTTGAAACATGTTTTGGTTTCTACTTTCTTTCTCCCACCACAAATGGGACCTTTGTCATGCATTTATTTCCCTCCTTTCCTCCTGTTACACTCCTAGGTTTGACAAAAATTTAGACTTTGTTTAGTTTCAGATTTGTATTAAAATTTTATATTGCATGTCTTCTATTCCAGAGTCATTCTTAGCATTTGGAATCCCTCAGACTATGATTATGCATTTAGATAGGTAGATGAGTAGGTACTGCATATTCTTTGGCTCCTATTTTCTCTTCCTGTATCTTTCCTTATCTTATGTTCCTGTTTTGATTAATTTGATATTGGTTAGGGTCCCTTCTGAAGTATTTTCTATCAAGAATTTGATAGAAAGCTAACATCTTCAGTAAATCTTTGTATATCTGCAAACAAATTTTAGATGAATCTTAGAAACCTATTCGGCAAAAGAAGCCAGGCAAAATAAGTACATGCTGGATGATTCCATCTGTTGAGGTTCAAGAACAAACAAAATGTATTTGTGATAGAGGTTAGAATAGTGGTTACCGCTGGGAGAGGAATGAGGGAGCCTACTGGGGTGCTGGGAATATCTTTTTCTTTTCCTGTATGGTGGTTAAATGTGTGTATACATATGTAAAAATCATCAAACTGTGCGCTTAAGATTTTTGCACTTTATTGTATGCAGAGGATAACTCAAAATAAAAAGAAAACATCTAAAAGGGATGAATACATTAATAAATTAATAACCTTAACTATGGAAGAAAATTTAAGAGGGATACCAATACAACCTTTCCCATAAGAAACACCAGACCAAAACCGTTAAAGGCAAGTTCTCGCGAAACTTTCAGGAACAAATAGATTTAATGCTGTTTGAAATGTTCCTGATTTTTAAGAATAGAGAAATGGAAAGATTTACAAATCATTCAACAACATGAAAAGATGACCTCATATTTTTGCCCTAAAATTGACAACTTGAATAAAGGAGCATCAAATACCCACATTCTAAATAAAGCTTCAAACAGCTAGAGATCAAACTCTTTTGCCTGGGCTTATGAGGAGGGGCTGACCTCGATCTCCTAAATCAATGCTTCCTCCTTCTACTTTGGGGTGTTACAACAGGGGAAGGACTGAAAAATCAACTAAGGCTCCAGACCTGCATTGTAGAGCCCTTCAGCCACAGGTTAAGCTTGACCTGGGGGGAGGGAAACAGATTCAAAACTTTAAAATATACCCGATTGATACCTATTCTGTGAGCTTGTTACTAGGATCCATAACACTGAATTATAATTTCCACTAAAGGGTGGTTATCAGGTAATTAAAGTAAGAATCCATGAAAAGGTTTTAAATTAAAATCTATTCAAGAGCTAGAAATCAATTGGAAAGCATGACAACCAAGTACATGCTGCTCTCTTGCAGGCTGTAAATATGAGTTTAGAAGAAAAAGCCTGGGAAGAGGCTGTGGCTCAATCAGTGGGGCTCCTGTTTACCATATGGGAGGCCCCGGGTTCGGTTCCCGGGGCCTCCTGGTGGGGGCAGGCCCGCCTGCACGGCGTGGTTGGCTGACCCGGCGAGCGCGGGCAGCGAGGGGGGGATAAATGAATAAATAAACAAGATCTTTAAAAAAAAAAAAAAAGAAGAAGAAGAAGAAAAAGACTAGTGAGGTTAATACTGGTTTATGTCAGTCCAGGTTCCTTACAGAAAAAGCTCAGCATCTGCTCTAACACACTTTCATGTCTTCATTAAAGGCCCACTTTCACACTTTCAAATGAAATTTGTGAAGCAATCATTGCATCTGCTGGAGCTGAGGGTCTGTTTGCGTTTCCATTCACCTTCTCATTTCTGAGGTTCTGCATTCAGGCATAGAGTGAAAAGGCTAATAGAGCAGCAGGCCTTGGTCTGAAATCAGCACTTAGAATATCGGCCCACGTGGAAACAGATCTTTTTGTAAGGTTGAATGGGGCTGATAAAATAATAGATTGTCCTGCTGTGTGGAAGCTATGGGAATGCAGCTAATGGGATTCACACAGGTCCTAGGGACCTACCCAGGAGTTGTAGCAAGAATCTTATGAAAAACAAGATCTACATTGGGTGTTATAGGTATATTAACCCAATATGTAAATGTGTGTGTATCTGGTTTATGTTGGGAGACAAATTAACCATTAACACATACACTGCTTTGGTGTATCCAACTTCTGTTGCAAGTTCTACCATTAATAGTCCTTTTGGAAATTTGCCACATGTTTCAACCACACACCTGCTGAGAGAACAGGCTCCCATGGACCTGGAGGTGTGTATACCATTAAAACTGATCAATTATATTGTTAAATTATACAAATATTTGCATGCAATTACAAACAGAAATATAATTTTCTGAACAATATCACACAAATAAAATATGCCTTGAAACACACTGCAGAAGTCAAAATGTTCATTTGGAATCCCCAACCTTTAGTCACTCAGGAACCTAAGAATCCCCAATCCTAGGTATTTTAGGAGCCTTATCAGTCTCTTTGGAGCCAAGCAGGCAGAATCTGCAGCTAGAGCATACCAGAGCAACTTCAGCCCTTCTCTCTGGGCGAACACCATCCTGCACCTTTTGGCTTTGCCCCTCCTATTCCTGACAGACCGAAAGAATGCCAAGGGGATATCTCATTTGGATTCAAGAGATGAAGATGGTGGTAGGAAGAACTGGTAACCATGCTTGGAAAAACCCATCAGCCAAAATTTAAAGTGTGTGTGTATGTGTGTGCATGTGTGTGCGTGTTTGTGAGAAAGAGACTGACAGAGAGAAAGACAGCACCAGTTCTAAGAGGAAAGTATAAGTAATTCTTGCTAAGGTATAAATTACATAGTTTTTGTAAGATTTGTGTCTGCCTCCTAAGGCTTCTTTATTTTTACTAAAATGAAGTCTTACGTTAAATAGAAAAAGTTGTAATCTGAAATGTAGAATCTTGGGCTACTGAGCTGATCAGGGAGACTGCCCATCTGCGGAGGCTGGGAGGGTTTTACAATGTGACTTTCCATATACCTCTGAAAATGCCTTATTTCAAAGTGTTCACAGGATAGAGGGCTATGTGTGCTTCCCTGGTCCTTGTACAAAGAATTAGAATATTAGTAAGCAATTCAATCCCTCAGAGTGCCCACCTTAGGTCCTGAAAGGGTCACTGTTGTAGTCTTAGAGCTGCTTGCATGATTGAACATTGGGGTAGTTGAGGTAACTAGGGACAATCCAGCACCTCCTAACACATGCCCCTGGGATGCCCAGGTCATGGTCAGCCCACAAGACAAGGGAGCATGAGTGTGGGTAGAGCTGAGGACAACAGGGCAGACTGGGCAAGCTCAGCTCTGCAAAGAATCTGTATGTCAACACTCATCATTACCTTTCTCCTGGGGGACATGGAAGACACTTGGAGGCATTTGAGACACTTGCAGATTGTCCTATCTCCCACATGCATCTCTCACCTGGTTGCATCAAAAATGGAGGGTTGAGGAAGGACCTCAGTGTTAGAAGGTACACTTTCCAGGTATAAAAAAGGAACAGAGCCCAGGAACCATGTACCTTTATGCTCTATCAATTTGAGCTTGCTCTTTAAGGTGTCTCTATGTCCTCACCAATCCTCTAGAACCAAACTCAAATTCTGCCATTGATGAATTTGAGCTATATTTATAGCATTACTTCTTAGAACTGAGCATATCGTGCTGCATATGGTAGATATGCAACAAATGTACTGACTGGTAATATTCCACCTTATGTTATTTCTCATCTGTTCTATATGGCTAGATCTTATACCCCCATTAAGATTGCAAACAGGGGCATTATAGTATACTTTCTATCTCGTACAGTTCCTCAGAGTGCCATACACAGCGTCTCCTGTACTGACTTTCTGAATCCTTAGTGCTCACCTGTGCTCGCAAATAGAAAGGCATTTTCTTTTTATGTCTATTTCTTCATTTGCATTATTTAGTGTGGTATGACCTTTTAAACATTCACCTGCAAATGTGACTGCTAGTGTAACATGCAAACCTATAAGTTGAATTAGTCTTCCTTTGTCCTGATGGAGAGCTCCAAAGACGATTAATTTTAAATGACATTTTGATAATTCATATCCTGTTACTGAAAGTTACAACCTAAAAAATTACCAGAAACATTGTCCAGTAGATAAATATAAAATTTCCCTCATTCCTTAAATTTATCCATTTTCAGGATCACTTTCCTTTTATCTAGTTCCCTTTCCCAAAACGTTTCTGAGGAAAAATAAGATATAGTTGCCTAATAATAATCTGTTTGGAATGAATTATTCAAAGGCTGACACAGCAGTGTGTGGTCTTCCATAAATAATATGGCTATACCTTGTTCTAAGGAAACACAATATTAATAGATAAAGCAGTTAGCAGGTAATTACATGCATTAAATAAAGATTTTTCACTTTCCATGGAAGAATTACTGCAAGCTCCCACATTGCATTTAATATGAATTTCAACTTTAAAAAAATTTTTATTTGCATAAAACTTTCTGTAAGAGAGGTGCACTTATAACAAAAATTTTATCTACTTCACGATTTAGAGTTGGGCTACACTGAGTCCTTACCTGTCAGCAGATTTGCTCTTCAAGGCCCTTTAAAAAATGTCACCCTACACTGGAAAACTTGTATGAACAGCAATTAGAAAACCAAACCTATAGATGAACATCACCTGCTAATTATAATGAGGAGGCGCTTGAGGGAGAATCTGCTACCCCAGGCCATTAATTCAGAGTGGGATGGCATCTGCATTTGAATGGGTAATGCCTTTGAGAGCTGGGGTTCCTACTGCTCCCACAGACCTTTTTACAGCTGTGATCCATCAGGGTCATTGGCCAATCAAAGGCTCAGTGAGCAGCTGGGGCTGGTCATTTGTTCTCCCAGCTCTTTGGCTTGACTCCTTTTCCCCACTCGAACTCTCCTTTCTCACTTTCAGTCTTAATTTCTCTCTACTCACAAATACCCAGAATTGGCAAGAGTTTAAAGGTCTTCGAATCCACTGATTTTCAAACTTTTTTTTTTTAATCATGGACTCCTTTCCTTAAATTAAGTTTCACCCAGAAACACAAGATGTAAAACAGAGCTAACTGGACATGCTCTGTCACGGAGTAGGGAGAGGCCTGCAGCCTACCTGCTGTCCTGACTTGCTCTCACAGTAAGTACTTCAAGATTAGAAGCCTATTCCCTCCTGTACGGATGAAGGAACTGAAGGTGGGGCTCAGTGTTTCTCAATGGGGGCATAATTGGCCTTTGTGGGCAGATGTCTTTATTGGGTAGGACTGCCCTATGCATTATAGTCATTTCTCATCCCTAGCCCCCAACTCAGTCCTCTTTGTGCTCTCCCATTGTTGTGTTTACGAAAATCAGCTGCTAAGGGAGAGTGGTTCCTGTCCCTCTGGTGAGAATCCCATGGCCCTGGAATGATTTGCTCAGGGTTAGTCAGAGAGCAGAGCCAGGATGGACCCAGGTTTCCTGCTTCACGGCCTGTTGCTCTTTCCTCTAACCGGAATGGCGTCTCTCTTGCCGGCTACAGTTTTTTCCTTCCCTTGCTCTTTTTGAACTTTGCCTAATGTCAGATCCTTGGCTGTTGAATTTAGCTTCTTCTGCTCTGCGTGGTTCCCTTAATTTACAGCTTCTGTTGCTGCTACTACTGTGAGAGTCAGCCTAGCGCTTCCATCTAAGCATAGAAATGAATTTTTAAAATTAGGAACTTTATTTCAAATTCACAAAAATAAAAGAACAGAAAAAGGCAGCTCAAAAAATTATGGAAACAGTATTTCTATAAAGTTGCTTTTCAGGTACATGTATTTAGGCAAACAAAAGATATCCCCAGGATTTTCTCAGTTTATTGTGAGCACAAATGTAAAATTCCTGGCCCCATGACCAATGCATCTTCTCATTGAGATGTGATTTTTAATTCACCAGCCCAGCTGACTGATTTTCTTTGTTCTCTCTAAATTACATTGTTTGATTCTGGACCATCTATGTGCTATATAACCTTGATGCCATATAGCTATCAATATAATTGATTGTGGTAGGTAATTTCTTAGCAGTGTGATGATTTCTCAGCAGACAGTGTGATACTGTGGTATCAGCAAGGTATTTGGAGTTAGACAGACCTGGGTTTGAGTGCTGCCTCTTTCATTGACTAGCTGAAGCTTTCTAAAGGACAGTTGGTTCTTCTGAGCCTCAGTTTCCTCATCTATAAACTGAGGGGAAAAGAAACTCTCCCTTGCAAGATCCTTGTATGGATTAAGTGCAGTACTCAGCACTAACTGTTGTTTAATAACTGGTGGCTGCAACTGTTATTGGCTTCACCATTTTGTCACCTTAGAGTAATTTGTTGGAATAAAATAAAATCCCCTAATAAGTTTCCTAAATTTCCCTAAGGTAAGCACCCCAATTCTAGATTCCCTCAGCTTTCCAGCTTGCCCAGTAATTACAGCCCATTTTGGAAGAGGCTGATGGACTTCCCTCTTCCTCCTGTACTAAGACCACTGGACATCCCTGTAGTTGACCGAGAGATCTTATTTCCCATTGATAGAAGGGTTAGCAAATTTCCAGACCTTCTAAAATAGGTTTCCACTAACAATCTATCAAGTCTCCAGAGGGAACTATCATGTCTGAAACAGCCGGGATCCTTTCTTACTGACAGTTTGAGCTGTGGGGTTGAAATCATTTTTGACAAGAAAAAAACAGGCTCAAGTACAATGAAATCACAGACCGTCCACAGTGGCCAATTTTCAAACTTCAAAATCCACAACAGTGCTTAATTATGACAAACACAAAAAAGAATTTCCACAGAAGTTTGATGTAAATTTTTGTCTTTTGCACTCAGTACTCAAAAACCAGTCAATTTTTAAAATCACAGCTATTCAGTCAAACGAAACCAAACCAAATATCTGAGATATTTGCTAAAAGTAGTTTCAGAATACAATTTGCTTTGCTGAATCAATTAGTTTTGCAAAGGTATAGTTGTATAGAACATTTGTTAAATGCCTGTTCGAAACCTATCCACATGGTTGGTGTTTTAAATGATATATACAGATGTTAAATGCATGTATGGAAAAGTATACTTTATTGGAAATTGTTGAGCCCCAATAAATCATCACAAATTCAATATTAAACTCCATGTTGGGATTCTTTGGATAGATCGGATGCAGCAGCTCTTCCTAACAGAAAGCTTTCGTGTGTTTCTGAGAAAATTTTGCTGAAGGAAAAACTGGCACAGATTCCCCAGCTACGTTTCCTTGCTCTTTTTATTCTCAATGAAACAATAATTACTCAGATAATCTGGCCAACAATTGGAGGCTGGTTTCATTTCAGTTGTTTACTAATTATTATTGGATAGATCTTTAGATCCTTGAAAATATTGTCCAATTGCAGCAAACTACTAATGAAGTAAGGTTTGGTTAATTAGGGAATAAGAGCAATTAGCTTGTCAGCAGGTCATTTCTACAGTCCTTAGAGAATTGCTACATTTAGGGATTCGTATCACAGGAGCTATTGACCTCTAAACCTTCCTCCTTTTCTATCACTGCTGTTTAATGGAAAGTCACTTATTTTGTCAGGCTAATCACTGTGGTAATGAAGTAGAATATAGCTTCAGCTTGCTACTCTGTTTTTCTATTGCTAATTTTAGAAAGTTTAAAAATAGATGAATGGATCTATTTTGGATATCATTACAAGAGGAAATCCAAGGTGGACTTCACAGAATCAAATGAGTGCCTGCTGACCACCCCCAAAGCTATCTGGAGCTCATTAGTCTTCAGAGCATTTTCTGCCAAAGAAAAGTTGGTTGTGAATTTGAGTTAAGATTTTTTATGAGCCAAGCCACTTTTGTTTGAGACTGATTTAATGGGATGAGCGAAAATGATTCTGAAATATGTTTTCTTGTGTCCATGTTTACTGACAGAAACTATCTTTAAGAAGCAATGGAATTAGGTAATTCATTTGGAGCCTTTTTTAAAAAAAAGAAAAACGAGTCAGGGGTGGGTGTTACTTAACATAAAAGATCTTAGAAAATGCTTAGGACAACTTGACAAGCTTATCTTTGCCAAAGAGTAATAATTTAAGCCAGAATAATGGTTCATCTGAAAATCTGAAATTTGAATGTTTTAATCCCATCTCACAATGGAGTTTTGCTGAAGTTGTCTCCAATATCAGTGGTAATAGTGTTGACCTTGTTGGAATTTAAGGGGCCCAATAAGTAGCATCTCTGTTCTTCCCTCCTGAGCTCTGAACCAAAATGAGAAATAATACAGAACGGTAAGCCTTTATCATCTTTATTTTAAATCCATAGAATCTGATTTAGATTTTACTCAACTCTCAAGGGAAATGAGCTCAGTCCTTTAAAGAAATCAACAAAATGCAATACCACATTAAATATATTAGAGAATGTGCTTGATATTGGAGAATGTAGCTTCTATCACAGACAAGTGGGCTTCTTAATAGGATAGACCCCAGAATTAGAAAGACTTGTCTACCCAGTATCCAGCCCACCAGACTTCTTCCCTTGGGACTCCTCTCCATTGGAACCTTGCAGCTGAGTTGCTGAGCAGATGTGCTCCTGCTGGTGGATGCACACTGCAGAAAAAAGAGTTGACTTTGCATGGCCAACTTCTCCTTCCAGACTCAGTAATCAGGTCAAGTTATTCTTCCTCCAAGGGAGTAGAAAGGATGTGGCAAGAATTCAGGTCAGTTCCCAAAGTAGAATACCCCCCATATGGAGTGGGAAAGAAATATTCCTTCTAATAGATGTTACAGACATAGGTTTCCCATATGGCTACATTTTGGTGATTCATTCAAAAATTGAGAGTACTGTAAAATCTGACTTAAAGCACATCAATTTAAAACTTAAGGTGATTGACAACTTTTGCATATCAATAAACAAAGAATCTATAAAGCATTTATACTGTCTATAGAATTTCTGAGGGACTATTTTGATTCATTTAGAGAATGCATTAATTTAAGACATTTCAAAGTACCCACTCAAAACAAGGTCTATAATAATTGTAAGATATTTTTGCCTGTTGAAGTAGACTTCCTAAAGACTAATATCAAACAACATTTTGGTAGTTCAGTTTAACTTCCTTCAGCTGTGGGCAACCTGTTATCAAGGTGGTCCTGCCAGGTGGGGCAGGTCATTCTGCATGAAGGTCTCTCACAGAATGAGGCAGAGGCAGGGCCAACCACATAATTTGTGGGACCCAGTACAAAATGAAAATATGGGATAACTTGTTCAAACAGCAGGAAATAAGTGCCCTTGAAAGTACTAATACATAATAAGTAAAGCTTTTTCCTTCAGGGTCTCGCTTTCGAATTGTCATGGTCGTTCTAAGTGAAGAAAAATTAAAATGCTAAATTATTAATTTTACTATTCATTTTGTATTGTGCAGTGCCAGTTTTAAATGCAATGTAAGAGCATTTAACTTGTATGAGGATTCATCAACATTACACAATACATATTTTGTAGCAGCTCATACACGGATGTGTACCCCATTCTTACTAGAACAGTGGAAGCACTGCACAAAATTAATTCAACTTTTTAATTTTACTTCTTGATAGGCGCATATTCTACCAATACTGTGTACCTTCAGCTTATTGATGAGTAAGAAAAAGCTGAAAGGAAAAACACCATTGCCTTCTCTATGTGTTTGAAGAAGTTCTGGTTCAAAGGGAATGCGTGGCCCCTTGGAGCAGTCAGCACAACCCCTTCCCACTCCCACCTCTGCTCGGTAGTAACACAACACACTTACCTTGTATTCGCTTTGAATTTTACTGAACTCCCATGCATTATGGGTTCACCAGAATCCCGTGTTCCTGGGTCATTGTGAATGCTATCTGAAATGGGGCAGTAAGAAACAGTGGACGCACTGTATTGCATGCACTTCCTTTACTCACATGTATATTTTCTTGCCCCATCAGACTTCACTTACTTACGAAGCACATGTTCAAAGATAAAGTTATTGATCATTTCAAAATGGAGACAGAGAGCAATAAACCAAGCACAGGGCCTTTCTGAGCACAGCGCTATCTGTGACTTCACAGGTCATAGTCCATAAAACCAGCTCTAGATGTAGGATGTATCTGAGGAGTATAGGACATGGATTAGCAGCAGGGAAGGCTGGATCCCACATCATGGGTTGAAAAGGTAGGAGCAGGGGGTAGGACAACACCTTATTCTTGTTGTAAGCAATTGCTCTCACTTTTGCCAGAAGGGGAGAGTACCAGCCACAAATGACCCTTATACCAGTACAACATCAGGCTGTATGCTGTTGTTGGCGGCGAGAGTGTTAGGGGTTATATAATCCTCAATTAATACGAAGAAATTCTTCTTAAATTGTTATTCAGAATTTTATGGACCCAGTTTAGCCTTTCTGGTCCTTATACTGACTGCAAAAGAATGAGTTTTTGCTACGTTTTTGTGGACGTCTGGCAACAAAAGATCTGGTTGTATAGAAGTTTATTATAAATTTATAACTGATTTAGTAAAATTGCTATAAATATGTAGGTTTAGTGAATGTTTTCAAAGTCCTTTAAGCCCCATTATGTTTGTGACATACTGTACATTTTGCAAAGTGCTTTTACCCACAGAGTCCCATTTAACCCAGTAATGACCCTGTGAGGCAGGACAGGCAGACAGTTTTATCCCCCTGTGTGGGTGTGTTTACTCGGGTTGCCTTCCCACGAACATGCATCCCCAAAAGCCACGGCTGAATGGAAAGGGGAAGCATTTCATGCAGGGGAAATCAGTCCCCAAGCTGGACAGTGACCTGGTATGACAAACTCTAAAACACAAACTAGGCTGTATCTCTCAGCAGAGGGAGCATAATTTGTCCAAAACATACCTGTTTATAAAATTTGTACAGAGCCTTAATATTTTAAAAATAGATCTATTGAGACATTTTCCTAAGCTGTTCTTTGCTCATCATAAAAGGCCCCTCCATCTTATCACTTATTTGCTGATGCCAAAACCCTAGGAGACAACCTTGTATCCTCCTTTTCCCTCCCCCTGCTCTATGGGCAGGAGCTGCCGGTTCTATTTATAGCTCCATTCTAATTGCTTCTTTCCTACACCACTTCCCATCCTCTGATCCAAACTACAAACATCTCTTGACTGACTTTACATAACCTGAAGGCTGGTTTTTCCGCTTCCTTTCTTGCTCCATTAGCATCCATTCTCCATACAATAGCTATGCTTGCCATTTCTCAGAGGATCTTCATAGTTCAAGAACTCCTTACTCTGACTTATAAAACTCTGCATGATCTGGAACCTGCATCTCTCTCCTACCTGATCTCATACTAATCCCTTCAGCAACACAGGCCCTCTGTTAGGAACCCAAACCCATCAAGCTCTCTACCTCAGGGCCTTTGCACCTGATAGTTCCTCTGCCTGGAATATACTTCCTCCAACTCTTTGCAATGCTTAATTTGAAATAATGCTTAGATGTCACCTCCTTAGGGAAACCTTCACTGATCAACCCCTCTAAAATAATTCTCCTCCTCCAGTTAATCTCTATCCATCCCCCATTTTTCCCATCATAGAACATATCATAATCTGTCTTATTATTTGTGTGCTCACTTGTTCATTGACCATTTCCCCTATCAAAATATAAGTTTCAAGAAGGAAGGGCCCTTGTCTAAATTGTTTCTCACTGTATCCCTACCACATAGAACCATACCTGGCACTGTGCACGACAATTCGTTATTTAAATGAAGAACAAGGAGGAAGTCAAGTGGCTATATTAAGGGAGGAGATTGGGGCAGGCTGAGACCATGTTCAAGCTGAGGAAATAAAAACAGTGCATTTCCGGCCCTTAAATGGGAACATTGTCCAAGTTCTAAACCCAGGATAGGTATTTCCTGACAATAAACTCTTTTTGCTGTACCAATTAGTTTCTAATAAGCAAACTGAAAGTTATTCTACAGCCTCCATCTTTTGCCACTATGATTTTCATCAATATCTTTTCAGCTGCAAATAACAGGTAAGTACTTCAAATTAGTTTGAAGAAAAAAGGGGTCATAAACCTAGGAAGTCTAGGGACATGGTTGGTTTGGACATGGCTAGACCCAGGGACTCAAAGATGTCATCTGCTCTCTCTCTCCCTATTTGTCTTTCTCTCTCTCTCCCCATTTCTTTTTTTTTTAAACAATAATCTTTATTTTAGAGCAGTTTTAGGTTTACAGAAAAATTGCACAGAAAGTACAGAATTTCCATATACCTTCCCCGCCCCTTGGCCCCAAATTTCTTTATTAACGTCTTGCATTAGTATGGTACATTTGTTAAAGTTGATGAACCAATATTGATACATTATTAGAAACTTAAGTCCATAGTTTACATTAGGGTTTACTCTTTATATATACAGTTCTATGGGTTTTGACAAATACATAATGTTATGTATCCACTATTACCTACAAAACAGTTTCAGAGTTCTAAAATGGCCTGTGTTACACCTATTCATCCCCCCACCTCATCCCCAACCCATGGCCACCACTGATGTTTTTACTGTATCTGTAGTTTTGCCTTTCCCACAATGTCATATAGTTGGAACCGTACAAGTACCCTTTGTAGACTGACTTCTTTCACTTGGCAATATGTATTTAAGGTTCCTCCATGTTTTTTTTTCATGGCTTCATAGCTCATTTCTTTTTATTGCTGAATAATATTCAATTTTATGGACGTGCCACCATTTGTTTATCCATTCATCTACGGTAAGGCATCTTGGTTGCTTCCAATTTTTGGTGATTGTGAATAAAGCTGCTATAAACATTCATCTACAGGTTTTGTGTGGGCATGTTTTCAACTCCTAGGAGCACAACTGCTGGAATCTATGGTAATCCTGTTTTAGCTTTATAAGAAACTGCCAAACTGTCTTCCAAGATGGCTATACCATTTTGCATTCCCACCAGCAATGAATGAGAATTCTCCATTGCTCTATATCCTCCCCAGCATTTGGTGGTGTTGATGTTTTGGATTTTAGCCATTCTATTAGGTATGCAGTGGTATCTTATTGTTTCAATTTGCATTTTCCTAATGGTATGTGATGTTGAGCATCTTTTCATACACTTATTTGCCATCTGTATATCTTCTTTGGTGAGGTATTTTTCAGCTTTTTATCCAGTTTTTAATTAGGTTGTTTACTTTTTTTTTTTTTTTTTTATGTTTTGCATGGTTTGGATACAAGTCCTTTGTCAGATATACGTTTGGCAAATATTTTCTTCTGGTATGTGGCTTAACTTTTCATTCTCTTAACAGTGTCCTTTGCAGAGCGGAAGTTTTAAATTTTAATGGAATCCAACTTAACAATTTTTCTTTTGTGGATTGTGTTTTGGGGTTTGTATCTAAGAAGTCATTGCCAAACCCAAGGTCACCTAGATTTCTCCTTTGTTAACTTCTGGAAATTTTAGATTTTTGCATTTTTTATTGTCTATGATCCGTTTGAGTTGATTTTTGTGAAAGTTATAAGATCTGTGTCTAGATAATTTTTTGCATGTGGATATGCAGTTGTTTCAGCATCATTTTTTAAAAAGACCATCCTTTCTTCACCGAATTGCCTTTGCTCTTTTGTCAATGATCATTTGACAATATTTGTGTGGGTGTATTTCTGGCTCTCTATTCTGTTCCTTTGATCTATTTGTCTATTCTTTCACCAATATCACACTGTCTTGATTTCCCTAGCTTTATACTAAAACTTGAAATGGGTTAGAACTTTGCTCTTCAGTATTTTATTGGTTCTTCTGGGTATTTTGCCTTTCAGTTTTGAATTTAGGATGAATTTGCTGATATCCATAAAATAACTTTCTGGTATTTTGATTGGGATTGTATTGAACCTATATATTAATTTGGAAAGAATTGACATCTTAATAATATTGCACATCCTATTTAGATATCCTTTAATTTCTTTCATCAGAGTTTTATAATTCTCTTCATGTTAATCATATATTTTTTTGTTAGATTTATCCCTAAATATTTTATTTTTCTGGTCCTAATGTATATGGTGCTGTGTTTTTCACTTCAATTTTCTATTGCTAATTGCTGACATATAGGGAATATTATACAAGTTATATATTAACCTTGTATCGTGCAACTATAATCACTTAATGGTTTCAGGAGTTTGTTATCAATTCTTTGGGATTTTCTACATCAAGAATCATATCATTTGTGAAAAAAGAGAGCTTTATTTCTTCCTTCGCAATCTGTATACCTTTTATTTCCTTTTCTTGTCTTATTGTGTTAGCTAGGACTTCCAGTATGATGCTGAGTGGGAGTGGTGAAAGATACATCCTTGTCTTATTCCTGATCTTACTCTGCCTATTTCTTAAACTTGCTTTCCTCAGTGCTAAGTAGTTATTCTCAGGCAGGTTCTCACCTTTTGGCAGAAAACATGGCCATAGTCATACCCAAGCCTACATTCACAACCCTTGATGCAGAAGGAAGAGATACCCTCTCCCTCAGTGTCTTTAAATGAATCCCACAGGACTCATTTACCTGACCTGGTTTACGTTGGTCCTGGAGACTAAGTCACTATGAATGGCCATTCTAGATGGCTTTTTCAGTTCTATGGCAGACCAGGCACAGAGACTGATAACCCACCAAGACCACACGGATGTGAATATTCTCGCTGCCCTGATTTTGTGATAATCAGAGTAGGCTAAACATTCACTATGTTGGAAACCATGCATGTGTCCCCAGACCTAGTTTTTCTCCCTAGGTTTGGTTTCTAGAATGCTGGTGATAAACTAAGCCTGATTTATTATATGATCATCCTGTATGGGAAAAGACTGTAACTTTGAGTATCTTTGGTCAACCTTAAGAGAGATAGCAGGGGGACAGATGTGGTTCAGGTGGTTGGGCATCTGTTTCCCTTATGGAGGGACCTGGGTTCGATCCCCAGGACCTCCCAGTAAAAATTTAAAAAAAGAAAAATACAGATGGCACAAGGGCCACCAGGCCCCATATGCAGGTATGCTGTCAGGCCCCGTGTATGGGTACACTGCCAGGCCCTGCAAGCCTCGCAGCAAGATGATGATGTAACAGGAGAGTGACACAAGGGAGAGCCAAGATAAGATGTACTTAGAAACCAGGAACTAAGATGGCACAGGTGGTAGGATGCCAGTCTCCTGCTTCGGAGATTCTGAGGATCGAATCCCAGTGAAGACAGGAGGAGAAGGATGAGAAGAGAGGGCAGGAAACAGACACAGAGAAATGCCCAGTGAATGGACACAGAAACAGCAAAAGGGGGGTGGGTGGGTGGGGGGGTGGGTAAAAATGGATAAAAGTAAATAAATAAGTCCTTTAAAAAATGTATAGGGGAGGAAGATACGGACTATAGTTAGTAGTAATACTTTGGCGATACTCTTCATAATTTATTAACAAATGTTTCACAGCAATGCAAGGTGTTTGGGGGGAGTGATGTGTGGGAGCCCTGCATGATGTTATGCATGTTTGTTTTGTAAATTCACGATGTTTACTGAATACTTATAGTCCATGTATGTTGATATATGTATGAATATATACTTTAATAAATTGTTTAAAAAAAACAATGTATGAATGATATACATTTAAAAACAAACAAACAAAAAAACAAACACATGGAATGAGTGAAGTGTGATTTCCCCAGTGAAGGGAGGCTGGAAGGAAAAGTAAAAAAGTCATGGTCTCTAATACTCTACTCCACTTCCTCCCAAAGGATTTACAATTCCGTGAACATAGCATGCTCTTCAGTTATGATCAGGGTTTTGCAAATGCCCTCTGCTTTGGATTCCCTTTCCTCTTAGCTGGTGGTGAATTCAAGATGGTATGGTTACTCTCAAAGCATGCTGTTTATACCTCCCATGATAGCCAACTCACTGCCCTGTGTTGTTTACCTTTATTTATACATCTGTGTTTCTTTGCCAGATTGTGAGATTGGTGATTTCAGGGAGAGTCAGTGGGTGTTCAGCACCCAAAGTGCCCAACCAACTAATGGATGCAGAATTGTATCACTTTCAAAAGTCATTTCAGAGTCAAGATTAGAATCCAGTGTCTTTCCCTTGGCCCATTTTTCAAAACTTGTGTTATAATTATATAAGATTCTCATAAAGTTAAGCTGTGACTTTCTCAGCTATCATAGCATAAATCTTAGTTTGGGGCTTAATGTTGAATAAAAGCAAAACAATTTGCCACTGAATAAATAAATACAAAAGACCTCAGAATGTTCTACTGAAGTTCTTAGATCATTGGGTTTTGATAACTCAAAAAACTTTTCTATTTTTAAGGTCATTTCATAGCCCTTCCAATAGTTAATGTTCCAGGTAAACATTTCTCCAACATACAGTTATTTTATGGATACTGTACAGGAGTTGGATTCTGCACTGGAGACTGGGGACAGAAAGGTAAATAAGACATGTCCCCTGCTCTTGTCAAAAAAGGAGATGGATATAGCAGCCAAAGTAATTCTTTTAACATCAAGTAAATCACGTCACTCCTCTGTTCAAAAACCCCCACTGGCTTCCCTTCTCACTTGTGGTAATCTCCAAAGTCCTTACTATCATGTACAAGACCCTCACAGCATGGCCTCCCACTGCCTTTCTGACCTTATCTCCCACCTCTCCAGTACTCCCAGATTTCTGCCTTCAGCCCTTGAACTTCTGTTTCCCTGCCTTCCCCACATATCCGTAGTTCAATCCCTCACTTGCTTTAGGTCTCTGCTGAAATGCCATCTTATTGAAAAGGGCTTTCCTCCCATACTGCCCACCTTTCACATCCCAACATTATTCTCTAGCCTCTGCACCTGGATTAATTTTTCTTCAAGCACTTGCTACTAACCGACATGTTTTAATATTTATTTTTATTGTACCCTCTTGCTCACATACTACATGTGTATACACACACACACATATACATGCATAAACACATGAGATTGTAAGTTCCATGAAATAGGAATTTTCTCTGATGTATTTATGCTCAACAGGTATTTGTTGAGTGAACACATGCTATAAGTACTTTTGTACACACTTTATCCAAATATACTGTACCCAAATAAAATTATTATTCTTTGAAAGTACACTGACAGTAAAGCCTACTAAATGAAAACAATTCCCAGTGTTTAGGTTAGGACCTGGCTTTTATTGATAAGACCATTGGGTCATTTCTCATTTCTAGAGAACCAATAGAAGCAAGACACTGGAGCTGATGTTGTGATGGACACAAGTAAGGTTAAAATAAGATTCCAACCTTAAGGAAGCTTTGGTCAAGTAGGAGAGAGAAAATCCATACCTGATCATATGAATATAGTCAATAACAGAAGTCTAAAGACAGAGAATGTTATGAAAGCTCAGAAGAGAGAGAATTCTTGGAGATGTGCAGAAAAGACTTAAGGATGAATTGGTCTTTCGGTTAGGCTTGACGAATAGGTAGGCCCATGGGAAAGACAGTTACCCACAGAAAAGACACAGAAAACAAAGCCATGGAGACCATAAGACAAAGTCTAGTCTACCTCAACTAACACTAACTAATGGGAATAGAAGAAATAAAGATAGACTGATGCATTGAGAAAATAAGAGTTAGTGAATATGCTAAACAGCTTGGACTGTGGGAAGCATGTGTGTAAGCTTGTGTTCAGATCCACACTAGGCCTCTTGCATAACTCTAGCCTTTTTGAACCTAGTCCTTTAGCAAAATTAAAATGTAAATGCCTCTTTAGCAGTACTCTAACTACATAATATTTGAAAGCACTGCCACATATTAGATCTCATTAATACTATTCTTTGTTTATTTTTCAGAAAGCATAGTCTAGTTACCAAAGTGATTTGAACAAAGGAATGACATAATCGGAGCTTTTCTTATATCATTGTTTATTTGGTATTTTTTGTCACACACTTACCAGTGCAATGGATCAAACATTGCTTGTATTTTGAAGATGCACACAATTTATTTCTTAAGATATTTTTAAAATGCATGTGAATTTAGCTGAGCTTAATCCTCCTAATGACCAAACTGTGTTGCTACACTCAGTTAAGCATTTTTGGAACCTGCACTCTTTCTTCATGAACCCACCCCTTTCTTCACGACCTGCATTTCCCTCACCCCACCCCATATTCTGAGGAAATGCCTTTCTAGGCAACTTCCAGGAGGTAGGTCCTCAACTCTGGGGTCCTCACACATGGCTGTGGGAGAAACAGGAATAGTATTACAGCCAGCTAGCTAGGAACTGCCATAACCCATATGCTAGTCTGCTATATTGCAACTTGGGGTCAACAGCTGCAGTGAGTGGATTGTGCTTTATCTGTCAGATGAGCCTCCACTTGAAAGGAAAAAAAGGTTGAGAACTACTGCTCTAGGACAGTGCTGCTCAATAGAAACAGAAGACAAGCCACATATATAATTTAAAATTTTCTGGTTGCCATATTTAAAAAGTAAAAGAAACACATGGAATAAATTTTAATAATATACATCATCTAAATTAATATACCCAAAATATTATCATCAAAACAATCTATATGAGTGTGTTACTTACCTTGACTCTTAGCTTGTTGGGGACGGTAACTGGGACCCGATATCTGGTTCTGTCATCTTTGCCCTCCATCCTGCAGCCACCATGCATGAGTGTATCTCCATCCACATCAGCCAGATTGGTGTCCAGAATGGCAATGCCTGATAGAAGCTCTACTGGCTAGAACATGGCATCCAGCCTGATGGCCAGATGGCAAGTGACAAGACCATTGGGGGAAGAGATGATTCCTTCAACACCTTCTTCAGTGAGACCCATGCTGGCAAGCATGTGCCCAGGGCAGTGTTTGTACACCTGGAACCCATGGTCATTGATGAAGTTTGCACTGGCATCTACTGCCAACTCTTCCACCCTGAGCAGCTCATCACAGGCAAGGAAGATGCTGCCAATAACTATGCCCATGGGCATTATACCATTGGCAAGGATATCATCAACCTGGTTCTGACAGAATTTGCAAGCTGGCCAAGTGCACAGGTCTTCAGGGCTTCTTGGTTTTCCACATCTTTGGTGGGGGAACCGGTTCAGGGTTCACCTCCCTGCTGATGGAATGTCTTTCTGTTGATTATGGCAAGAAGTCTAAGCTGGAGTTCTCCGTTTACCCAGACCCCCAGGTCTCCACAGCTATTGTTGAGCCCTACAACTCCATTCTCACCACTCCACTAACCTGGAGCACTCAGATTGTGTCTTCATAGTAGACAACGAGGCCATCTATAACTTCTGTCGTAGAAATCTCAATATTGAGCGCCCAACCTGTACCAACCTTAACTGCCTTATTAGCCAGACTGTGTCCTCCATCACTGCTTTTCTCAGGTTTGATGGTGCCCTGATCTCATCTGACAGAATTCTAGACCACCTTGGTGCCCTATCCCTGCATCCACTTTCCTCTGGCCACCTATGCCCTCGTCATCTCTGCTAAGAAAGCCTATCATGAACAGCTTTCTGTAGCAGAGATTACCAATGCTTGCTTTGAGCCAGCCAACCAGATGGTGAAATGTGACCCTCGCCACAGTAAATACATGGCTTGCTGCGTATTGTACCATGGTGACATGGTTCCCAGAGATGTCAGTTGCTGCCATCGTCACCATCAAGACCAAGTGTAGCACCCAGTTTGTGGACTGGTGTCCCACTGGCTTCAAGGTCGGCGTTAATTACCAGCCTCCCACCATGGTACCTAGTGGAGACCTGGCCAATGTCCAGCGAGCTGTGTGCATGCTGAGCAACACCACAGCCATAGCTGAGACCTGGGCTCGCCTGGACTACCAGTTTGACCTGAAGTATGCCAAATGTGCCTTTGTTCACTGGTTTGTGGGTGAGGGAATGGAGGAAGGAGAGTTTTCTGAGGCCCATGAGGACATGGGTGCACTTAAGAAGGATTATGAGGAGGTTGGTATAGATTCTGTTGAAGGAGAGGGTGAGGAAGAAGGAGAGGAATATTAGTACCCATTTCTTTCAGCCCTACAGCATGTTACACTCCCAGTACTTCAGCTTTACATTACCTGACAAGGCATTTAAGCTCTTTGGTTAGGTTGTCTTCACTTCATTGTGATCATGTCTTATTTTTCCATGTGTACCTGTAAAGTTTTCCATCATGTCTCACAGTAAAGTCTTTAAGAAAAGTGAAAACAAAAACAAAAAAAAACCAATCCATATAAAATTATGAATGAGAGTTTAACATTCTTTTGTGTATTACTAAGTCTTCAAATTTCAGTTTGTTTTTTTATACTTACAGCACATCTTATCTTGAACTAGCCACATTTAAATAGGTAAATAGCCATTGTGGCTAGCAGCTGCCATATTGGACAGCAAAGGTCTAGGGTCAAAAGTGCTGCAGTTCCAAGGTGCCGTGGTGATCTGAATAAACAGAAACCTTGAGCTGTCCTAGAATCTAGCTCTTCATTGCATTCTTTAGTTCTTAGTCACTAAAAGCATAAGCAGTAATTGAGAAACGTTTACTCTTGGTGATTAGCTTTGCTCTCCATCATTCTAAGGATTCAAATTACTTATGAGATTTGCTGTGATTTAGTTTTCCCTTGACTAACCATTTTCAAAATGCCAAATTCAATGCCCTGTATGTCAACCAAGAACATAATAACAATAGTCGCCTCTTCTTTCTATAAATGCTACGAGATGGAATAGCCAAACTTAGACATCAAAAAAAAACAAACAAACAAAACCCAATTTATGAGGCAGTGGAGCCAGACTGCCTGGGTTTGCTGCTGCCTCTCCCACTCAAAGCTATGTGAAAACTTGGGTAGGACACTTAACATCTCCAATCCTAGGTTCCTCATGGTGGTGCTATAAGATTTAAACAAGATTTTGCATGTAAAATATTTAGCACAGAGCCTGGCAGATAATGAGTGCTCAATATATAACAGCTCTCATAATCCCACTAAGGTTCTTTTATTTCCTAGCCAGATGGGGACATAAAATCTAGTAATTCAGCTTTCATGCTCTTTGTTAATTATGTGACCTATCAAAATTGGAGTTTTTGAAGTGTAGACTGCTCCTCAGTTTAAAAGATATGAAAAAAAATGTTTATTTCCATAAGGATATTAGCATTATATCTCTATCCTCTACTACGGGGTCAGCAAACTAAGGCCTGTGGACCAGATTAGGCCCTCTGCCTGTTTTTGTGTGACCCACAATCTAAGAATGTTTTGTCCATTTTAAAAATGTTGGAAAAAATCAAAAGAAGAATTTGTGAGACATGAAAATTCTATGAACTTCAGATTTCAGTGTTCATATCTCAAGCTTTTTCAGAACACAGCCACTCTCATTTATGTACGTGTCATCTGTGGCTGCCGTGGTGCTACAACAGCACAGTTGAGGAGTTGTAGCAGCAAAATGCAACAGAGGATGGACCACAAAGCCAAAAATATTTACCATTTACCTCTTTACAGAAAAAGTTTGTTGACCCCTGATCTACTAGGTTATAATAAGCTCCTAAGAAGGAATCTCTCCCAGCATCTAACTTGGTGATTCGCATATTCTAGAGGTTTGATAAATGACTCTTGCATGAATACCTCTGTAATTTTTTTATTCAAATGTGTACCACAGTATTCCTGCTTCTATATGCTAATAAAATTGAAAGCATTAATTTCCTTATTTTTTTACAAAATTTGACACTCACCTGGTTTGATATTTAGCATATGAATTCTACAAAAGATTTTTTTAAACAGAACTCCATGCTACAATGAGAATTTTTCATACCCAAAAAGAGGAGTAATTTTGCAGTCTTTTTTAAAAATATAAAATAAATGTTCACATTGAAATGTTGAAAATTGCACTAAGGTATCATTCAAATTTTAAATGTCAGTACATAAAACTATGTTAGTTTTCTAGTGCAGAAATAAATTAAGGATTAAAAAGTTCTAATCCTTGACATTGCTTCTCTTGAGGATAAATGCAGAAGTAGTATAACATCAGTCTTTGAAAACTTCTGCATTTGAAATTTAATTTAATGAGACTAATAGAAATCAACAATATGTTTTACAAAGTAAGAGACTTCATATGTTCAGGAGACTATAGGGAAAAATGCAAACACTGAACATTCCTGAAGCAGACTGGGGGCAGGAGGGGGGGTGGCAAAAAAATAGAGACTAGTTTTTCCTTGATTGTAGGTGACAAGCAAACCAGAATCTTTATAAAATAAAATGGTACTCAGCAGAAATCACTTATATTTCGCAGACATTTTTCCTGCAACATTTCTTCTTTTTCTGACCTTTAATATCTTTTATCATTACTTAAATCGCTCTGTTTTGCCCAGGAGACGGTCTGGACTGCATGGGACTGTCAGTATAATCAACCAAGCAATCAATTCACTGAAATTGATGTCCTGTGAAGAGCACCCAACTAGGATTCGGAGACCCTCAGGGCTAAGACCTTAGGTCTGTTCTCTCACCTTTCACCAGCCACAATGAAGAAGGTGACTACCTGCCTTCTGACGTCCTTCCCTTCTGACATCCTGGGAGTCTAAATAATCAGTTATGTTTATTTTTGACTTTTGTGATTGACTAGTTATTCAACTGATTTAGGTGAATTGCATGGGTTTTGGTGGCAATACATAGATTTGAGCCTTTATATTTCTTCTTTCTAAAATATTCTATTTAATTTAGGGTAAATAGGGCAATGTGAATGAGTTTTGAAAGGTTAAAAGAACGACATAATTGTAAGATATCCCTATTAAATGGAATCATCCAGTGTTAGGGCTAGAAGCTCCTAGAGATGGCTTTTCATGGCCCCTTCCTTTCACAGGTAGGAAAGCTGAGGTCCAGAGAGATCCAGCACTCACTCCAGCTCCCCCATCACTCCACTTGCCCCATCTACCATTAGGAATCGCATTGTAATCCACATGTCCCTGCAGCATTAGCCTATATTGACTTCCTCAACTATATATATATTTTTCAGGAAATATTCTATTTTCTCACACTCTTACATTTGAATTCCCATGGCCTGATTTCAAGCTAATTTCTGTGTCTGCAAAACATTGCATTTTCTGGTTGGGTTTATCAAAGAGTGATATCTAAATAGTATATTTATATTTCACCCAAGCATAAGCTCTTTAGAATTCAAGGCTAATCGCGCAAGATGAAGAAAAAGAAACAAAGATGAAATAAGTGGAAAATTTTTCCCTTATCTGAACAATTTTTTATGTCAGATTCTTTAGAGCTCTCATTTTATGTTTTTTAAAATTTATTAGTTTTATTGGAACTCTGAATTTATAAAGGGTCATAACTAATCTGTTATGTTGTAACTTAACCAGAAAATCAGCAATAGTAGTAAAATACTTCTCACAGGAATCCATTCATTCAGTCATTCAACAAACATTTATAGAGCCCTATAAAGAGCAAGGTATTGTAAGATACCATGACAAAAAGTCACAGTTTAATGAATTCTGACCATCCAAGGAAGGAATTTAAGATGTAATAATAACAACTCACATTTATTGAGTGCTTTACCGTGTGCCATGTGCCCTGTGTTAAATATCTTGCATGAATTATCTCTTTTGATTTTTACAACAATATGAGTTAAAGACTGTTATATTGATGTGAAGTTTATTGAGATCCTACATAAAGTTTCCAGTACAGTGCTTGGAGCATATCAGATTCTCACAAAATATTGATTTTCTCTCTGACCCCCCTTTTATTTCACATTAGACATCATTAACTACTTTTCCTTTTGGAAAATATATCCTGGATAATAGTAGATTGCCAGAACTGAATGAATGATGTAACCACAAGAACCTGATAATTGAACATGAGGAGCTCATCCAAAGGAGATGGGGTCCACACATGTAATAAGCTTGGAGGGAGCATAAACAAAATGGCTCTCCAATAAAGGGCTGAGGCCAGAAGGGGTTTGGGCTCTGCTCAGTCATACAGTGGGAGGAGGAACATTGAAGGGAGCATGGGCAGAATCACAAAGGACAGTTTGGAGCCTGTGTCACGATGCCCCAGCCTAGAGCTTTCACCGCGTGGCTTCCAGAACCGCAACAGACTTTCCACAGAGATGGGGAGGAAGTTGCTAGAACAAACACCATCCTGAAACTTGCCCTAAAAATGAACCTAATCAAACCCCAATGTTTTCTTGAGGTTAGAAAAGGCCTGGCTTAGCATTTTAAAAACAATATCTGTTTGCCTTTTGTCTCCCATTTGCAGCCAGACGTGGAAGTTCTAAAAAACCCATTAAAAACTTTGGGTTTTATTTTGTATTTATTTCTTTACTGTATACTGTGCCTAGCCAAAACCAGAAAATGCTGGAACGGCACAAGCTCATTCTCCTGAGATGTCCATATCAAAGACATTTGGAACAGTTTTGGCTAAGCATCTGACTTTTTCCATTCTTATCCAAACCAATATTTCAATTCCTTGCAATTTACTCATATGCATCCACCTTCTCAAGTGTTCTGAGGCATTTTTTTCAGCACACACGTTGGCCTTCAAAGTGTAACAAGCAATTGTGTGTTGGCAGAAGCTATATTTTTCAAGTTTTACCTCCATACCATCATCCAACAAAGAGAATGAGAACTTCTAGCAACTTTGTCCATTCTCCATATATTCCTGAGTGAAAATATAAGAAAATATAGGAAAGGCAATGTTAGGCACCCTCTTGCATAGAGATTTATTATTTTGCAGTATATTTAATAAATTATCCTGTCTCTTAAGTGAAATAAGTTTGGCCAAGTAAACTTTTTAAAGCAGCTCATGTAGTGCAATCAGCAAATTTACTGGGAAACTGAACTTGTACCTTTCTTAATGCCTTACAGAGATATCCCTTGGAGGTCATGCAAACTTTCCCTCTCTGATAAATTGTAGTTTTGTTGGTGAACCCACAATTTACATTTATCATTCTGTAAGTCATCCTTATTCTAACTGACTTTGATCCATAGATCTATTACCTTTCATAAAACAATTGAGTATAATACTCTGCAAGTCACAATCAATCTTTTCCTCATTAAAAAAAAAAACAACTTCAATTTATAGTAGATTTTTCCCATGGAAATTTTTATCTTGATTTTCTTTTTTAATGGGATACAGTAGAAAATTAGAGTTTGCATTACCAAAAAGTCAAATTTCAGGGAACTCTCCCATCTTGAAGAAAACTTATGATGCTGCCGTACTCGAAGCTGCTGAGAAAACATAATGATGCCCATTGTCACCTGTGACATTTAGTCTCAATTCCTCTTTGGGCACTTGGAACTTCCTTCAAGGATTCTATACATCCTTGGCTATTCCAGGCTGTGTATTTGCATCCATGTTGCATTCATTAGCATAATCTTTTTTCTAGTGCCAAACAAACAACTTTTCTTTCTGATCAGATAGATTTATTTATTTATCCCCTCCCCCACCCCCATCCCCAGCCCATAGATGGACTTTTAAGGTCAGCATCCCTGTCTCAGTTTCTGATGTTTCTAATGTTTCCAAAATATACAAGTGGTTCTTCAGCTTTATAAATCTCCACCTGCTTCTTTCTTTTATGTAATTTGCCTTTGTTCAGTTATTTTGTGCTACCCCTGGAGTGTTTTCAAATATATTACAAACCCCCAAGCAGCCCCATTTCAGCTGATTGACTTCAGAGAACGCTAATGCCGGCCAGGCATTTTGCTGCAGCCCCATTTAGACGCAGCAGGAAGAGCAGATTTAAAAGGCAGATTACGTTTTTAGCGTTTTAAAAACTGCTTTATTAAAGAGGCTAAAAGCCACAGTGGTGGTAAGCTGAATTCTTTTGAAATACAAGCAACTTCAAGACATCTAGGGAGCAGTTCCTTGCCTGTGGAGTTCCTCCCTTTGGGTTTTGATGATGGCAGGGACCAGCTGGCTCCAAGGATTTTTCTTAAGGGTCCTTGTGGTTCCAACAACAGAATCCAAAAAAACACCTAAGAGATTACATTTAAGGATCAGAGACCTTTGAAAAGCAGCTCACCGAGGTTCCCACCCCTGGGCTTCTGGCAGGCTACTTTGTGTGTGAAAGGATTGGTTATATACTGGACTCCATTTAATTGTAGGGGTTAGTCAAGGGACAGTAGGCATAGAACCATGGTGAAGACGGAAAAGCCATTTAGAGAAGAAGAGAGAATATTTGTGGGCCTGATTCCTACGGCAGTCAGGTGGGAGTCCCAAAAACTGACTACTCAAATAAATAATTAAATAAATAAACAAATAAATAAAAATGGAACCCATAGCAGTGGCTACTGCCTCCTAAAACCAGTGCTACGGTTTATCAGTGCCCTCCCTTTTGCTTATGGGACTCTGTTTGGACTATACCAGGAACTTCGCATAAAGTAGTTGAGGGTCCATGAAAAGAAGGTGAGCCTATTGAGATTTCTAGAGAGGAAATGAGGTTCCAAATAGAAGGTTTGGTTTAGAAGTTTTGAAGTGAAATGGATTGAGTTTAAAATCAACTGAGTTTAAGGAATGTTGATAGAGAAAGTGCACTAAGAAGTAGGCTAGATCTTATTTAAAGGCAATATATAGGATTAAGCCAGATATATAACTAATCAGGGCAACTCCGTGGTTTCTGTGCTGCCACCTATTCCCTCTGTGCCCAAAGAGAGCGCAACAGAGACCTGTCATAACCCTTACGCCTGAGCTCAGACACATTCTTAGAATCCTTGTCAGCAGACCATTGTAAACCTGGATTAGGCAGGCGGTATTCCTAAAGGCACGTATAGGTCAGTTTAAAACCAAACACAGATTCCTATGGGTGGGGCAAACAGGTGACCCCGGCAGGGGGCGACCAGTGGAATGTCAAGTGCATGCCCTATCTGAAGAGGGCAGCAAGACAATTTCAGAAGATGCTACCCCACAGGAATCCGGACCCACGTCACCAGATTTTTCAAGAGAAAATGGAAATCCATTTTTTTTTCCTTGAGATCCCTCAATTTTTAAATGTTGTATCCAAAAAGAGGAAAAAAAATGTCATGTGGGTCAAACAAAATGCATTCATAGAAAAAAATGAAATATGCCTGCAGCATATGGAGGCAGCTAGTGTCGCCTCCAGGCTTAGAGTATCAAAGGCAGATTACGGTTTGCTCTTATCTTACTTGAGCTACCTTGCTGCCATTCGCAGCTTTAAAAACAAAAGAAAACCATTTCACCAGGACTTGAAGAGGGCATGTGACAAATTGCAGCCAACATTTTATGGTTGCTGATCTTCCCTGGCTACATGTTAGCAAAGTCCTGGAAAAAACAGGAAAACTTCAAAGATCAAAGTTTCCATGGCTGCAGATGGGAACTCAGCCAGCTTGCTTTTGTCTGGATCTTCTTACCCCCAACCCCTTTTTGTCAATCACCAAATAGTTGTCTCAAAGTTCAGATTCTGACACTGTCAGAAGCTAATGATGCCTTTTGCTCATTGCATATTTTAGTTGCCCAGCCCTCATCTTGGTCTCCCTTTGGGCTGTTTACATACAATTTCCTTGTGGGTGGAATTTTGTTTTTCCTTTCCTTCTTTTGGGTCTGTTGTTTTTTCTTAAAATAGGAGGTCATTTCAGGCAGAAATGTGTTTTTACCTCTTTGCTTCCTCTACGGCTGGGCCTGGGGCCCTTTTGGAAAGAGGGAAATTTCCACTTTGTTTACAAGGAGGGGCTGGTTTTCTTTGGATATCCCATTAACTTACTGAGTGGTGACTTTGGAGTTCTTAGGATTATCTAAGGAGATCAAAAAAGTCATCATTTAAGTGCTGCTTTGATTTTTGAAAAACTGTTATATACTCTGCTTTTCTTGTTCTAGTTCTTCTAGCTAGTTCATGTTTTTCCAATGACTCTAAGCTGCCCATGTGTCTGTCCCTGCATTTCAGCTCTCAACCTTGTCTTCTCAAGACCTTTCAGTTTTAGTTGCCAATCCAGATTATTTGACCAATATTTTGCATTAATTTTAGCATAAGTCATAGTTTTATACTTTTGGGTGAAAAAGTAATTTCCCCTTCTCTTTAAAATGAAGCCATGGAGGGATCTTCTGGGGAAGATGGCATAGTAGGGAGCTCCAAGATTTAGTCGTTTTACCAAAACAACCATTAAACAGTCTGAAACACCTATTTTGAAGCTCCAGGGGCCAGAAGAACACTGCACAACATTTGTGGAAGGAAGGGAGGAAGAAGTTGATAAAATATGATAAAGAACTGTAAATTGCTCTCTCCACACAGTGGCTACCAGCACCCATCCCTGACTCTCGCGGCAAGTTGCCATGGGTCCAGTTCCTAGCTACCAGCTGCTGGCAGAGATGGACCTTAAAATCCTCTTCCTTGAGAACAGCAGTGTGCATGGCCAATCACTGATCCCAGGCTTTGATTAGTGAATTCAGATCGCTGGGTCCCAGCTCTGAGTGCAGCTGTTGTTTCAACCCTTACTGGACAGGGGCAGAAGCAGTAGAGATTTAAAGATACAGTGTTCCCTCAGGGATGCAGGAGAAAGTTAGCTGAAGGACAGAATGTAGACATACTGACAAAGCCTTTTAAAAAGTGATTTTAAAAATGCCTAAGGAGATGAAGGAAAGTACAGGGAAATAACTAAAGGGTATCAGGAAAATAATGAATGAACAATATGAGAATCTAAGTAAAGAGCTAGAAATTTTAAAAAGAAACCAAACAGAAATACTGGAGTTGAAGACCACAATAACTGCAATGCAAAAAATGCCCAGGAGTGTTTCAAGAGCAAATTGGAGCTGCCAGAAGAAAGAATCAGTGAATATGAAGATAAGACACTTGAAATGAGTCAGGCTGAGGATCAGAAAGAAAAAAAAGAAATATTAAAAGCAAAACTAGCCTAAGACAGCTATGGGACACCATCAAGTGCTCCCATATACACATTATGGAAGTCCTAGAGGGATAGATAGAAAAGGGCAGAAGGAATAGTCAAAGAAATAATGACAGAGAACTTCCCAAACTTAACAAAAGATGTGAATATGCACATCAGAGAAGCTCAAAGAACACCAAACAGGATAAACATCCATCATATATTGATCATACTATCAAATGCAAAAGACAAGGAGAAAGTTCTGAAAGCTGCAAGAAAAAAATAATGTGTTACACACAAGGGAATCCCAATTAGATTGAATGCCTATTTGTCATGAGAAACCATGGAGGCAAGAAGGCAGTGGGTTGAAATACTTAAAGTGCTAAAGGAAAACAACTGCCAGCCAAGAATTTTACATCTAGTGAGACTGTCTTTCAAAAAACCAGGATTAAGACATTTTCAGATAAGCAAAAGCTGAGGGAGTTCATCACCATAAGAATTGCCCTACAAGCAATGCCAAAGGGAATTCTTCAGCCTGAAAGGAAAGGACACTAGACAGAGATTCAAAGCAGCATAAAGAAGGAAATAACAAAGACTAGAGTGTAGATTAAATGAAATAGAAAAAAAAATAGAATCAACAAAGCCAAAAGTTGGTTCATTGAAAAGATCAATAAATTCGACAAATCTTTAGTTAGACTGACAAAAAAGGGAGAGGATACAAATAATGAAAATCAGAAATGAAAAGGGGGACATTACTACCGACTCTGCTGAAATAAAAAGGACTATAAGTGGATACTGTGAACAACTGTATGCCAATAAATTATATAAGCTAGATGAAATGGACGAATTCTTAGAAACACATGAACTACCTACATTGTTAGACTGTATATATGGTAACAGAATAAATTTTTTTAAAAATCCATAGAACTACACTACACAAACAGTGAACCCTAAGTTAAATCATGGACTTTGATAGTACAGTTATTAAAATGTGCTCTCATCAATTGTAACAAATGTTCCACACCATTGCAAGGCGTTGGTGATGGAGTGGTAAATGGGAATCCTGTATTTTATCTATGATTGTTCTGTAAACCCACAACTTCTCTAATAAAGGAAAAGAAATGCAGCTATGGCTCATTGCTGTTTCTGGAAAAGACAGACTTGATTGTGCATACCTTTCAATACCCCAGCCTCATCTTCATGGACCACATCTGTCAAGCAGTCTATCCTCCACATCAAATAATGTCGATAGGCACCCATGTAGGAGTGGACTCTACTAGATGCTATTGAGTTTACCCTGGCCTCTGGAGAGGTCCGTGTAACTTTTTCATTGCTCTGAGAAATTAATTTTGAAGGATTAAAAGAAGTGGGATGGAATGACATATATAAAACAGGGCCAGAAGTTTGTCAGAGTAATATAGTCTAGTCATTAAGAAATTATACATCACAGGATATGGCTGCATATATATAATATATTTGAATGTAGCTTATATTTTATTTTGTTTTATATTTTAATTTATAATATGTGACATTTGATTTGCACAGGAAATATGGTATTAGAGATAGGCAGTAGAAAAAGCATCAATCCCTTTTTATGCAGGAGAAAATTGAGGCTCAGAGATACAATGATTTGGCCTAGATCTCACTGTTGGTTGTTTGCAGAGCCAGGACTTACCGTTTCCTGCTATTTCTAACTAAGACACAATTCCCACTTACACTATTGCTGAACTTAGTTTCACAGTTTAGTTAGACCAAGATGGCTGTCCTCCAAGGGTTGGGAACAAGAAATGATATCTGTGAGGAAAGGTCCAGAACAAGAGGTGGCAATGCCTGGGAAGGGCCTCAGTACAGACCGCCCAAACCACTTCAAGAGGCCAGAAGCAGAGATGGAGGAGAGGAGGCCACTGGCAGGAGAGGGAGAAGTTATAAATGACAAACATCCCAATTTGCCCGCATCTGGCTATGCTCATCCCACATTTTATTTTGTGTTAAAACTACTTGCTCTAGATTCAAATTGCAGGGATTTGAATTCACTAACCTCTTTTTGCCTCATTACCTTTTTGGTAGAATGGGAATAATAATAGGGTTGATGTGAGAATTAAATAAGAGAGTTCATATAAAATCTTAGTATTGTAACTGACCCATGGGAAGGACTCAGTGAACGCCATCTATTACCATCATTATTGTTTCATGCAGAAACAGAAGTGGCAGAGCCAAGATTTGAACTCAGCCAGTTAAAGTTCAGGCCCAATTTGTAACTACAATTCCATACTGTCTTTGTCCATTGTTCTGGAATGCTCTTCCTCTAGATATCCGTGCACATCCCCTGCCCTCTCTCCATTCAGGCTCTGCTTCCTCTGAATGGCCTTTCCTGGCTGTCTGATGTAAAACAGTTCTTTGGATATTCTATCCCTTTACTCTGCTTCATTTTTCTTCAGAGAACCCACAGCAATCTAATATTGTATTGAATATTAATTTGATTGTTCATGGATTGTGTTCTCTACCACTAGGAAACAAGCTCCCTGAAGGCAGCAGTTTTGCTTTGTTCCTATCAGTAATTTTATCAACTCGAGAACATTCAATTGTTTGTTGTATAAATGTATACATTGTTGGATAAAATGCTCATTAAAAGCCAGCAAACTAATATATTGAATCACTATCAACAAAAGAACAAAATTCCTATTCTTGAGGACCTTGCATGTTAGCTAGGAAGGGGGCTCTGGAAAGATCCATTGGAATACACCTAACCATTATGATAGGATATGCCAAAGCTGAATGAGTGGTGCCAAATATCAGAGTCGAGGCACTCACACCCTGACTCTTATATTCTTGCTAATGTACTGTCTTCTCCATCACATCAGCCTGACAGTCTAATCTTCCCTAAGAAAGATTCTAGAAGCAAAATTTACAAAGACAAATTATATAATTTCAGAAAGTCATTTCAAGAAAATTCAAATGCTCAAGCCCCACTACCTCCATCAAATCAGACATACCATTTTTTTGGGTCTGATATTCCCCAGATGACTACAGAGAAAGTACATTGAGTTCTACTCAAAGCCCATTTCTTCTTGGTATAATCTATACCTGAAAGTAAACCAGGGGAAACAGATACTTAACAATTGCTAAAGATCTTAGGAGACTGAAAAGCAAAAATAGGCACTCAGCCTCATTCAGCCCAAACTACTGGACTATGTCTCTTGTGTGAGCCATTAATCAATCCCATTAAGTTATAATTCTTTGCCAAGCTGAGAAAACACAACCCAAACAGTAGCGAGCATTTCCTCCCCTTGCCACTTACCCCTAAATATGAAGAGCAGCCTTCTAAAAACTTCAGCCTTCCTGAGATTAGCAAGTCTGCAAAATGTCCATTGGATTTGTCCAGAGAGAAAATGTGCCAAATGTGATGAAGTGAGAGAACACTGCTGATTATGACCACTCACAGTCAAAGCTATTTCCATAGCCCAGATAAAGCAACGCAGAGCTACACACGATGACAAGACTAAAATACAACAAATCATTTACAGCATGATTTCCTGCTGAGTAGTATGTGTTGGAAGCCGTCCCATGGTGGATAGTTGTTAGCTAACACAGAACAGACCCTAGGCTCTTGAATGGCAAATCCTTTTATATGACAAATGACATTGTGTGTGTATTGATGAAAAGTGACCACGGGAAAATGGCATGATATAGTGGAAAGTTCAGAGGTAACAGCTGAGGAAGACAGCACTGAGCTTCTTCAGAGAAACTCACCTTGATCTGGCATGATAGGCCAAAGGGATCAGTAGCCATGGGACAGTCAAATCCACACTCATAAACAAGGGCATGTAGCAAGTGTCCAGCGTGGCTTATTTAAAGAGCAACACAATTGCACATAATTTACCAAGTGGCTGATATGTGCAAATTATGGGACTGGGATTTGAGATATAATGATACATAAGATGCATTCTTGTTCTTGAGGAGAAGGAAAGTACTATTTTAAATATGAGCTCATTTAATTCAGTTCTCATAAGAATCTGATAGGGTAAACAGAGCATATTTTTTAATCCTCATTTTACAGATAAGGAAGCTAAGGCTCAAGGTGACACATGGCATGCTTAAGTCTTAGCACCATTGAGCTCTGGAGCTGGGACTCAACCCCAAGTCCTGGGCTATTATCACTGTATCACCCTGCATCTGACTCCATCTTTAGAGAACTGAAAAAAAAACTAAAGCCTTCCTTCAAAAAATCCTGAGCCAAATTAGAATCTCACTGACAACTCTAAACTTTTAATCACTTCAATATATCGTTGCAAACATGATTGAACTTTCTTTCATAAAACCATGATATGACCATATGACCAAAATAACCAGATGATCTCAGAACAGAAGCTCTGCTTCCAACCACAGAACAATTCAGGGCTCACCGATGGCAGGGTGGGTCCAAGATCCCCAGGAAGGTCCAAGGGTTTTTAAATTCTGTTTTTACTCTAGGTTGGATCCTAAACAGCTCCAAGTGGCCCAGATTTACTGTACTTACTCTCTATGGTTTACAGTTGCGGCTGTCTTTTGCCTCCTCCACCTGGCCTCCTTTCACTGAGCCTTTATGACACTTTTGCCTCAAATGTCATTTCCAGACATTTTGATCGTCAGAAGGTGTTGCACCATCATCATTGTGATGACAGTAACACTTTTATCTCCACCTCTATTTCTAATGGAACTTAATGCTTCCTACCCTGTATTATAGTTATTTATGCATATTTTTATATCCCCTTTCGAACTTAAAAGCCTTTGCAGACAGTATCTGTAACTGAGTATTATCTCTTAACCAACCAGCACAAAGCCTTGAATTCAATAGTGTCCATTCTGTTGGAGAAATGAATAGCTTTCTCTGATTTCTACTCATCCCCATATCATCTTTAAGGATTTCTGCTTGGCTTCAATCCAGTCTTGTCGGTAGAAGTTCACTTTTTACCAATTGTCTTTTTTTATTTCTCCATCTCCATATTTGTTTAAAGCATTTCTTGAGCCTGTCTTGAGGGAAAGTTAATAAACATTTTAATTCTCCCAAAAATGTTACTGGTCATCCAGTCAAATCATGATCATTGTGGAAGAGGAAAAATTGCCTAAAAGTGTTTGAAAGAGAGGTACTTTTCTTTCCACCAGAGCCTTAAAATATCCCAGTGAGCAAAGGTTTTAGATTTACCTAACCCTGAATCTTTGTATCTACTGGCAAACACACCTGAAAGAGAGAAGCAGTTGGGAGAGAGAGATGATGGTGCAATTCAATCTCCTCCTCTTATATATAAAAACTGGAAGTCCAAAACAGCGAGGCAGTTTGCCCAAACTCACACAGCTATATAGTGAAAGGCCCAGGACCAAACCCAGAGGTCATTCCTGCTAGTCCTCTGAGGGTTTGTTTGTTTCCCACCAACCCACACTGCCTCTCTCAAAGAAAATAAATCCTACTGTTATTTTAGTTCTGTTTTTTTTAAGGTGGTTTGGCTCCTTGCTTGCTCCTCCTCCTCTCCTGCCTGCCCAAAATGCCTGGGGCGTAAGTCCCCAATAGCTCCAACAGGCTGCCTTGGAGAGGCAAATGGAGCAGGGCAGGCACCTCACCTCCTCGAGCTGTACCACTTTCTCCACTTAGGCAGGGATGCTTGTTTTGAGTCTGTCAGCCTAGAGGCCTCTGATAACTGGCAGAGCTGAGAGGTCATGCCTAGCCTTGCAGTGGTCAGGCAGAAACTAATGAGCTACCCGTGAGTCAGGTGACCTACCACAGTTTCTTATTACAACACTTACATTCACTCTAACACACACTGATTTGTCAAGAATAAAGTAGTTTTATCAGTCTTTTGCGATTATTTTACTACCCTTTCTCATTTTCCTAGTATTTGTTTCTACTTTCTCAGAGTTTGCCTTTCTTGTATCTCATATTTGATTGTTTTGAGATGTGATTATTTTGTGGATATTACTTGAACTTAAAAGGAAAAAAAAAACACAAAAAAACTATTTATTTAAAATACAAATTCATCAAATTCAATATATCGGATCAAGCTGTAATAGAAAGAGCACTAGATGTGAAATCAGAAGATGAGAGTACAAATCCTGACCCAGCCTCTCACCAGTTCTGACTCTGGCCAAGGACTGAGCTTCCCTGAACCTCAGTGTGCCTGTTTGTAAAACAGAGATAAATTACAATGTAGAGGGTGGGGAAAGCTGCCTGAGAAATCATGACGTGAACCTGGTGTAGTGTCTGGTGCAATAAGTAGGCTTTCAACACATGGTTTCTGAACCTAAAACAGAAGGATTTTCAGGAATATAGTAAGAGCAACTTTATTTATCTGAGTTTCTTTCACAGTTGTTCTGGTTTCTCTTTCATTATAGTTTTAACACTTTTCACGGTGTTTTTAAGAAATGCCAAATTAATTTAAAAAAATCAAATTTAAATGAAATAAAAAGATACCATAAGGCATATTACTATACTTCATATTTCATATTACATATGTACCTTTTAGGGGTCTACAAACAAAAAAGTATTTATTCAAGAGAAATTGGTTAAATAGTTGTTACATGCAGGCAACACTGCACTTATGAGGTGAGCGATAGAACTTTGGATGCCATCCAGAGAAAAACATTAAACAGCACGAATACAAAAGCTTTCAGCATGAACTAGAAAATAAAAACTCCACACTAAATTTAACATTAAGGATGTCCTGGATTTTTTTTTTTTTTTTTTTTTTTTAATGGAGAACAAAATTGCAGTTGAGCAATCATTTTTTATAAACTGAAAACAAGCAACAGTGATGTTTCTAAATATAATTCAATTAGTATTAAACTTAATAACTTATCACCAAGCACAAGACCATAATCCATTTATTTCTTTATTACATGTTACCTTCCACTTTTACATAGATTTTGAGTGGTATGCAATCATATTTTGTACTCTCCTAATTAACGGCTGCCTAATAGTACATCATGCTGCTTAGTCTAAATTTAAAAAACTCTTTCCCTAACCCTAAACATTAAATTTGATGATTAAGAGACTTTAAATAGCTCCTACTGCTTTCCCTCCAAAATTCTCTTGCATTCCCAGTGGCCATTGCAGTTACGCATAGCATCATAAGGATATATGAAGCAAAGAAGTGTACAAGATAATCAAGGCCTTAAAAATGCTGTTATGGGAAGGACAACGAGGACCAAAGGAGGCAGAAAACAAACAAAACAACTTGTTTTAATGTTTGTTTGCAGTTATTGGGATGAATGATTCTGTTTGGTTCCCTTGTGCAGATTTATTTTACCAGCTACCTGTTCTAATTCTTTGTTCCCTTTGGCTGATAGACAGAGTCTGAAATATATGCAGGACATAGTTCTGGAAAGATTTTAATATATATTAAAATATATTTGCATTTTTATATCCTGTGGTGTTTTAAAAAGGATTTAAGACATCTTACTTTGGGGATTTTCTGAAGGACTTAAGGACTTAAATAACAATGTGTCCTTTTTTCCGTTTTCTCTTTTCCTAGAACATTTTGGTCAGTTTAGAAGTTGAATTGTATTTCCTGGAGTCGTAACTCATCTCACAGGTACGTAATTTGTTTTTATTCCTATTATTCTACTCTTTATAGAAATCGGTTTGACATGAAGTTTCATATCAGCACTCAGGGGTTATTATATATGGTCTCACATTTGTCTTTGTTATATCTCTTGTGTAATTACGACCAGAATGGAGTATTATTTGTTCAACCTTCTAGGGTCATAGAACAGTCTGGTTTATATCTGTGTTATTCATTTAAGAAGCAATGGGTTAAGTTTTGAAAAAGCTAAATCTTGAAGATTTCTGAATGCAGGGGTTTATATAACAAGCAATTAGCTGGGCTTTGGAACACCAACTGGATAGCGCAGGGAATGCCCCATTGCTCATTGGTAAGTGAAATCATTCCATCAGTATGTTTGCTTAATAACTCCATGTATTGTTTTTGTTTGCTTGCTTTACTATTTATTACATGGAAAACTTAATGTATTCTGAACTGTGGTGGGGAGGAGTTTGGAAATGGGAGGAGAAGGATCCTTAGCAAATATAAATCTTCACACTTGTATGGAACTTTAGAATTGACAAAGTATTTTCCACATCTGGCTCTCACAACAAGCCAGTGTAGTAGTTAGGGCAAGAGACTCAGATTTTGTGACTTACTCAAATCCATCAAAACTAAAAAGTGAAGACCCTGGGCTTAAACCCAGATATTCCCCCAAATGCCCACCTGCTTTCAGAGCTAAAAATTAGAACTTTCACTAAGTAATTCCCCATTTGAGGTTTTTCTGCCCTTCCTAGTTGCAAACAACAAATACAATTTGTATTGTTGTATTTTACAATATAAGTCAAGGGGAAATCTATATACTTGGGAAATGACTTCTTTCTTTGATGTGCTTTTACTCTCCATGGAATGGATCCAACAGTTCTCTCCCTTGCCACAGAGCTCATTTTATTTGGTGAAATGGTACCCAACGGAGAGTGAGACTTCTCAAAGCAGCCAACAGATTGGTTCTTGCTAAATCACATCTTGAGGGACAAGAAAGTTTCCCTTGCCTGGCTGGTGGTAAATCTTCAACAGACCCAGGTGGATTTTCTCCTGGTTTCCCATATTTCCTCTCCTCATGCAGCCAAAATCTACATTTCTTTCCCTGTCACCCCACACAATTTGACTCCAGCTCAGGGTGGCAGCTTCCTCAGTCCGTTTGAGGTCACAGCCAGTGCTGCTCTGTGGACTCACTGGCAGTTGGTGTTTGGGGACAGCAGCTGCCGAGCCTTCTGTAGCAGCCCCTGTGCTTTACTTCACAATGGACTTGTGTTCTCTGTGGCTCCCAGGGAGAAGACCTTCCTCCTCAGCCCAGGCCTCCCACCAAGTGTGTGACTTAGGGCCCTAAACCAAAATAGGATGGTAGCTTGAGTGCTGGAGGTTATCTGACCTCCATTACCCGCTTCAAACCCCCCCAGCTGCTAAATTAGACAAAGTTATCAGAAAAGTTTGGAGTTGTTGTTTTGTGTTGCTTTGTTTCCCAGCAGAGGAAAAACTGTGAATATTTTCTAAGTTTTTTTTTAAAAGACATGAGGGGTAGGCCCAGTGTAAAGAGATATTTTTGCATCTAGTTTGGAGGGGAAAAAAAAGTCTGCCCAAATATCTGAGGACCTTTTTATTATGAAAACCTGGGATGAACTACGATGAGGAAGGAGGATGCCATCATCAGCAAGGTCAGAGTACAAGAGCTCCGTCTACTGGACAGAGGACTGAGTTCATAGGTGGTGCTCTGTGCAGTGGCTGGGAAGAAAACATGCCTAAGGCTGTGGGCTAGTACAGAGAAAGAAGAGCCAGGAAAGGGAACTTGGCCCTTTTTAAGTCAGCAGAGCCCATGAAGGGCACTGCAAATTTTAGGCCTTGAGAGTTACCCTTTAAAAATATTTCAACAAAGAAATTTATTCCCTGTACACCACACCACCCCCATATATCTACTGTCATTTTTATAAGCCTACCTCCACTGTCAACCCTTATGGACAACCCTCTCACCTTGAAAAACACATATTTATTCATTCATGTATTCAGTGCCAGGCCCTGTGCTAGGCTCTAGGGATATAAAGAGAAGTGAAACCTAATGTCCTCAAGCCGTCCTATGGATATCCAGTACAGGGACTGGACAGAAACATCTGCTCCCAATATTTATCAGCGTCCTTTCAATTCTTGTCCTTTCCTTTATTTCAACTCTGGGCCCTGTTCTCTGCTAAGGAATAAGTGGGATATTGGGGTAACCATATAAATTATCCAGGCTGCTCTCTTAACCTGGTAATATGTTTCTTCTCCCAAGCAAATTCCAACTCTTTTTTTTTTTTTTTTTTTACGGTACTGGGATGGGGGCTTGAACCTGGGACCTCGTATGTGAGAAGCGGACGCTCAACCACTGAGCCACATCAGCTTCTCTGAGTTGTTTTTTTCTTTGTTTGTTTGTTTGTTGTTTGTCTTTGTTTTTATGAGGCACTAGGATCAACCCTGGGACCTCCCATGTGGGAAGCAGGTGCTCAACCACTTGAGCCACATCCACTCCCCTAAATTCCAACTCTTGATGCCTTAAGAAGGCCATTCAGTAATGATCCTCATGGTAAAAACAGCATAGTACTGGCATAAAGACAGACACATTGACCAATGGAACCGAATTTAGAACTCAGAAATTGACCCTTACATTTACAGTCAAGTGATTTTTAATAAGGTAGTCAAGTCGTCAAAAAATAGTGCTGGGAACTGGAAAAAGACTTTGACCAAAAGGGAGAAAAGGTAAAGACAAATGAGTTTATATGGCTAAGAGACTTCAAAGTGTGTCGGGAGGTCATTCCAGAGGTTACGCTTATGCATGTCTCAGCAGGATCTCATTGACAGCCAAATTAGACACTACCCCAAATAGCTGGGCTCCTGAGGGCTCTGGAGACACCCAGGCACTATGGCAGGGCAGATAGCTCATGAGTTTGGTGCCCTCCCAGTGGACCCTACTTTGAGGTTTATGCTCCCCAGTGTGACAGAATTGGACTCAGTTGTGGTTTCCCTACACATGATCCCTTCTATTTGAACCTATAGTTGGTGCTGGAGTTGGTAGGTGTGCGTCCAAGAGACTGGAATCTTTGGGCTGTCCATGTGCCAGCTGGGCCCTGAGCTTCAACAGAGTTGCAACACCTACTCTCCAGTTCAGTGGACTCAACCAGGACAACTAACAAGGAGATGATGATGGACAACCACCATACCAAGGAACCGAGAGAGTCTACAACTGCAACCAATAAAATCCCATCCATTGGCCATATGGGTCTGAAGCCCCCTTTCAATTAGAGGTGGAGTGGCATCATTATCCCAGAATCCTCATGATTGGGTAATGAACTATGGACTAGAGTGGACTTACTGGTATTCTACTATAGACTTATTGTGATTCTAGCTATGGAAGAAATTATATGAATGATGTGGAGGCAGTGGCCACTGGAGGTTCTGAGGTCAGGGAGAAGAAAAGCAGGGGTAATACAGGGCATTTTTTGGGACTTGTGAATTGTCCTGAATGACATTGCAGCGACAGACACAGGCCATTATATGTCTTGCCATAACCTACAGAATTGTGTGGGAGAGAGTGTAAACTACAATGTAAACTATAATTCATGCTCAGTGGCAATGCTCCAAAATGTGTTCATCAATTGCAATGAATGTACCACCCTAATGAAGGATGTTGTTAATGTGGGTAAATGGGGGCAGTGTGGGGAGCAGGGCATATGGGAATCCCTTTTATTTTTTATGTAACATTAATGTAATCTAAATGTCTTTAAAAAAAATTGGTGCTGGGAGAACTAGATATCCATATCCAAAAGAAAGAAAGAATTTTTGTATAAGATATCCATATCCTTATACAAAAATTAACTTAAAATGGATCAAAGACTTAAATATAAAAGCTAGAACTATAAAACTCTTTGAAGAAAATGTAGGAAAATATCTTCAGATCTTGTGGTAGGCAGTAGTTTCTTAAACCTTATACCCAAAGCACAAGCAACAAAAGAAAAAATAGATAATATGGGACTTCCTCAAAAATTAAACACTTTTGTACCTCAAAGGGCTTTTTCAAAAAGGTGAAAAGGCAGCTGACTCAATGGGAGAAAATATTTGGAAATCATGTATCTGTTAAGAGTTTAATATCTGTGATATACAAAGAGATCATACAACCCAACAATAGAAAGACAAACTACCCAATTGAAAAATGGGCAAAAGACTTGAAAAGACAATAGTCAAAGAAGAAATGCAAATGGTGAAGAAACACATGAAAAAATGTTCAACATCACTAGCAATTAGGGAAAGGCAAATCAAAGCTACAATGAGATATCATTTCACACCTATCAGAATGGCCACTATTAAAAAGACAGAGAACTACAAGTGTTGGTATGGATGTGGAGAGATAGGAACGCTTATTCACTGTTGGTAGGAATGGAGAATGGTACAGTCACGGTGGAGGACTGTCGGAAGTTCCTAAAGAATTTGAATATAGATTTGCCATGTGACCTGGCAATAACACTACTAGGCATATACCCAGAAGAACTGAGAGCAGTGACATGAATAGACATATGCACACCGATGTTCATAGCATGTTATTCACAGTTGCCAAAAGATGAAAACAACCCAGGTGTCCATCAACCAATAAATGGACAAATTGTGGTATATACATGTGATGGAATATTATTAGCTGTAAGAAGAAATGAAGTTGTGAAGCATATGACAACACAGATGAACTTGGAGGACATTATGTTGAATGAAGCAAGCCAGACACAAAAAGACAAATAATGTATGATTGTGCTATTATGAACTAAAGATATTGTGTAAACTCATGGAGTTAATAATTAGAATATAGGTCACCAGAAAATAGAAGGAAGGTAGAGAATGGAAAGCTGAGGTTTCATCTGTGCAGAATTGGTAAACTGTTGTTTGTAAATCCTTAGAAATGAATAGAAATGGTGAAAGCATATCATAGTGTTTGTAACTAGCAGTGCTGTTGTATGGGTATGACAGTGGTTAAAAGGGAAAATCTAAGGTCATGTATATTACTAGAAGGAAAGCTAAAAACCGTAACATGTGACTGTATAAGAGTAAAGCCTCGTGTAAATCACAAATATGGGTGATATTGCATATATAAGACTGTTTCTACAAAATATAAATACAAATATACTAGAAAGAAGGAAAAAGAATAGCAGCTATGTCTGGCAGGGGAAGCACAGAAAGATTGAGAGGTAAGTTTTGTTTGTTTGGTTTTTGTTTATTATTATTATTGGAATAATGAAAGTACTCTAAGAATGAAGTGATGAATGCACAAATATGTGATTTCACTAAATACCATTGATTGTACACTTTGGATAGATTTATGCTATATTAATATGTATCAATAAAATTGATTTGTTTAAAAAAAAGAATGATCCTCATGCTAGGATCTTCAGCCAATTTAGAATACAAGGACAAAAGGGGGCTGGGGCTTCAGATATATGTCACTCAAATCATTATAGTCAGTAGCTGCCTTTTTAAAACACACAAATGGCCAGCTCTAGCCAACAGGTTAGAACACTAAGGAAGCTTGGATTTCTTTAGCCATACTATCTTGGTATAAATATATCCTTTTTATTTTCCATTATTAATGAATGTATATATAAAAAATCTATAACCAAGTCTTTAAAATCAAGTAAGCCACAGTAATATCATCAAGAAGAGAAAATAAATAATGTTAATAAAAAGGCAGTATACCTCTCTGTAGATGTTAGGAAAATGAAGGAAAACCAATACTGGAGCCACATCTGCTCATTGTCAAAACAAGCATTCTCCTTATCAGAATTCATTTGCAGGATGATTTGCAGGATGATAACTGCCCAGGGCTTCCTAACACTCAGATGGGGCACACCTGGAAGTATGGCCACAGAATGAAGAGACTGAAAGAGTCTTCTGGATCTCCTACTGATCCCCCTCTTCCAAGCAAAGCCAGGCCAACCCAAACCATCTATATCAATCTTATTCTCAAAAATTTTCCAGGGAAATTGATTTTATGTGCTGTTTCATAGCCCCATTCCAGTAGTTAAATATATGCTTCAAAGAAAATTTTCTCATGTCCAATTTAAAGCTTGTATTAAATTTAAACTTGTATTCGGGTGGGGGGAGGGGAGTAAGAGGAGGTGGTACAGAAATGGGAGCAACAGTTAATCAATTTTCTCCTCACGATAACCTTCGTATTCTTGAAGCCTGTGTCTATTTCCAGTTAGAAACATTTCTTTTCCATCATAAGCAACTCCAGACTGGTAGGTTGTTTCAAACGAGCCATGGTTTCTTCCGCTTTTAGTTAAGTGTTAGTAATAATACCTCACAGTAGTATGAGGTCATATAGGTGCAAAGTGCCACGTTAGTCTTTATCTGATGTCCTTTGTTTTATTGAGTAGAGGATGGTAGAGGATTTGAATATTATTGTCAGCTGTTAATGCTTTTACTGACTTCATTAAAAGAGTCACAAGTTTCAAACTAAACTGGAAGCCCCGGTTTATACTTCTAACGTCTGAAAAGTATGTGAAATTTTGAGGTAATGACAGCAGCTTCTCAAAATAAGGTTCTCTGGTCATCCACACATCTGGAACAATGTTTTTTACATAGATGAGCGGTATTTCTGCTGAAGGTTACCCTCCCATTTGTGAGATGATTGGTATTCTCCCTGGCCTAGAGTTTCTGTGTCCCAGAGTCTGGAAGAGGAACTCTGTCATCCACATTCACTCCTGCCTGCAACCATAACTTTCTAGAGATCAAGTGCAGCCCTCATCTATCTTGTCACTGTGAGTGACAGAACAGCATTGTAGATCAATTTGCAGTACAAAAATAACAGTACTTTGTACTTAGCTAGTTCAGTTAAAATCAAAGTGATGGTCTCAACTTAATTTCATCCTTCAGAGGCAAGTCATTCTTGAGCCTACTGTAACCAAAGAGGGATAGGTTGTGGTATGATTGCTTTCCAATTAACCAGTTTACTGCTATACATCAATTTGCCCTACTTTCGTCTGTATCCAGTCAACATTTTTTTAAATGGGTCGTGTGAGTATTTTAAAAATCAGAAATCAGGCAGGGAAGGAATTATTCCCAATGAACAAGATAAAGGATCTGTATTCCTCTATTTTCAAAATAGCCACAAGCCTTAGAAACCTGCTATTCCAGCTGGGAATCCAATCACACGGTTGTCTAACCATTTTTCTTCAGTGAGCCTTTCTGGTCAATCATTACTCCTTTCAGAGCACACAGTTTGTTCCCTCACCAACAAAGAACAAGCATTTTAAAGTCAATGTAAAAACATCACAAGACATAGTCCTGTTCCATTTTCTTGTGAAACCCAAGAATATTTCCACACCTGATAGCTCATTTAGATTGCACCTACCATTCTGATAGCTAATATTAAAATTTTAAATGTGTACAGTTTTACTAATTAGTTCTACTTTTAGAAATGTATTAAAATGAAATAGTTGAACACATACTCAAAAATATATATACAAAGATGTTCATCACAGTGTTGTTTATAAAACTGAATATTGGCAAAACTAAATATCCATATTGAAAATTTATGATATATTCATGTATTAGAATACTATATAACTACAGAAAATGATGAAATCTGTCCTTATGGACAGTAATATATATATATATATATACATATATGTATATATATATATATTCAGGATATATTTGGTTACATGAATAAATGTATGAGGCCATGTTTTGTGTTTTTTTCTAAAGTATTTTATATGATGTGTAAGAGTGTGTGGGCAAAGAAAATGCCTTCAAAGTAATACATCAAAATGTTAACAGCACTTATCCTTCTGAGCTACGATTACATGTGAGTTTATCCTTCTCCTTTCTACCTTTATACATATTTTTCATGTTTTTTAAAGCTATTTTCATTTTAGGGGGAAGCTAGCTCTTAACTACAGAAAACATTTTGTTGAAGCATTGTTTCCCTCAGAGCAAACCGCTCATGTGAGGAAAAAAAATTCTATGCACAGAATTCAGTAAATTTTGTTTATTAAGAAGGATTAAAGAATGGGATGTTTAACTGAATGCTTAACTGAGGGCTCTATGTGGATTCAGGAAAAGGTCACACTAGAAGGAGCTCTAGAAAGTGACTTTTATTCAAACATTTAAGAACGACTATTTTTAATGACTGAACCCAAACAAAAATAGGCACCTTTGGATCCAGCACAGTAGTCTCTCATAGACTCTCGATATGTAAGTGACTAAGGACTTTAGCCAGTGGAGAGGTATTCACACTGGGTTTCACAAAATTGCTGACCCGAATATGTCAGCAGAGGAGACTGAGCATTGAGGTTCTTGGCTTCCATCTTTTAAATCCTGGTATGATACACAAAGCTTCTTTTGAAAGAAGAGTACTATTGCACCTTTTAAAAAAATGCTGTGGGAAACACCGTCATTTTGCAAACAGGGAAACTGATGCCTGGAGAGACCAAGTTACTTATACACCAGAATGGAAGAGCCAGGACTAGATTGCAGGTTTCCCGACACTATTTTCACAGAACCGTGCAAGCTCCTCACAAGAGAGAAGCACTATAGGACAAGAAAAGAAAACACAATGAAAGATGAGTGTCTTTGACCCAAATCTTAGCACTCATTTTCTGGTTAAAAGTAATTAGCAGTATTTCAAATTGTTAAAGTTCTAATGGAAGGCAGCAAACCAAAGTATAAAAGTCTTTAAAATATCTAATGCAAGACCTCCGAACAGCCATTGTGCTAAATGTCACAAGAGATTTTCATCTTAGTATTTAGTAGCTGGCAGAAGATGACTCAATGCCATGGAATTTAATTTTAAATAGTTTTCATATAAATCCACAGGATCCAATAGCATGAAAGTTTGGAAGGTGACAGGGTGGCTTTGGAGATTTGAGAGTTTTTAAAGCCATATATCAAAGTTACCTCTGAGAGTTAGAGGGATTTATTGTATTTTCCACCCCAATTGTTTCTAAAAGCTCTCAACCATGCTTCTCTGTGCAAAAAAAATATCAAATTTAGAGTTCTTGCCATCTTTGCCTGCCTGGGACCTCAAAATATCTATGTAACCCCTTATACCTAGAAACTGCTCAAACATTCCTTTATGGGGACTATCATGAAACCCCCATTTTTCTGGATAGGGAAAGGGAAAGAGAGGGCACAACTATTGGTCACGGTCACCCAGTGAGTCAGTGGCAAAGCTGGGAATAAAACCCAGACTTTCTGACTCCTTCTCCTATCCTTGACCATCAAACCACACACTCCTGACCAGGATGAAACAAGCTCGTCTGTCTCAGATTAGGAGTGAACTGAGTGAAACTGCAGTTTATCCATTTCCTTTTCAAATATTCATCTGCTGTTTATTTCACCAGCTAATAGACAAATAACTCCAGATAACTCTTCACTCTTTAAAAGAAAAACTTATTTTTTATTAATTGGTCAAGGAAATGCTATCTTAATTTGGAAGAACATGAAAAACCATTTGGCTTTTTTCCCCTTTGTATCTCATTGTGTAACTGGCAGTGTGGTCGCTTCAAAAACCCACAGAAGCTGCTTCCTTTCCCCTGCACTGGCTGGTTCTTCTGCCAGCTTCTGCATGTGGCCTTCCTTGTGCTGGGGTCAGGCGTCCCGTGGTTCCTGGCAAAAGCCTGCACCATGGACAAGCCAGGCCTTGACGTGGCTGTTCCTTCTCCTGCTTCTTTGACTACTCCTTGACCACAAGTGGACCTGGTGCTCCCGCCAGCTACACCCCACATGCCACTTGAAATGTAGTCAGTGGTGACTTCCACAGGGCTCCAGCCAGAGTCCAGAGAAACTTTATTCGGAATGAGGGAAAGGCAATACAGCAAGGTGTCCTGCCAGTGACCACCACCTCCTGCCAATGACCACAGAGGGGAAAAGGGTTTTAACACATTGAGCAGCAGGACAGGCTATGGGTAAACTGCCCCTCTTTTTCTCGTGGCCCATAAAGTTGTTTCTCCCAGCATTTTATACCTGTCATGTTCAATCTTAAATATTTCTTTCTCCAAATGAATTAAATTGTTTACTCCTGGATGCCTTTCCATGCTCCAGATTGGGGTTTTCAACCTGCTCGTTCCAGCTCCTGCCCTTCTGCTGGCAGCTACACGTTGTGTTCTGTGATGACTATGGTCAGAGAATGTCAGCAGAAGCACAGAGCAGCAGAGAGATAGAATCAGGGGCAGAGCGCCACGTGTGGTTTTTGTGCTCTCAAGGCTCCCCTTTCCACCTTCCCCGTGCCTTTGTTAAACGCTGCCCAGCTGAGACAGGGCATGCCTTGGGCAGATGGGATTCCCCAAAGTCACATAAAATCTGAGGCTTTAGAACTTCTCCTGGAGGAGTCCAGACACCTGCCTTCTGCCTGGGGCAACTCTGAGAGCTAAGTCCCTCCCACTACATTTCACACAAATCCCCACTGACACGTAGGATGGCCCCAAATCAGTTTTCCTACAGTTTTCAAAAAACACAAACGTTTAAAAAGCTGCTCCTGCTTGTCTTTCCTATTGCACGTGGCTCCATGCATTATATTATTCTGTTCTGCAGCTCTCTCTGCACAATCCATCAAGTGCTGTGTTCCCATGAGAAGAAATGAGTTTGCTGAATGTGACAGCACTGGATGTACTCCAGGGAGAGTGACAACATAATTTTGTTTACTATTCACTACCAGTTCTAAAGAAGTAAACTTTATTAACTTTTCTGATAAAACACAAAGACCCTGTTATTTCCCTTACCCATAAAATTAAAAAAGAAAATAATAACTTTGATGTCTCCAAGAAGGCAGGTTTTTTGAAGTTTCTATTGCTCTACCCAGGTGATCTGGAGGTTGAAACAGCTTCTGTTGGCCTCTGACCCCTGATGGAAACGCCCAAGCAAGCATTTCTGTGCAGTACTCAGTGTAAGCCTGTTTGTCCATCCACATATATTTAATGATCTAGCTGACAATCTGATTAAACAAAGAGGTGTTACATCTGGCTAACATTTTATAGATATATATTTTCATTCACATGATAACAAAACTCTGAAGATAGCTATATTATTCAAATCAATCTCTCTACCAGAAAATAAGCAATTTAAAAATATAATGTGGTTCATGGAAGCTCTGACTTAAGGTGCAGATGCAGCTGGGGAGGTTGTAGCTCCGTGTAGGTCAGCCCCAGCGAGGAAAGTGCCAGGAGAGGGAGTCGGCCCAGCTTGCTACCTTCCAGGTCTGATGGAAGAGTTAGGCGCCCTGTTTAGGCTTGTGTCCTTTGAGTCTCTGTCCACAGGGTTGAAATCTGCTTTCACGATGAAAAATAGAGAATATCTAGAAAAAAATTGATAATTTTTATTAAACTTCTTTCAGTTGAAAAATTAACTAGAAACCCAAACCCTCAAATTAGATACTGGGGCAGATTATCTTTTTTTTTTTTAATGACCTTGTTTTTTCTGTTTTTGGTGAAAGGAAATGGTCGCGTGTTTGTGATTGTGGCAGCAAGCACAGGCCTGGCCTCTGACTGCTCACAGGAACTAAACTGCTTTCAAAGGGAGTAGCAGCCATGACAGTCCAAGAAAAGGAGTCTAAGGCCTTTGGCATTCATTAAAATGTATTTGGGGGATGATAAATCTTCTATATATGTCAAACAGTCATCTTTTCTGCTGTATTTTAAAAGCAGCATTTGAAGATCTGAGAGTAAACAACAATGTGAAAGTTTTCTTCACGGGACATTCTTCTCTACCCTCCTCCCCCTAATAAAATGGTGTTTATGGCTTAATATACAGAGTTGGAAAGAAAGGATGTGAGTAGGAGTGCATAAGGATTTAAAAATCTCCAGGTCTAGAAATACAACTGCTTTTAGAGGTTGCACTTAAAAAAATAAATAAATAAAAGGCAGGGTTTTACCTGTACAGAATCAGAATTTTAATCTTTGTCTCTTCTGGGCACTTGGAAGCTTTTCCCTGTTCCCTGAGAAGCCCAAAGAAGTTCTGGGTTTTTGTTTTTATTTTTTCTCTTTCCTTTCAGATCTTGTGGTATCCTGAACTGACAAACTCCTGTCTTAAAACCAAAAGACTGTAAATCTTACATCAAGGCCCTTACAGTCAACCCCAAAGCATTTTCTTTTTGTTTTTGCCCTCCTTGACATGAATATTTCTTGTAATTTTCCTTCAGTTAAATAAGGATAGGGTGCAGATATAGACAATGGGCATTAAACACAACCACGTTCAGGACCCCTCCCTCCCATGTCTCTCACAGCTTAAGTCTAGTATTTCTCAACCCCGTTGGGCTCAATGGAACCTTTTTATACCAAATGTTTTGTTAAGCCCCCTTTACTGTCCTGAAATGAAATCCACACACAATATAACCTATATACACACATTACTTTAAAAAATCAAGATTCTGTCTTAAGCATAATATAAATTAAAAATAAAAATAAAATGACTTTTAATAAAATAATATATATTTCAAAATGTAAATTCTTGGGCATGATTACACTGGAAGACATAATGCAGTCATCAGATGCTGGTATTTAAATGAAGAACAACCTTTTAATTTCAACAACTACAAATACAAACCAATATGAATGTGTCATATAGACAGCTATATCCCTTGAACTGTATTGACATCACTTATGTAAATTTCCAAAAAGATGAACAACTTAAAAAAAGTTCTGAACTTTTTTCAGAGTGAGCTAAAACTATGTAATAAATACATTGTGTTTTATGTAAAATGGTAATTTATACATAGGTTTCTCTAAATCTGTGATCTTCTAGTTGGTCACTCAGAACTAATGTGAGGTACAAAACAATTATTCCTTGCTCAGGAATATCCCAAACATGCATAATGTGGAACATACCTGATGCCTGCCCAGTAAATATTTATAATGTCTCCCAATCAGTGAGACGATCAAAAGGCACACACACCAATTTTTTAAATGACCCATAGGGGGCAGTATAACTGGTATCATCTTTTTTCAGGTGGGAAGACCGCAGATAATCTATGTGCCTGTAAAAATGCCCCATTTCTAGAGTGAAGTCTAGAGAGAGATAGACTCCAGGGACAAATAAGGTAAGGAGGCTCCCAGTCACAGTTCCTTGGTGATTTTTCTCATGTCCTTGATCACGTCATGGACCTGAGATCTTTTTCTCTGCTTTTCTGTTGGAGCACTCCTACCACCTGTGCCAAGATTTATAGATGTATTAAAGTACATAAACAATTTTACTATTATTGTGTGGCAGAACCTCATGAGTTGAACATGCAAATTATGTCGTTACAGCTTCAAAAAAGAGTCAGGCTCTTTCCTTTATTTCATTTTTCCCTTCTGAGTTCACCCTTAATTGCAGCCTCCAGACCAAGACTACATGTCTTGGCATAGCTCCCATGGCATTAAAAACTCAAATAATTCCTTTCTATCTCTGTCTCCAGTCCCACCTCAAGCTTGGTTCTGTGCCAACACTGCTCTCCTCACTGTCTGCCTGAATCAAACTTGGTGGCTTCTTGCATTCTGTGCCACAATCACCCTGGAACCAAACTTCCCACGCTCTGGACACCTGGTCCCTGCCTTATCCCTCCTGAGTGGCTAATCTCACCACATATTTCAAAACTATGTTCTAAAAGAGCAGGTTCCTTCTATGCCTCCAGAGAGTCTAAAAGTTTTCTCTGTCTCCCATCACTCATGTTATTTGCTCAGATCCTCAAGACAACCATGTAAAGTAGATCAAGGAGGTGACATTTTTCTCATTTTATCAGTGAGGTTACTGAGGCACAGAAAGGTTTATTGATTTACCAAAATTGCACAGCTAGTAAAGTAGACAAACTAGGAAAATATCACAGATCTAGGTTTGCTTATCTGCTTGTTGTGGTTGTTATTGTTTTTAATTCTTAATTCAGTATACTTGTCAGTCATCCATTTGCTTGCCAAATTAAAATTAAAAGTCTTTGGTGTACTAATGCTTAATTCCCTTTCCTATCCTTCTTTGAGATTTAGCAGTCTCTTAAAAAGCCTTCTTGCTTTTCTTTTTTGTCAATACAGTTGGGAAACCCCTCATTTTCTAGTCTTTCATCATTTCCCCAGAAGTGCCTTTGCCCTCTGGTTTAAAGTGCCCTTCCTTTGACCCTTTCCAGCCTTGTTACTTACTTATTTTTTGATATATAGAAACCAGAATTGCCACACTAAAAACTTTGTATGTCCCACATACATAGGTAAGACAATATTTTCCATTTTGTTTCTGAAGTATATTGTGGGCACAAGAGCACTTTGGACTTGAGACGTCTCAGAACAGCCATTATTATCAGCTCCCCAGTCCCCGTGGGCTCACCACCCCTCCCTCACCCCACCCCACCCCCACACCCCCACCCCCATCCATGTTACTCATGCTGTTCCTTTACCTGGGCTGCTCTTCAGCTCCTGCTCTGCCCTTAAAGTCCCACACCAAGATCAGGCCTAGCTTGAATGTTGCCTTCTCTAGAACTTCCTAAATAATTCCTCTACTTCTCCCATAGCATGTTTCTAAAAACTGTCTAGAATTTACTTAATTCTATTGGATATCATAGTTAATTTCTCACAAGCATTTGTTTTATGTGCATTCTTATTTAAACTTAATATTGTTTAACTCATTTCCTTGCTCACCATTGCTTCTTTTTTTTTTTTTTTTTTTTTTTACCGGGAGGTCCGGGGATATGGAGATGGATGCCCAACCAGTTGAGCTACATCCGACCCCCTCACCATTGCTTCTTGAATCTCATTGTTTCTGCCTGAATTATTTTTCCTTCTTTCTGATGTAACATCTCACTGAGAGGGTCTGTGGATGGTAAATTTCTTGGATCCTGTATATTTCAGTTAGGAAACTTTTGGCTGCAAGTAACAGAAAATCCCTACTTAACTGATCACAAAAATAAAGAAACTCAATTATCTCACTTGAGGGGAGGTCCCAAGGTAAGGCAGCTTCATGTACAAAGATACCATGCAAAGCCTAATTGTTTTCTTCATTCTACTCTGTCATCCTCCATCTTTGTATTCTGCTCTGGGGTAACCTCCCTTCTTGGCAATGGTTGCCTAATCCCAGGAATAACATCAGGGGAACTGTGTAAGGAAAGAGGATTCTGACTCTTCCTCAGTTTATCTCTTGAAAGAAAAAGAAACCTTGCACATAAGCCCCTAAGGAAACTTCCCCTCACACCACCTGGCCCTTTCCATTATCAACCAGTGTCCAGGGAAATGGGGTTAATACAATTGGCATGGACTAAATGCAATTTACCCCTTGTGGGGCCAGAACATGGAGACTAACACTGCTATCAACAAAGAATATGGAAAACGTAAGGTTTGTTGGAGAATGCTTACAGGAAGGGCTCCACAGAATGTACTTATTCCCCACATAGAGAGTTGTGCTTGGCCAGGCAAAGCAGGACACATCATGAGTGTCCTAGGACCCTGTGTGTGTGCTGCTTTAGTATTTACGGGGAAGTTAGGACAGAGCAGGCATACTTAATCAATCCTGTAACAATGGGAGCTTTCAGTCATAGGAATCGCCTTGTCAGTGAGAACATGTGGAATTTGGACAGAGTTGGCTTTTCAGTTCTGATGTCAGCTAGACACCTCATAGCTCTCCTGCTGAGACTACTCATTGCTGGGTTACCTAGGGGGGACAGGAGGAGTTCTGGGGACATGGACAGAGTTTGACTTGCTTTATCCCTGAATCCCATGGGGGAGAACGTATACCTCAATAAAACAAGGCTCAACCAGTAAGAGAGAAAGTTCATCTGAGTAGGCTATTGGATGTGCTGTATACCTTGAATGTTTGAAACTCTCATCAACTATGGGTAAAAACAGTTCTAGAGTAAAAGGTCTTTTTCTTCAAAAGGTCTGTCAAAGGTCTTTCTTTGAAGATTTTGCTTTGTTGTTTTCTTGCATCCAGTATTGCAGGTGAGAAATCTATCTGTTTTGATTCTCTAGTAGCTTTTGTAATATTTCTTTATCCTTTATGTGCCAAAATATGATAATTTTGTCTGAATTTATAAGGTCATTTCATTCTGCTGGGTATATAGTGCCATCTTTCAATCTGAGGACTCATTTCTTTCTTCAGATACTATTTCTTTTGTAATTTATTTAAGGATCTCCTTCATTATCTCTATTTTATTCTTCTGGAACCACTCGGAGGAACCACACATCATTAAATAGACTTTGGAACTTGCAGATATTTCATCCAGGTCTCTTAACTTCTCTTATATACTCTTCATGTATCTATTTCTTTATGCTCTGTTCTGTAAGGATACATACCCCCAGTTTCCAGCTCAATACTTAGCTCTTTGGTTTTGTCTTTTCTATCATTCTGCCCTCCACTGAGGGATTTTTTAAAAATAAATTTTATTCTTGTAGCCTACTCAATGGGAGAAAATATTTGGAAACCACATCCAATAAGGGTTTGATAACCATGGTATATAAAGAGATCATACAATCCAACTATAAAAAGACAAGAAACCCAATTTTTAAAATGGGCAAAAGACTTGAGTAGATATTGCTCCACAGAGGAAATAGAAATGGCCAAAAAGCACATGAAAAAATGTTCAACATCACTAGCTGTTAGGGAAATGCAGATCAAAACTACAACGAGATACCATTTCACACCTTATAGAATGGACATTATAAAACACACACACACACACAGAGAGAAACCTACAAGTGCTGGAAAGGATGTGGAGAATCAGGATCATTCCTTCACTGTTTTTGGGAATGTAGAATGGTGCAACCTCTGTGGAAGGTAGTTTGGCAGTACCTCGAGAAGCTGAATATAGAACTGATGTATGATCCAACAATCCCATTACTAGGATATATTCAGAAAAACTTAAAGCAAGGACGTGAACTGACATTTTCACACAGATGTTCATAGTAGCATTATTCACAATTGCTAAAGTATGGAACCAGCCCAAATGTCCATCAACTTACGAATGCATAAATGAAATGTGGTATACACATACAACGGAATACTATTCAGCTGTAAAAAAGAAATGATTTCAGGATGCATATGACAACATGGATGAACCTAGAGGATATTATGTTGAGTGAAATAAGCCAGATACAAAGGCACAAATATTTTATGTTCTCACTAATATGAACTAAATACAATGAGTAAACTCACAGAGGTAAATTCTAGACTACAGGTTACTAGGAAATAGAAGGTAGGTCGAGAATGGGAGCTGATGCTTAATGCATGTAGAATTTTTAATAAGGTTTATTTGAAAGGTGTGGTAATGAATAGAGATGATGGCAACACATTATAGTGAGTATAACACACTGCTGATTTATAAATGTGATTGTAGCTGAAAGGGCTAGTCTGTGGATGTAATAGTCAATTGAAAAGAAATAGAGAATAATCCAGGGAATGTATAACATAGTGATTATGGTGGTGTATGATTTTGGTTAATAGTATTAAAATGCTCTTCTTTTACAAAGTGCTGAGAATATGGAAAAACATGGGAAAATTACAACTAATGTAGCTTGTGGATGATATTAAACAATAATATTGTAATATTTGCAGCAATGACAAGAAGACATTATTTCAATCCTAAGGGAACAATGGAGGGCTATAAGGAGGTAAGGGATTTTTTCCTTTTGAATGACAACACAACTCTGTGATGAAAATAAGAGCCACTGAGTATACACTTTGAATTGATTGTACAAACCATGGGACTGTTTAACAAAGGGAATCCAGTGGTGGATGAGGGACTATAGTTAACAGGATAAATATTAAAATGTTCTCTCATGAACGATAACAAATATGAAATACTGATATAGAGTGTTAATAATTGGGTGGGTTTGGGGAAAATACACCAAATGTCTGATATGGGCTATAGTTAATACTAATATTTTGATGATGCTCTGTCATAGTTTGTAACCAATGTTTCACAACCATATAAGGTGTTGGTGGTGGGGTGATGTATGGGAGCCCTGTATAATGATTTGCATGTTTATTTTGTAAATTCACAAATTACTATACACTTATTGTTTATGAATGTTCATGTATGAATAATAAAGTTAAATAAAAAAGTTTAAAAATACTTCATTATTAAAATATAACATAAATAGAGAAAAGTGTGCAAATCCTGCATGTACAAGTTGATAAAGAATCATAAAGTGAACAAACCTGTGAAACCCTCACAGGTGAAGAAAGAGGACAGCACCAGGGATGATGTCTTTGCTCCTTCAAGGCATATTATAGCAGTTTGATATTATTGATGACTTCTAAAAAGAAATATTGGATTATGTTTGTAAAACTGGTCTTTTCCTCTGGGCATATTCGAATGAATTGGATTCAGAGGTTTTACTTTTACTTGATTAAATAATGATTAACGCTTTGATTGGGCCACCTCAGTAGGACGTTGAGTCTTCGCCCAAGAGAAACCACACCACAGAGAAGGGAGGTTGGAATTTTTTTATATTGGAGCCCAGGAAGTAAACATACAGGAGAAGAACACAGAAGAATAGAGATGGCTCCTTAAGTTCAGCAGAAGCCCAGGGGAGAGAGATAGAGCCATTTTCCTGATAGTCTACAGCTGGCCTTGTGAAGAGAGTGCAGCAGCTGAGCCTGGAGAGAAACAAGCCCCAGGAAGAGAGGAACCCAGGAAGCCTGAACCCTTGGCAGTCTTTGACAACCATCTTGGTCTAACACATGGCAACAGACTTTGGTGAAGGAAGTAACTTATGCTTTATGACCTGGTAACTGTAAGCTTCTACCCCAAATAAATGCATAAAAGCCAACAGATTTTGCATCAGCACCCCTTTGGCTGTCTAATACACATATGATATATGTTTCTGATATGGTAATTTTTGAAGTGAAAAAAAAAAAGAGAAAATGGAAAGAGCCTCTAAATTCATCTTTAACTTAGTTTGCAGTTAAGGCAAGTGTTCATTCTGGTCATGGGACAGAGAAGAGCTCTCTGTTTGAATGACATGTAAATTTCCTCTGCGTCTTCAAAGATGAGTTCACTGTGATATTGCTGACAACATTCCCAAGTATTTCCTCTTGCTCATATAATCATTTTCCTCACCCTTCTTCCTGTTCTATTATATCAGTCCACCCTTTTTTTATGGCCAAACCAAAGCAAGGGAAATTTTTCTGAACCACAGACTCTCACAGGAATTTAAGGTTGGATTATTATGCAATGACCCTACCCTGGCTTAAGATTCTGATTATTTGGTCTTCATATTCCTCCAGGTGAGGAAAGGATTGAAAGGAAATGACTATTTCCTCTCAGTAAGAGGTATATTGAGACAGCTTTCCCTGGACCATCAAGTAAATAATGTAGACTAGCTTACCTATCCTCTCAGGGGTGATGTGGGAGAGGAGAGTAAAAAGGCACAGAATCTGCCCAGTCTGATGCTCAGCCTGCTGCTCTCCAAATCATTCTCATTCATTCTTCTTGTTGGAGACTGGCCATCTTAACAGATACTCTTAAGAGAAGACAGATCTCAAGAAATTGATCACAACTTGCAGCTCTCATCTGGTACCTCATGAAGCCTCAAAAAATATATAGGTCTCCAGTGACTGGAAAATTTTGTGGTTAGTCCAAATCAGCAGATGCTTATTAAGTACCTATCAGGTTTTTTTTTCTTTCACTCTTTTAAATTGAAGTTTATCATTCATACATGAACATCCATGAACAATAAGTATATAGTACAATTTGTGAACTTACAAAACAAACATGCATATCATACAGGGCTCTCATACATCACTCCACCAACAACACCTTGCATTTTAGTGAAATAATTGTTACAAACTATGAAAGCGCATCATCAAAACATTACTACTAACTATAGCCAGTATCTTACATTTGGTGTATTTTCCTCAAACCCACCCAGTTAATGACACCCTGTATTAGTATTGTATATTTGTTATAGTTCATGAGAGAATGTTCTTATATTTGTCCTGTTAACCACAGGCCATCTTCACCACAGGATTCATTGTATTATACAGTCCCATGCTTTGTACAATCCATTCAAAGTGTAGACACAGTGGCTCTCATTTTCCTCACAGAGTTGTGCTGTCATCACTTCAGTCAATTTTAGAACATTTTCATTACTCCAAAATGAAAATCCCATACCTCCTTATACCCTCTATTGTTGTCCCTGAAAATTGATACAATATCTTCTTGCTATTGCTGCAAAAATATTAAAATATTACTGTTAACTATCACCCATAAGTTAATCTAGTTGTAATTTTCCCATGTGCCTCCATATTCTTAACACTTTGTAAAGTAAGAACATTCTTATACTATTAACCACAATCCCCATCCATCACCAAAATCACTATGTTATACATTCCCTAGATTATTTTTTAGCTTCCTTTCAATTGAAATGTTACATCCACAGATGAGCCCTTTCAGCCACAATCTCATTTATAAATCAGCAGTGTTAGTTATACTCAGTACAATGTATTAACATCAACTTTATTCATTTCCACACTTTTACAATAAGCCTTATTAAAAATTCTACAGGGGGTGGATATGGCTCAAATGGTTAGGTGTCCATCTCCCATATGGAGGGACCTGGGTTCGATCCTTGGGACCTCCCCCCCCGTAAAATAAAGAAAAATATAGAAGGCGCATGGGTGCACCACCAGGCCCTGAGTGTGGGTGAGCTGCCAGGCCCCGCCAAGCCACACAGCAAGATGATGACGTAACAGGAGAGTGACACAAGGGAGAGCCAAGATGAGATGTGCCGAACAACCAGGAACTAAGGTGACACAGGCGGCAGAGTGCCTGTCTCCCACATCGGAGGTTCCCAGGATTGAATCCCAGTGAAGACAGGAGGAGAAGGATGAGAAGAGAGGGCAGGAAACAGATACAGAGAATTGCCCAGCGAATAGATACAAAAACAGCGAAAACGGCAGGGGGGAGGGGTTTAAAATGGATAAAAGTAAATAAATATTTTTTTAAAAAATTCTACAAACATTAAGCATCATCTCCCATTCTCAACCCACATTCAATTTCCTAGTAACCCATACTCTAGAATTTACCTCCATTTACTTATCATTTTAGTTCATATTTGTGAGATCTTACAATATTTGTCCTATTAGTTTTTGATTCACCCAATAAATATTTATTAATCACCTATTCTGCACCAGGCTCTGATTGAGGAACCAGAGGGGATATAATAAGCAAAAGGAGACTTAGCTTTGAAAGAAATCCCAATTTAGTTGGAAAGAAAAGGCACATAGAAATAATTAAAACAAATAATACAAAAAAAGGTATGTGCTGTAGTGCAGTATAAACAAATGATATTAAGGGATCAAAAGAGGAAGATTCCAGTGCAGGGAAACTGTGTTATCTTCATGGAGAAATGGCATTTAAAATGAACCTTGAAGCTAGATAGAAATTTGAAGGACAGAGCTAAGTGAGGGAAGAACATTCCAAGAGAGGAAAGTTCATAAAGAAAGGCATGGAACTAGGGTGTACAATAGTTGGGTGGGGCTGGAATGAGAAAAGAGGCAAATAAGCAGAGGTAGATTGCTAAAGAACAAAGAAGTTGGTCCATGTGTACCATAGTTACAGATTGCATTCCAATCAATAACCAGTGGAAGGCGTAACATCCTAAACTGGCTATTTTATAGAGTATGATTCCTGAATAAAAATAAATGGTATATTAGTTAATCCAGTTAAACCTGGGCTAAATGCTTTAAGCCAATGCCAAGTGCTAATATGAACCCTTTCCTTAAGGGGTCTTCTGTTTAATTAATGAATTAAAGGGGCCAACAACTTGCCCAAATTTTTCCTAAATAGAAATATGGATAAGCTAAGACAAACATTGAAAATCAAAGAGTTAATTCTGGCTGCAAGGAACACAGAAGGCTTTGTAAAAAAAAATAATAATAAATAAATAAATAAATAAGCACATTAAAGCAGGGTTTTGAATAATTGGGCAGAGGCTGAAGAAAATGGAAGTGAGAAGGTCAAGCTCCTGTCTCTGTTTGTAACACTCATAGAGGACAAGCAGGGAGCACATGGAGACAATTGTTTCTGGAATCACTTGTCCTCCATAGCCATAAGCTACAAAAGCAATCTGACTCAGTGAATCAACTGTTGGTGTTAAATGGACATTAGCATAAATTGCTATGATGAAATGTATGAATCCTGTGCCACTTATATACATTCAAATAGAGGATTTCTTTATATTTAAAGGAATTGTTATTATTAAAATAATACAATGGATCGCTACTATAGCAGCAATGTGGGAAAAAAAGGAGAAAAGTTGGGGAAGTCTTCTGGAAGAAGTGAATGACAGACATGAGTTCTAAAAAATAAGACAGAGGTAGATAAAGGACATCTCAAGCAGAAAGAGCAGCAGATAGAGGTATGATAGCAAGAGAGAATGTTATGCAATCAAGGAAAGCCAGTAGCTCTCGAAGATTGAAGTATAGGGTTAAAGTTGGGAATGGTCATCGGTGAGATATGGGCTACAACTTCTAAGGCCTTATATACCATGTTGAGAAGTTTAGCTCTTATACTAAAGACAATGGAAGTCATCAAAACTCAGTTTGGCAGATGGAATAAAAACAGATGAGCAGTAGGTAGACTTAAGGCAGAGACACAAGTCAGCGTTCCGTCATTGCAATCAGCTGCCCAAGGCATGGTGTGGAGCAATATCACATGGTATTTTAGAGAGCTGGAGAAATAACTTACAGTCATACTGCCTGGTTATGTCATTAAGTCTTCTCACCACCCCTTGTCTGTTAGAGCATTGCTCAGACCAATTTTTAAACCATAAGGTTTAAGAATAAGAATACCACATACATTGGGGAAATTTTAATGTAACTTTCCTCAGAGTGGGAAACTAACCTCGTGCAAAGTTCAGCACATTCCTCAAAGCTGCCCTCACTCCTGCCTAGCTGAGTCAGGCAGCAAAAGGGCTTCCTTGCTAAGACAATTCCATACAAGGCCCTCCATGCTGCACTGCCCTCTACTGTGCTCTCCGGCTAAGCCATTTGGGATTGCTTGGAAGAGTACAAACCAAAACTATAAATGTTACTTCTCCACTTATCTTTTTCAGAAATCCCACTTAGATGTCCCTTTCCATCAACTATTTTATTTCTCTTATCAAAAATAAAATCAGTCCTGAAAGGAAACATGGACTTTCCAGTCAAATTAGATTTTATTTTCTGATATTTTCAGACCTCATTGGCTATTGTTCTATTTGTTTGGAAACATACCTAAGGAAAGAGTGGGGAAGGAGGGAGAGATGGTACATCTGATATAATAAATGTAGCTGAGGGCTGGGTGCTATGAGGTATACAAGTACCAAATTTAAAGTCACTTCCTTTTTTAACGTGAATGACATCATATATTGAATTTTAGTAATATAGTGCATATGGAGTTCAAAAAGACATTTTGCAAATTTCCAGGATAAGGAACAATGTGAAGAAATGGGGACTGGATAAGTTTGTGTGGTTAGCATGATCCAAATCTGACAATACCCAGAAAGCATTGATTAATGGATTGCTGTCATTTTGTAGAATAGGCTCTCATCTTGACCTCATCCTGTTCATCAATTTCGTTATCGCTTGGGTAGCAACCTATGCTATCAATTTCACAAATAATCCGATGCATCTAGTATAATGTTAAGCACTTAGTAATTGCTCAAGAAATGTTTGCTGAATTTGAGAGGGAAATGTTGATACTTCGTATGAATCACAATTCTAAAGGAGTTTATTAGACTGAAAGAAAGTGAAAATATCAATAAAATAATATTGGAAAGGGAGAAATTAATTTTGCATTCTTAGATACAAATAATCAATAGTGCAAGTATAGGATTAGGGAATTCCAATTTAAAATGTGGGGGGAAAGTAGAATTTAGTTGACTACAAGTTAAATATGAATTCATAGGCTGCTTCCTAATTTTGTGCTGCAAAATTAATGCAGGCTACATATCATCTTGTACAGATCAAAGGAAATAATAGCCTGTTCTCCTCTGCACTGTTTAGGCAACATCTGGAAATTGTGTTTCATTCTAGGCTCTACAGTTTAAGAGGGTCATTGATAAAAAGACTGTGTTCAGACTGAAATGGGCATAATGGCAAGTGACTCCCATGAGGAAAATATAAAAACACTTGGATTATTTACCTGGAGTATAAAAAAAACTTAGACAGGAATAGGAGAAGTAATGGAAGTTATCATGATAGTTACCTTTACATATTGACAGGCTATCATATAAACACAGGATTCAAGTTATTTTTGGTAGCTCTAAAGAGCTTAGCTTAACTAGGACCCTTGAAAGAAGTAAGGAAAAAAAGGCAAATTTGGGCTCCAGATAAGAAATAATACTTCACCAAATAAAATGCTCCATAAATAAAACAGTGAGTGCCCCAAGCAGGTAACTTTTAAGAGAATTATTACATGGAGTGGTTTATTGGACTTTAAACAAGTATTTTTGAAGTCTCTTCTATCACTTTAGACTGCTTGATTGCGATCATAATTTTGTTCAGTCTGAAAGCAAAGAACAAGTAATCATCATGCAGACCGATATGATCATAAGATGTAGGAAATCATTCATTTAGTTGAATTCCACAAATGTTTTTAGATTGCCTCTTTTGTACTTGGCACTTTGTAGGCTGAATGTCTAACTGAGTAAGAGAATCTTATAGCTTTGTGACTCCTGTAAGTTCCTGAACACAGTAGGCACTTGTATTAGGTTCTGTTTGCTCCTGTAACAAATTACCACAAACTTAGTGGCTTAAAATAACACATTTATTCTCTTACAGTTCTGGGGATTAGAAGTCCAAACTGTGTCTCATGAGCTAAAACCAGGGTGGCACCAGAATTGCATTCCTTCTGGAGGCTCTAGTACAGAATACATTTCCTTGCCTTTTCCAGCTTTCTAGAGAACACCTGCCTTCCTTGGCTTGTGGTCCCATTCCTACAACTTCAGAGGCAGCAATGACAGGCAGAGTCCTTCTCAAACTGCTCTCTCTCTCTGGTGCTCTCTTCTGCCCCCCACCCCTTCCATTTATAAGAATGCTGTGATTACAATGGGCCCACCCAGACAATCCAGGATAATCTCCCCATTACAAAGTCAAATCATTAGCAACCTTAATTCTGTCTGCAGCCTTAATTCCCCTTTGCCACGTAATCTAACATATTCACAGGCACCAGGGATGAGGACTTGGATATCTTTGGGGGGACCATTATTCTAACTGCCACAGCACTTAGTAAATATTTGTTGAATGAATGAATGAATGCTACGGCAGGAATGCTCATAAGGAAACTCAGAGGAGACTCTTAGCTCAACCTGTTGTCTCAAGGAAAGATCCTGGAAGACTAATTGTGTCAACCAGGAGAAGAGAGGGAAAAAATATTGTGTCAAACACAATCCAATGATCAATTTGCAAATAAAACTTAAGACTCAGGAAGGTTAAATGATTTGCTGTGGAACACAGTCTCCCTACCCTTGATCTAGTGCTCTTTCTACTGTATCAGTTGACACTTGCCATAGAATGGGGGGGCTGCTCCTTTGATAAGGCAAAAGGAACAAACAAGTAATATGAAAAAGAAGCAATCTACTTGATCAGACAAAAGCATCCCCATTGGAGATTTGGGAAGGAGGCTATGAAGAAGCTCTATATGCTAAGTGTGAAATGGTAAGCTTAGACAAGGGCATGAACCTCTGTCTCCTCATCTATAAAATGGAATAAGAGTTTTTACTCCATAAGGTTATTGTCAAGTTTAAAACATAAAAGTGCTTCAAATGGGCTTGTGTGCATAGTACTCAATAAATGTAGTTAATTATTATTATTATAACTTGGCAGTTTAAAATACATTTATTCTAAAGTAGCAATTGAACACCTACACACTGCCTGGCACTGAATTGGGTACTGGGACACAGAAATAAACAAGACAGTTCCCACCACCATGGACTTGACAGTCTATGCTATGGCTATCCATGATGGCCACACAGGTGGTTGCAGAGTGACGGCAGCCAGCTGGGCCTGTGGCATGAGGAGAGCCAGTGTCCAGGATACAGGGAGCAGCTGATGCTGAGTCCCAGCCTGTTTCTACCATGCAGTAATTTAGCCCAAAGTTGTCAGATCTTTCAGTTTTTCAAAGGAAGCTGAAAATATGGACATTTATAGATAAAATCTCAAAAATTTTTACAGTGGCAATTCCTAATCAAACACATCTGTGAGCCAGATTTGGCCCATAGACTACTAGTTTGCATCCTCTAGCCTAACGCAAAAAAGGACTTGATTGTTTTCTTTTTTTTTTTTTAAAAGATTCCGGGGATGAATACAGGCCCTTGTAACATGGGAGGCAGGCGCTCAAGTACTGAGCTGCACCCACTCCCCTTGATTCATTCTTAACAGCAGTTCTTAACCTGGGGTCCAGGGAAAGAATTCAGGGGTCTGTGAACTTGAATGGGAAATATATATATACATCTTTATTTTTATTTCTATAGCATACATAATTCATATCTCTTTTTACATAGCAATTCATATATACTTATACATATATTTATTAAGAATAGAAAATAAATTATATATATATTTATTATTACTAACTTCTAATAGAAATTAGCATTTCCTTTATTTATGCATGTCAACAATAAGTCACAGTTGTATTAGGAGTGCTTTGTAACTTTGTCATCCATAATGATAATATTTTCATATCACATTAAATTGTTGTGGTTTCTCAAAATATCTTCTATGCTCATCACTACTTTGAAAGTATGGCAATTATTAGATCTGCCCCAGATCTTGTTTTTTAATGTGTTAATGAAGAAGTACATATACCACATATAATACTATATCACAAATTTGCATCTACTATAAGATTTTGATAACATATTTCATCATATTTGGTTCCCTTTGAAACCCTATGTTATTTATTTTATAAATTTTAAAAGATTAGTCTGAAAAGCATTCCATAGGCTTCACCAAATAGCAAAGGGGTCCTAGGCAACAGTAGCTGCACAAACACACACATGTGCATGCACACATACACATCAAGAACGCTTGACTTAAAAGATGGGAAATGAAAGAGAAAGGTACTCAAAAGATGACTCCAAAATTGACACTCACAATTGTATGTCCTAGTTTATTCTTTGATGAAATTTAAGTGTGAGGCCACATGGCCCTTGTCAGTCCCTACCTGTAACTGAGGCACTCCCTTTAACTCTTTCAGACCTCTCAGGTATTACAGTTAATTTCTAATTTCAGCTGCAAGGGACAGCTGCATCTTGGTAAAACATATGCCTGCTGTTGTTAAACTGTACTATTAGAGTAGACTGTCCTAGGAACTGCATTTTGTTCAGTAAGTAGGTCATGCTGGAACCTAAGCTGTATAGTTAGAAATGGAGTTTTCTGTTTTAGGTCTTGCTGAGCTTTGGTGCTTCAGATTGCTTGCTTGCTATCCCATTTAACTAAACTGTCTCTCTGCTGGTTGATGAGAGCTAGTTACTTTGGAGGTCTGGGAAATGTGTTTGGCCTGCTCCCAATCTGGGCTGGCTGCTCAGTTTGCTGGGTTTTGCAAATCTGAGCTCAGTTGTGGTTTATTTAGTTCCAGGAGACTGGGGTTGGCTTTTCACATTCCTAGGTCTCGTGTGTCTGAAGACCTTCAGTTTGGCTTTACGAATGGTCCTATGATATAACACTAGTTCCTGAATGGTAACACAAGTTTGGTAATAATAATAAAACAGAAATAGGGAGCTATCAGAATTATTAGTACTGGCATACGAATTAAACCATGTTGCAACAAATCCGTTTCAAGAGTAATAATCTTAGTTTGGACAGAATTGAATTCACGATCTCAGCCTCTCTGGTATTTCCCACATCCACTTCCTCTAAATATGAAGTTTGCAGATATTAATTTAAATGATACGCACACCCAACTAGTCTTCAAATGGTTCTCTCAAGGAAAGTTACTCCAACCAATCTCTGTTCAAATTCTCTGATATTTTTTGAGTTCTAGGTAGCTGAGTATTCCTAAAGTTATAAACAAGAGGGCTCACATACCAAACTGTGGTCCACAAAGGCAGAGATTTTTGTTTCTTCTATTTATGACGGTATGCCCAGCCTGGCATATAAGTACTCAAAAAATATTTGTTGATTTAATAAATGAGTCATCACACCATGAATAATCATAAGTACAATGTTAAGCTCAAAGATTATTGGCAGGACTACTTGAGATAGTGTATGTGAAAACATTCATAAACTCCTAAGTCCTATGTAAGTGAATAAATTGGATTCACTAGTGCCATAAGCCAGGGTTAACCTCATACCCAATGTTATGTCCAATGAGAAGTGCAGAAAACATGTTTATACTAACTCTGTATTTTGCTTGTATAAAGATTTGCTTCCAAGCAAAATTGTGCAATTTCATTTTTATCTCTCCTATTCATTCCTCCTTTTTGTCAATGTTTCTGTAACTTTGGAGCCTCAACTTCAAGGGATCCAAGATGCTCACAAAATCTTGTACATTTGATGTAATTAGTTTTGATAATCCCATCCTTATTAGACACTGAGCATTTCTTGCATGCCTCTTTCCTATGGTCTATTCTTTATCATCATTACAGAGCTAACCTGAATAGCTTGTATGTCGATGTGCTATCAGTAGGCAACTGTTCAATGTGATGTCTTTCTTGGCTGGTGTGTGTGCCTTTCATCAGGAACAGGTGCTTCAGCCACCTTGGCAGAATGGTAGGAGAATATTGGCTTTTCCAAGACCTCATCACATCGCACCACACTGGCAGCTACTCACTTCACCTGTGCATATATCCAGTCCTGGTAATATATACCAAAGCTTATTTTGCTTCTGCTCTACCCTTGTGCACTGGGAGACTTGGGAAAGTTGCCCCATTTTTTTCCGCCTTAGGTGCTTCATTTATAAATGGAAATAGGAGTGTATACCAAATAGATAGTCCTTTCTGTGCTTAAAAGAGCAATGGTTCTGGGGTTATCTGTGATATGCTTCGTATTGAAGTAAACCAGGGTAAAAAAGGAACCTGTAAGAGGTGCTGCTGGCTTTTTTTTTCATCCTTACTTGGCTCAGATTCTTAATGATAATAGAATAATTTAGGGTCCAAAAGATATAACCACAGTGTACAGACTTTATGAAGACTTTATGAAGACAACAAAATGATTTTTGAAGAATGACAAAATTCATGTTCTCCGAAGAGAGCTATATAAATCTTACTAAACTATAAAGTATATACCACACACGGAGTTCTAATAACAGTTTTTATTTCCTCCACTTTCAAGATCTTGTGACACCTAGAGTGATTTTCCAGGCCACTTATTACTGGTCACAGACAGTTCTGTTGCAAGTTATTTCCAGCCTGAGCTGTCTAAGTCTCCAGTCTCATCCAGATTATAATCTGTATTGTCAGTAGGAAAGGAAGGTTAAAATTCCTATTTGTTATGAAAGAATTATTTCTTGCTTTTGAAATTCCTTCAATATGCAAAAGCATGGACACCACGAAACTTCTTATTTAGTAATATTAACTATAAGAAGAGCTTGGAATGTTATTATTCAGTCCCATTGTTCCCTGTGTAGTATAGGCACGCATGCACATGTATGTTAGGGTATGCTAAACTGCTGCAGCAAAGAGAGAAACAACCTCCTCCCACCAAACCAAACCAAACCAAACAAAAAAACTTCAGTGGCCTAAAGCAACAAATAAATTGACTTCTCCTTCACATAATTCCATCACATAATGCCTTAAATGAGAGCTGCCAGTTGATAAATCTGTTGTGTGGTGATGGTTCAGGAACCCAGACTGAAGGTGGCCCCGCTACCTTCAATATCTCCCCTTAGTAGCAACCTAAATTCCATATATGAGCTTAAAAATAGACCACAACTGGTAATTCTATCACCTTGTAGTTTAAAAAGTGACCCGTAAACTCTATTATCTCTTCACCCTATAAATGTGCCTCTTTTTTGTTTCTAATCATGGCATGGTGACTTTCTTTAAACCTTCACATATAGTGGGCAAACTGTTGATAAAACAGATGATTCTCATGTCTTTAGCTCTATTGAAGATGAAATAGATGAATCTGCAGGTTTATTCTTTGTATATATGATTCTTCTGTTAAAAAAAAGTTAAGGGTTGGTAATATAAGGTCTACATTATTTAACATCTTATTTTCAATCATGTTGATATACCAATGTCAGGCTGTCCTTTCTGTAGAGGTACCTAAACTGCAAAATATAAACGTAAGAATATGTTCCTTTGTGTTCCATTTTTGTTGACATTGGATTATTGTTCTGAACAAAAATAAAGTGTTTTTCCTCATAAGTAGTGACTTTAAATTGACAAAAAAGGAAAAATAAAAAGACAGCAATGTGTTGGCACATGCCAGGAGGCAGTGGTAACTGTTTTTATTTTTATAGTCATTGTGAAAGACATTTTTTAAAAAGTTTGAGAGACTGCTAAGAATAAAATGCTTTTAAGGGTCTATGACTCTTTTTTTAAAATGGCTTGAAGAATGATCAACATCCATTTCTGAAGGATAAATAGAGAATCAAGAAGAATAAGTCAGCTTATAGATGAGCAAATTTGCTTTCTTTCTTTCCTAAAAGTTGTGATATGCACATTTATAGAATTAAATTTGTTTCTTGCCACAGAGAGCCAAGATACTCAATTGGATGAAACTCTCACAAGGTTTCTCTGCTGGGTTAGATCACTTGGGCAAGGAGACCCACAACAGCTGAACAAACACTGTGGAGTTATATGTAGCTCAGGACCACTGCAAGGGCTCCCAGAGGAAGCCCTTGGATCTGTGAAGGAGTGCCTTCTGGGAGTTAGATGGTTTCATGGGTGTCAGAGCCCGCCTGGGCATGCCCACCTTCGGCCCGTTGATGGACTCAGTATCACAGAGCCTCCCAGATCAGCTTAAGCCTGGGGTCCCCTGCAGTGCCCCTGTCAAATAGCCACCGCCACTCCACTCGGCACTAAGTTCCAGTCCCAGGGCTGTTTCACAGTAGTTTTGGACCAAGTTATTTCCTGCTACTTTTCCTTTCCACATTGCCATGTAGAAAAGTTTGATGGGGCAAGAAAAATAGTATTGCAAGCCAAATAATACACTCTATTTGAAAAGACTGGTCTGGTATCCTTAAGTAAAAAATAATTTTGCTCATAATTTCAGATGCCAGGGAATACAAACTTGCAAGAAACCCAGACCACAGGATGGGGTCGTATAGATTACAATGTGGTGGTAAACAGCAAAAGGAACATGAGTGCCTGGGAAGAAAGGGTCCCTAATTAGAGATGTGGCTCTGGTGTTGGGTCTTGAAAGCACTTAACTACATGATATAAAAGTATGAGGTGAAGTTAGTTATACCTATAATCTCTGCTTATATTAAGTCTGTAAAAATTAACTATACCAAAGTAAGGTTTTCAGTTTGTATAATTAAGGACAGTTAGGATTCAGTCTCATCCTTGTACTATATATGATCTTAACAGAAATAGTTGGAAACTAAGATTATCAAATATATGAATATATAATTAATTGAAAACGTTCTTGGCAGGTAATTCACTTGGAAAGCATTCTCTTCTCTCAACATGCACATGTGCACCAGCACCACACACACACACACACACACACACACACTCGCAGCACTTACAGAAGGATTGAAAAGAGAAAGATGAGTAAGGAAAAAGAAGTAAGGAAAAAGTAGGGCAGAACTGGAAATCAAAACAAACCTACATCTAAAATGATTAATAAAGTAGCCCAAGAATGGCCCTGAAACATCATAGTAAGGCAAGAACAGGGACGTTTTCCAAAACTTCATGTGGAATAAGGGAATCATTTCACTGTTTGAATTACAACAATATACACAAAGCTAGTCATCCTCTCTAGTCATAACAAAAATTACTTGAAACATACACAGAGTTAAGGAAAGAATTTTGGGTTTGAATATTGAGTATTTAAAGAGGGGAAGTTATTTCCTCTGACGACTGAAAATCTACCCAACATATATGTATTCTGTGACTTTCTAAGTAAAACTTCTTTTTTCCTCCTTTACCTTGACAGCCTGAAATAATTTAATCTTCTTGCAAATAGAAAAGACTGTAAATATTCACATTATTAAACATATTTAATGGGTACAAAAGAACAACAAAAATTTCAATTGAGGCATATTTTTTTTCCAAGAAAAGATCTCCTGATTGAGTTTCACGATGGCTTGAAAAAATAGAATATGATATATTCTGTGTGGGTTAATGCTGTTCGGAGGTTATAAGCTAGATTTTACATCCATTTTATGATAATGACAAGTCATTTTAAGTATTGTCATTATATGCTGTTAACTAAGCTAAATAAAATTGGGTTCATAAATGGACCTTCACAATGGAGAAACATTTCAGTCATCATTTTCACCAAGTGATCAAATATGGCATCCCCAGTGATGTGACAAATAGTCATGACGGACTCCTGATATGATGCTACTGGAAATGTACAACATAGCCTATGTAGTATTCTCATCAAAATTTTTAATGTGAATATAATCACAAGAAAACAATAGGCAAATCCAGATTATAGAACATTCTGTAAAAAATACTAGCTCTTATCCTTCAGAAATGTCAATGCCAGGAAAGACAACCAGGAAAGGAGACAGTTGTAGATTAAAGGAAACTAAGGAGCTGTTGCAGCCATATGTAATATGTATCTTAAATTTGGTCCTGCATCAAAAAAACTTTTAGAAAGGACATTTGGGGGACAATTGGAGAAATTTGAATTTGGACTGTGTGCTCTTTTTGAGTCTTTATGAGCCCCAGAAAATCATATTCTTTAGGAAACCCATTCCTGTACATGTAAACCTATTGTGGGTGGGGACTTTTGATTGGATTGCTTCTGTTAGGAGCTTCTAATTGGATTACTTCAGAGAGTCATGACCTAGGGTGGGTCTTGGACTGCTTGCTAGAGTTTGTTATAAATGGAGGACTGAAAGCAGAGACACACAGACAAAAAGCAGCAGAGACGGAGAAACTCCAAGAGGCTAGAAGAGACTAGGCCTGGAGGAGAGGGGAGAGACAAGTCATATGCCTAATCTCCCACAGCTGAGCTCAGGAAAAAAGTGAGCCTGGAGTAGAGACCCAGACCGGAGAGCTGCCATTGTGTCTTGCCAGGTGGAAGGAGTCCAGGATCGCCTGTGGCTGACCTTAAGTGAGATGGCATCTCTGATGATGCTTGATTTGGACATTTTCACAGCCTCAGAACAGTAAGCTTTTATCCTAATAAATTCCCATTATAAAAGCCTGACCAAATGTCTAGATTAGCAGTTGAAGGCATCAGAATCAACAGAATCATCCAAAACGCTTTTTTAAACACCTGGACTATGGGAAGCAGATTTGGCTCAAACAATTGAGCTCCCTGCAACCACATGGGAGGTCCCAGGTTCAATTCCTGGTGCCTCCTAAAGAAGGTGAGCAAGACAGCAAGTTGACACAACAAGATGATGCAAGAAGAGACACAAGAAGGAAAATATAATGAGAGACACAACAAAGCAGGGAGCAGAGGTGGCTCAAGTGATTAGGCGTCTCCCTCCCACATGGGAGGTCCCAGTTTCAGTTCCCGGTGCCTCCTAAAAAGAAGACCAGCACACAACAAACAGACACAGAAAATGCAAACAATGAGGGGATGGGGAGAAATAAATAAATAAAATAAATCTTTTAAAAAACAAACAAGCAAAGAAACACCAGGACTGTCTGATTCAGTAAGTCTGAGTGAGGTTCAGTCATTTACATTTCCAACAAGTATCCTAATGCAATGCTGCAGTCCAGGATCACACACTGAGGACAGCTTCTCCAGATCAACCTACTAATTTATGGGAAATAAAAAGGGCAGAGGATTAAGCAACAACCTGGGATGCAATCGATAAAATCCAGACTGAGGGTAACTCTAAAGGAAAAAACAATCTGGAGCACATGAAAAGATGCTCAATGTCATTGGTCATCAGGGACATGCAAATCAAAAGGAGATACTACTTCACACCCACTATGATGTCTGTTATTAAAAACAACAATGAAAACCAAAATAACAAGAAGATTCTAAGACTTAGGAAGCCTTATATGTTGTTTATGGCATTATAAAATGGTACAACCATTGTGGAAATCAGTTTGGGGTTCCTCAGAAAGTTAAAAATAGAATTACCATATGACCCAACAATCTCACTTTTTGGTAAATACCAAAAGATTTGAAAGCAGAGATTCGAACTGATGTTTGCACATCAATGTTCATAGCAGCATTATTTACAGTAGCCAAGAGATGGAAATTACCCAAGAGTCTATCAACAGATGAATGAATAAACAAAATGTGGTTTATTATTCAGCTGTAAAAAGGAACAAAGTGCTGATGCATATGACAACATGGATGAACTGTGAAGACAGTATGTTGAGTGAAATAAGCCAGACACAAAAAGATAATATTGTTATTAGTTTTATATTATTATATTATGTTATTATTATATTATTATATTATATTATGTTATTAATATCTAAAGACAGATAGTAGATTTTAGGTCACCAGGGACCAGAGGTGAAGAGAAAGGGAGTTATTACTTAATGGGTGCAGAGTTTCTGTTTGAGGTGATGAAAAAAATGTGATAATGGAAATGGGTGGTGGTAACACAATATTATGAATGTAATTAATACAACTGAATTGTATACTAAAAGTCATTAAAATAGGAAAGTTTTAGTTGTATACACGTTACTATAATAAAAAATTTAAAACAGTATGAGGTTCTTAAATAAATAAATTGCAATTAAAATCAATAGATGAAAAGGGAACCTATAGGTCAAAAGATTGAAAAGATATATCAATCAATTTCAATATGTAAATTTTATTTGGATCCTTATTTAACTGTCTTTTATTTAAAAGATACATTGCATTTATGAGACAATTAGAAATTTGTCCATTGACTGGGTGATGATAATAATGAAGTACAGTTAATTTTATTAGATATATTATTGGTATGATTTTTTTTTTTAAAGAGAGCTCTTATACTTTAGCTATACATTTCAAAATATTTACAGGTTAAAAAGTTAGAGGGGAAAAAGTAAAACAAAAAAATAAAAGTAGTGTATCTGTATGTCTTAATAGCTTCCCTATTAGTCTACAGCAAAAAATGTTTTTTATCCTTGCTTCTTTCATCTTCAACATTCCTGTCTGATTTTTTCTTAACCTCTTTTCCTCTGCTGATGACTCAGCACTGGAAAATCTGAGATGACAATCAGAATTTATTTTAATGGTTAAATTCCCATTGTGTTGGTGCCAGCATAAATCTTCCCTGAATCTACTGTATACATTTTGAAATATCAAAATATTCTAACGCCACATTCATATTTAATTTTTTTTAATTACAAGCAAAAAATGTTAAAAATTAGATTTAATTATGAAAATATCATATAAAAAGTATGTGGTGTATGTATACAGAGTAACAATAAAATGAAAACTTGGGCATCCACCACCCAGCTTAAGAAATAGGACATTATCAGTCATCCAAATCACATCCCCCTCTCAGCCCTGATTAGGAATCACTATCCTGAATTTTGCATTAACTATTCATTTGCTTTTCTTTATAGTTTTACTGCCTAACATTATAGTTTTCTCTGTTTTGATATTTACATAAATAGAATTATACAGAAAGCATTCTTCTGTGTATTATTTGTTGTGGCAGTTAAACACTATGTTTACAATCCATTTTCACTCTTGTGTAGTATTCACTGGTGCCAATATTTAAAGATTTATTTCCCCTTTCTCATGCTGATGGATATTTTACCTCTTCGTTACCAATTTGTAAACCCTCTTACTTGATTGCACTAATTCTTCCTGCATAAAGCTACACTAGAATGATGCTAAAAAGCATTCTCTTATTCCTGACTTAAGTGAGAATTCCTCAAATGTTTCCCATTAATAATGATGCTGGCTTTTGGGTCAAATATATATTTATATTATGTTAATGAAGTATCCACCTATTCCCATTTAATTAAGACTTTTTTCAAAAATCATTACTGAATTTTGACAGGTGCCTGTTCAACATTTATGGAAAGTATGTATTTTTTCTAATTAGCTTTTTCAATTAAATAAATTGTTAAATATAGAAGTATCATTGAATCAAGCTAATGATGCTTTAACTATAAAATTGGTTGCTAGCATTTACTTAGAAGTTTCATATCAATATTTACAAGTAAAATTAGTCTATAGGCTTTTGTTTTTTACACTAGCTGGTTTTGGAACGAATGTCATATTCACCTCATAAAATTAATTTGGAATTATACTTTTTTATGCTGCAAGCTGTCTAAACAGCATTGTTTTTATCTTCCCTTGAAAGGTTTGGTATAATTTTCCACTGGAATCAAATGTGCTTGGAGCTTTTCTTTATTAACCTTTTCTATTTCTTCTGAGGAGACCACTTTATTTGGATTTTTCTATCTCCTCTGATGTAAGTTTTAGTACATTATATTTTCCTAGAAAAAAATTGTTTTTATCCAGATTTTCAAATATATTTTCACAGACCTGAACGAAGTGCTATCTTATGATTCTTTTAATGTCCTTAGTTTCTGCTTTTATTTCCCTATTATCATTTATTTTATATATTTGTCCTTTCTCCCTTTTTTATTAGCTTATCTAAAGTTATATCTACTTTATTGTTGTTTTAAATAACTTTTTAGATTTATTTATTTGTACTACTATTAATTCCTTCCTTTTGTATTGCTTCACTCTTTTTCTTTTCAGCCAGGTGCTAAAAATTTCATTAGCTTTTCATTCTTTATTCTATGGATAAAAGTTTTTAAAAGATATTGACTGTTTCCACACTCTATTCTATATGTCCTGATATTCAGTATTCTCATTAATGTACATCTATAGAAATCCTGTGATTTTAGTTTGTACTTCGTTTAGAAAGAACTTTATAAATTCTAGGCAAAAAGGATTTTTTTTTTCATGAGTTAGTTTGTAATTTATAATTTTATGTCATTGTGTCACATAATGGCTGTATTGTTTCTACATTCAGAGTTTACTGAATTTTTCAATGACCTAGCATATTGTCAATTTCTGGTGTTTACTCAAAAAGCAATGGAAAACAGATATATTTTCTATTTTCAGAATACAACTTTTGAGAGATATATGTGCATATATTGGATATACCCTATTAATTATTTTTTCTACTTCTTTAGATCCTTACTTATTTTGGGACCTATTTGATTTGTAATTGACTGCGAGACATAAATTATAATCTCCTATTAATAAAAATGTTTCTATTTCTCCTTTTCTCTCCTCTACTTCTGCTGTATGAATGTGGCTGATGTCACATTTTCATGGTGAATTGTAGCCCTTTACATTATAAATGCCCTTCTTTGTTTCATTTAACACTTTTTGTACTGAATTCCATTTTATCTGAGACCTTCATTATTATTTTTGTTTATCTGGTAAAGCTCTGTTCATCCTGTTATTTTAAAACTTTCTGAATCACTTTGTTTTAGTTGTTTCTCATTTTCAGCATAGAACTAAATATTGCCTTGTGTTTGGATCGAAAAAACATTATCCTATCTATTAGCAAACAGATATGTTGGGTCTTATTTCTACCATATTATTTTGTTATAGTTTCTGTTTTTATAGTTTTTAAATAAGTCATTCTGTGGTTCCATTTATTTGATTTATTCATGTATATCTATGTAGTATGTATATGTGAGTATAATTCCTTTGCCATTTAGGAAGGTTTATATTTTTGTTCTAGTGACTGCCTTTATAAATTGTACTGTTGTGTAATATCTTTAAATCTTCCACATATTCTGTCTGTTATGAGCAATTACAAAATTAGAGTTTTTCCTTTATTGTCCTTCACTCTCTTCTTCATCATACAATTTTGGTCAATAATATTAACTTCCATAATGTTTATTTTAGTACAGTTAAATATGTTTATACTTTTACTACTTGATTTGTCAGCTTTAAATAATATCTTTTGACTTTCCAGCTATTATAGATAATGTAACAAGCAAACTTACTTTACATTTTAACTTCTTTACCCCTCTCCATACAAATTTTGGTTATTTATGTTATATCTACAATGGCAGATTATATGACATTTGCATTGTATTGTCACTTAGTTCCCTTATTTGGCTTAGTCTTAGTTACAAAATTAAATATATTTAAGACCCATGGCAAATCCTGTTGGCAAATCCTGTTGTCACAGTTTTTTCACTTACTGGTTTGAAGAAGAAAATCTTTTCTGTAAAGGCCAGAGAGTAAATATCATAGAAGCTATAGCCATACAGTTTCTGTCACAACTACTCACCTCTGCTGTTGGAACATGAAAGCAACCATAGACAATACATAAATGAATAGGCATGGCCGTGTTCCAATATAACTTTATTTATAAAAACAGGCAGTACACCAAATTTGGCCCATAGGCAACAGTTTGTCAACCCCTGCTCTAGACATTTCCTAAGGAAAGACCCACGGAAACAACATTCTCTGGATTCTTCCATGTTTAAACAACTCTTCCTTGCCTTTAACTTGAAGGACAACTTGACAGAGTATAAAGCCTTTGGTTTAAACATTATTTTCTTAATATCAAGAAGGTGGTTCTCCATTGCCTTCTGGTGCAGAATTTTGCTGTGAAGAATGTGAGCCCAGACTGAGAGAATTTTTCTCCCTATAAGTGACTTAATCTTTTTTCCTGGGTCTCCAAAGGACTCTTTTTTTTTTTTTTTTTTAAGGATTTATTTATTTACTTTCATCCATTTTTACTGCCCCCCACCCCCTGTTTTTGCTGTTTTTGTTGTTTTTGTGTCCATTCACTGGGCAATTCTCTGTGTCTGTTTCCTGCCCTCTCTTCTCATTCTTCTCCTCCTGTGTTCACCGGGATTCGATCCTGGGAACCTCTGATGTGGGAGAGAGGCATCCTACCTGCGCTACCTTAGTTCCTGGTTTTTCGGAGCATTTCGTCTTGGCTCTCCCTTGTGTCACTCTCCTGTTATGTCATCATCGTGTGGGCGAGGCCTGACAGCACACCCACGCGTGGGGCCTGGGGGGCTCACCCGCTTGCGGGGCCTGATAGCCCACGCACCTTCTGTATTTTTCTTTTTTAAAATTTTTACCGGGAGGTCCCGGGGGTTGAACCCAGGTTCCTCCATATGAGAGACAGACGCCCAACCATTTGAGCCACTTCTGCCCCCCTGCTATATCTCTTAAGGTTGACCAAAGATACCTAGAGTTACAGTCATTTCCCATACAGTCATATAATAAATCAGGCTTAGTTTATCACCAGCATTCTAAAAACCAGACCTAGGGAAAAAGACTAGGTCTGGGGACACATGCATGGTTTCTAATATAGCGAATGTTTAGCCTATCCTGATTATCACAAAATCAGGACAGCAGGAATATTCACATCAAAGAACTCTTTATTTACCTTTGAAGGTCTAATACCTTAAAGGTCTAATACTTTAAAGTTGAAAATCAGGATATAGCTACATATTAACCATTCTGAGTCGATTTTTCCTTGTATATGGGTGTATTCAATTTGTGTTTTTAGGTATTTTTTGTTTTTCAAGAATGTTTTCTGGAAAGTCGATATGGTCAAGCGATTGGGCTCCCATCTGCCATATGGGAGGTCCCCGGTATGTTTCCCAGGGCCTCCTGGTGAAAGCATGCTGGCCTTCAGGGAGAGCTGGCCTGCGCAGAGAGCTGGCACAATAAAAAGAAGCAAAGAGGAGAGACGATGAGAGACACAACAAACCAGGGAGCTGAGGTGGCTCAAGCAATTGAGTGCCTCTCTCCCACATCAGAAGTCCCAGGATCCATTCCTGGTGCCTCCTAAAAAGAATATGAGAAGATAAGACAAGCAGGCACAGAGCACGCACAGCAAGGGGACACAGAGAGCAGACAGCAAGTACAAAACAGCAAGGAGGGGATAAATAAATAAAATAAATCTTTTTTTAAAAAAGAATGTTTTCTTCAATTTTATCTTTAAATATGTGTTTCCCATTATTTTAGCTTTCTTCTTTGGGAACTTAAATTTTGTGTATGCTGTCTCTGTTTTGCTTGTCTTCTATACCTATGACTTTTCCGTTTAATCCTTTTTAATTACTGCTTTATTTTTATTCCATTTTTTTCATGTTTCTCATTTCTATCTTCTATGTAACTTACTATGATATTTGTACTTTCTTTTCCTCCTTAAACTTTCTTCAAATATCCTGTTCATTTCCATGATAATTTTCTTATTTTTTCTATTTCCTTAATCTGCCACTCACTTTTCATCACATCCTGGCCATCTCTTTCCTAATTTCTTGCATTTATTCTTTGCAATTGCTTCATTAAATTTTAAAAAAAATTCTTTTCAGAGTACTTATCACAATTTTCATCTAAGTAGCAACACTTTTCTGTTGAATGTCCTTGTTCTGTGGGTAAGTTTTCTTGTTTTCCACATTTTTCTCATACAATATCACAAGTATTTTAAACAACAGTGATAATAAGCATGTTTATTTTTTTCCTCTATTCTTAAAGGAAATGTGCTAAAATTTATCCACTATTTTTAATGTTTGCTATACATTTTTGAAACATCTTTTCTAAATTATTTTTATTTTATTGATTGCTGCTTTTATCTTGATTATTTCTGTTTTGTTTCTTCTGATTTACTCTATTCCTCAACATCCATCCTAATGCTTAGTTTATAAATAAATATATTCAACGTGCTTACTTTAAAGTGTTGGCTGATTCTGCTAATAATTCTGTTTCTGATGGTATAGGCTGGTCAATTTGCTGTCTTTCTTTTGAAGTGGTTTTATTCCCCAGGACAATGAGTTAACGTTTCGCTGGGAGGTCATCTACTTACTGTTATGATGCCTATGAGATAACTGCTGAGAATCACTCACTTTTGCTACTACCCCATTAGGCCACTTCTTACCCTTTCCTGAGTTTTATATTTAAATCCTGAGAAAGAAGCAGAACCTGGTAAAGCCAGAAAATCTAGGATATAATCCACCAACCCTAGTTGCCTGGAGGAGCAGTAAAGGAATGTCTGTTGTGTCTGAATTTAGGGATGAAGATGCAGGCAATAATGGTCCCAAGGAAGGTGGGGAGACACAAGTACAGAAATTAAAAAGCTTTCTTCCAACCTATCCTCTCACTGCACAGCCACCCTAAACCCCTATGCTCCCTCCTTCACTCTTGCCCTCCCCCCCCCCACTTTGATATTTCAGGAAGACTAGTCTTCTCTGAGTCTCCAAATCAGGTCCAGGGTGTATATCACTAGCCTTTCATCTTAGATCCCATAATCATACTGAAAATAAGGCACGTAGCTTCTGCAATTAAATTTAAGTCCCTCATCTTCAGGAATATATCTCTGTAGGTGGTTCCTGAGACACTATGTTTGGCTCCTCTGACATTCCTCGTGCTTTTTCTCTCTACGTCCATCCAGTTGACTTTGGTGTAACCTCTACTGCTCTTGGCAGCGCTATGAGTAGTTCAGAATCTACAAGAATTATGCTGTCCCCTTGTTTTGTTTTTGCATCTTTTGCAGAAGAAGAAAGAATAAAATGATGGATACCCCCATCATACTTATCCTGAAAGTCCCTCAGAAGCACGTTTAAAAATTTTTAATGTTTATGGGGTTAGGGTTTCTAGTTATCTTTTTATGATTGATTTATAACTTATTGTTATATGATATCAAGCATTCAATTTTTTAAGGCTTGTGTTATGGCTTAACATGAGTTCATTTTCATAAATGTTCCATGTATGCTTAAAACAAAAGTCCATTCTCCGGTTGTTGAGTAGAATTTTTATATATGTCCATTATATCAAGTTTGTTAACAGTTTTGTTCAGTTATTCTTTTTTTTTTTTACTTTTGTTTGGCTTAATCAAGTGGTTGCTGCTGTTGTTTATTGGTTTATTTCTCCTATTTAATCCTCCCACCTCTCTACAAGTGTCAAAGACATATGCTTTTTGTCTATAGATTTTTTTTTTAAGTTGTTTCATCTGTTCTTTCTACTTAACTTCCCCACTTCCTCATGAAAATTTTCATACATTTAGAAAAAAATTTTAAATAGTATAATGGACACCCATATAACTGCCATTTAGATTCAACAGTTTATTCTCTTTTGCCATTGCTTCATCTATATAAAATAAGATATATAATTACAAATATATGTGTGAATCATCTGAAAGTAATTGCAGACATTACAAAACTCTACTTCTAAATGCTTCATCATGAATCTCCTAAGAATAAAGGTGTTCTCTCATATAATCAACATAGCATTGTTATATAGAGAAAATTAGCAATATTTCCCTCGTAACATCTAATATATATTCTCAACTGTATTCCATATCTTCCATTATTACCTCCCAAATCTTTTTTGTATCCTATTTTCTTTGTACCTTTTCAATGCTCATGCTTTACATATGATTGTGAGGTTTCTTTAGTCTTGCTTCATCTAAAAAAGTTCCTTCGCTATGGGTGTGTGTATGTTTTTAATGATAATGCCTTTAAGAGATAACTTGTCTTATGGAATTTCCTAGATTCTCTATTTACTTAAGTAATCATGGTATTATTTAACTTGTTTCTCTATCCTCTATACCTTCTGTATACTTCAAGTTAAATCTTAAGGTTTGATTAGATTCAGTTTAAATATTTTTCTCAGGAATATTTCATTGGTGATGCAGCTATTCTTATTTTAATAAAGTCTAAAGTTCATGGATATCACTGCTAAATTCCCAAATAATGAAAGGACCTTAAAATGCTTTATGTTCAATAATGTCCTTTTCTACTTATATGCTTAGTGTTTGAATTGCAACTTGTTTTTTTAATGCTGCAAAAAGACATTATTTTCATTGTTCTGAATAGCTGATGTTAGTTAGATTTATCCAAAATTTTACCAAAATCTTTACTCATCATTTCTTCTTACATATCAGACCTTTCCTCTGGGATTATTTTCTTTCTTCCCCAAAGTTACCCCCCTTGAAAAATAGCTTCATTGAGATATAATACATATACTGTACAATTCACACATTTAAAGGGCACAATTCAATGGTTTTTAGTATATTCACAGATATGTGCAGCCATAACCACAGTCAATTTTGGAACATTTTCATCATCTCAAGAAGAAACGCATCCATTAGCTATCACCCCCCACCACCACCACCACTGTACATGCCCTCATCCCTTAGGAACCACTAATCTCTTTTCTTTCTGTATATATTTCCTTATTCTGGACTTTCATATGAGTGTAATCATCTAACATATGGTCTTTTGTAACAGGCTTCTTTCATTTAGCATAATGTTTTCAAGGTTCATCATGTTATAACATGTATCAATACTCTATTCCTTTGTATGGCCAAATAATATTCCATCGTATGGATATACCACATTTTATTTATCCATTTGTCTGTTGATGGACATTTGGCTTGTTTCAAAATTTACCTTTCATATATCTCCCTTGGTAATAAACCCTGTTTTTGTTTATATGAAAATGTCTTCATTCCATTGCTATTTCAAAAGACTGTTTTGCTGGTTATAGAGTTTTGTAAATTGACATTTATTTCCTTCAGTCACTCGTTTATATTCTTCTAGCTTCCAATTGTTGTTGAGAATCAACTGTCAATCTAAAACTTATTCCATTTTATGTTATTTATTTTATGTTATGTGACTCAAAATTCCAAAGCCTAAAAGTTTATATAACATGCCCAATTCTGCTGCATGTTGTTTCTGCTGGCTGTCCATTGGAATACCTTTTATCCATGAGTATTTTGCAGGTCTTTTGTTTTGTTTTGTATTTTGGTTTTTTTCTATGAGTATATCTTCCTTGGAATTATATCTATGAGAGTTCTTTAAAGACTGATTTCCAACAAAGAATTACATTTGCCTCTATCAAACTCTGGTATGCACTGCTAACCTGGGGCCATGTTAAATCAAATTCTTCCCTTCAGGTTTCTCAGTACACATGGATAGGCTAAATTTATCCACAAGAGGTCACGTAGACTAGCTTGTGGTTATGGGTTCTCAGAGGAGATTTGTTTCCCTCCACACAGCCCCAAGGTCAAAATAGGCAAGTTTTTTTACTGTCCTCTTTTACGAGGTAGATTTATTTCTCATTAATTTCACAGTGACTGTAGATCTGTGGAATCCCTATTATTAGACTGCCCACCTTGAGCAAACCCTAGACTTTATCTACAATTTTCCATGCCCAAATAGTAACAGTATCATCAAGGTATGACAAATATTCCCAGCAATTGCCAGCTACGCAGTTGATTTTATAATATATCTTTAAATCATATCTTACAGTTTGTCTTTGTTTTATTTGGTATGGTCATTCAAGGTATCTGGACTGCCATATTGGCAGAAATGTAAATCATTGTTTATCTCCCATTCATTCTGATGTAAGAATAGTTTATCGATGAGGATGCTATCAGCTATAAGTAACAGAAAATCCCTACACAAATTGACTAATGGATAAGGAAATGCATTATCATTCATAAGAGGAATTATGGTAGGCATTAGTTTTGCTCTCCAATAATTCTGACCCTTCCCCTTTTGGGCACATGGTAGGAATGTTCCACTTTGCTCCCTTTAGGTTAGAGATGGCCATGTGGGTTGCTTTGGACAGTGAAATATGAGCAAAAATAGCTTTTATCACTTCCAGGTAGAAGCCTTTAAAAGCTGGTGTTCAGTTTACCATGTCCTCCTTTGCTTGTCACAGCATGCAAAATGGAACCTTCCAGATGAAGGAGGTTCCAACAGCCTACATCCCTCAGTGAGGAAGACATTGACAGAAGACCCCTGCTGACTCATGATGGACATGTAATATGAGCAAGAATTAAACTTTCCTGAGTTTACGCTACTGAGCTTTGGGGATTGTTAGTTAGCAGAATAGGCATAAGCCACCCCACCCTAATATATAAGTAAGGGGTACAGCAGGCTGCAAGGTAGATTGACTCAGCAGCTCAAAGATGTCATCAAAGACTGAGAGTTTCACACTTTTCATTCTTGACTTGAGCTTCTCACTAATAACAAGAGATGCAACAGTCCTAGGACTCATATTCAGACATGAAAGCAGCAAAAGTAAGAAGAGAAGCCATCTTTTCTCTAGCTTTCTCTTCAGAGCAGAGAAAATTTCCCTGATGCATTCCAGCAGACTACCCTATCTACCTCATTGACAAAAATTGTGTCACATGTCTATTTCTGAACCAATTGCTGGCAAAAGGGATGAAATTTTTTGATTGACTTAGACTAATGATCAGGAATGAAAAGGATATTGAGGTGCCAACCACAATGACTTCTATTAATAGCAAATTCTCTCTGTATGTTTACCATGGTGGGAACTATTATTTTTAAATACTTTAGAAACTGTAAGAAATATACTATAGAATTATATTGATAAATAAAAGACACAATCTGATTTTACCATTCCAGAGTCATTAATTTTCCCTAAATTCTGAATTAATTTTTTTATCTCATTAGTTTCCATATAATGATTTGTATATTTCTTAGACCTTTCACTTACAATAATATCCACATACATTGTCAATAGGAACAGAGAAATACAAAAATAAGGAAAGTCATAACCCAGAATAAGCAATGATCAGGATATATTTGTATGTTCTTATGTATCTGAGAAAAGCAACAAATATCACATTAACCAAGGTTAGCAAGTTTTTCAACTGACAACCCAGCTAAGGTTGGATTTTTTGTTTTACTTGGCCAAAATAAATATGAAAATATTTATTCTTGTTGACATTAATCAATTACCATGTATATTTTCTCCTTGTCAGTTGCTGCTACTCCTGACTGTTCAATTTATTTACTTGTAACAAATGGTAGATGATGTAATATTACTGAGTAATTTTCATAAGTGAATGATCTTAGATTTGTGTTTGTTTATAGTTTTAAAAAACTTGTTCTAATATCCAAAGTGCAACATGAGTATTTAAAAATGCAAATTTTTTTTTTTGTTTTGGTGATATATATCTTCAGTGAATAAAAGGCAATTCAAATTCTTCCCCAAGCATTTAATTTATATTAGAGTCTAACAAACAATTGGGAGAAATCAAGCACACCCAAACCAGAATAGAAGCTCTTTGAGGATAAAAATCAAGTCTTACAATCCATAGTATTGGGTACATTGACTAAGGCTCAATAAATACACGTTGATAATTTGATCTAATGAGAGGTAACCAGAATTTTTTACATTAACTTTTTATTGCAATTGCAATCTATTTTCATGACTTAAAATAAATAAATAAGGCAACTATCACTATCAATTTTTTGTGTTTTCTAATAGATAGGAAATACATACTATTTTATGTCATTTACTAAAAAATGGCAACATACTATACACACTGTTTTTTTCATTTGGTAAAATACTTTAGATTATTTCTCATCAGTACATAAACTGTTTTTTTTAACATATGCTTTGTATCCATTTGTATGAATGGGCCTTAATTTAATCTGTCTATTTTCCTCTCCCCCATTTATATGTATTGAGGTTATTCTTGTCTTTCATTATTACAAACACTGTTGCAATTAGCCTCTACAAATACCTTTTGCACACGTATGCAAGGGTATTTGTAGGAGAAATTCCTAGAAGGGAAAGTGTGTTCCTACCAATTTACACACCTACAATCTGTAAGAGTCAGACTAACCCATTACCTAGAGGTCTAATGACTGAAATGAATGGCTATAAAGATATTTGATTATTAGAAAGAGATAAATGTTCAATTAACCCTGTCCTTGTCTGAAAATATATCTCTGTTTTTACTACACTGCTTTTTCTGGCAAATTCAAGCAGTTGACATTACCATAGAATTATTTATTCATGAGTCCCAGAGCAATTTATTTTGGGGGTTCACAGATATTTTGTAGTCCTTTAAATAGGATAGTAAATAGCTGTTAAAAATAACCAAAGAAATACTATCAGCAGGAATTTATAACCAAAAAGAAAGTAGTTTGAAAAATAATATTTTCAAAATTTCCCTGTATTTAGTTCAAGACTCATCTCTCATTAACATTGCCTTATTGTGTTTTAAAATGTGTTACGGGTCCTTTGTGAAATACTGAAGGTTACGGAATGTATAACTTATTTTTGCAAATCAAATGTTTCTTTAAAATTCAACAAATTTTCAATGAGGTTTAATTAAGCAGAGAAGCGGTTCAGAACTCATTTTAAATCCTGCATGATAATTAGGGAACATCAAAGAATATTGTTACATTCTAAACAGTAAACAACCAACTGAATGATTTAACAAATTCCAAACCTTATCCCATAGTACAGAGAGCTGAAGCTTGTTTTTATTGTTTTTAAGGCAAATATATATTAATTTAACGATTTACTCGATGCGTCTCCTCAAAAAATAGCTTCACCAAAGATTGCATCTGTCATACAGGGTCAAAGTTCATGGGATTTGAGGGCTCGAAGAGATCTTAGGTAGCTTCTGATCCCCCAGCAGAAGAGAAAACTAGGCCAGTGTCATATTTGTTTACCAACAGGATAAATAAGATCACAATTTTCCTGGCTCTCAAATAAGTCACTTTCTACTATATTTTGCAGCATCTCTATTAATATATGTAAAGACAAAGATACAACATGATCTAGTACATTTGCTATGGCACTAATTTTTTTTAAATCAACATTTAAAAAATCTTTTATACTGTTAATCACTGTGGTAAATAATAGGAACATACCTACGAAGGGGGAGGTTCTCTCCTCAGGAATCTATATTCTGGTGGGAAAACCACATGCCCATGATTAGAAATGTTCTCTGGCAGGAATGAGAAATCCTCCTAGGACTGATTAGCCTATCTGCCCTGGGCTTGTTAGGAGTGGTGACATATCCATCACATGTGTCATCTCTGCCCTAAAACCTACCATACTTTGTTTACAGTCATAATCCACTACCTTTGTGTTGCCCTTTTATAGATTTAAATATATATATTAATGACGGTATCTGATCCTCAGAGTAACTTGTGAGGCAGATATCATTATCTCCATTTTCCCATTAAGAAACCCATAGCTCAGAGAGGGTGATTTGCCCAAAGACTCACAGCTAGAAATTTGTAGAACTGGGACGAGAACCCTAGGCTCCTGGCCTTTAGTCCATTGAGTTGGTCATAGTATTAATCAACTTAAATTTCCCAAATTCCAAATATTTAGTTTTCTGGGAATTCTGAGGTCACTTTAGAAGGGAGATCCCCCAGTGGAAGTTTGGATAACCCAAATATCCAAATTAAAGCATGGTTTCTTGGAAAAGGAAAATAGTATTGCCCAAAAAATCCATGGAAGTGCTTGTGGCTGTTAGAGAACTGTGAGGATGGCATTTTGCTAGAAGCATGAAACCACAGTCAGCTTTGAGTTGCTCAGTTTGTTTGTTCTATTCCTTGTCATGGGGATAAGAAAACTTGAAAATAAAATATCACTAAAATTAAATGTGTCTGGAAAGAAGTATACCAAAATGCTACCAGTGTTTATCTCTGGGTGGTTGGATTACAAGTTAACTTTTTTCTTTATTTTCTGCATTTCCTACAGTAATTATGTGCTGCTTTTATAATCAGAAATTAAATAATCCATCTATATCTATATCTAATTCTCAACCTATTCAAACGGGAAGGAAATTCAAACTTTCTTAAGCTTGGATACTTTGAACAGATATTGAAACTTCCCCCCATAAGTGAACATTAAAAAAAAAAAAAAATTTAGGTAAAGAATAAATAGGTAAAGAATTCTTTCATTCATTCATTCATTCTTATAACAAATTTTTTTAAACACCTACTCTGTGCCAGGCAGTTTTTAGGCACCTGGAATAAAGTACTAATCAGAACAGAGGAACAGATAAAAATTCTTGCCTAGATTCTAGAGCAGGAGACAAAAAAATCAAGAGAAATATAATAAATACGTTAAATGGTGCTAAGTGATTAGAAGAAAGATAAAGCAAGAAGGGAGTGGAATGGTTGGGGTTGCAGGCAGCGATTTTGAAGAGGGTATCCAGGGCAGGTCTCCTTGAGGACATAACCTAAAAGAGGGAAGGTGGGGAGCCATATGGGTTTCTGGAGGAAGAGAAATCCAGGTAGAGTGAGAGCAAGTACAACTCTGTGAGAAAGGAGTTATTCCTTTCATGTTCTAGATACAGCAAGGCAGCCTCGGTGTATAAAATACAATAAGCAACAGGGAAAGGAGTAGAGGATGCCATCAGTAGTAGAGTGGTAAGATCTAACTTATGGTTTGGGATTACTCCTGGCTGCTGTGGTTGGATAGATGGAAAGCTAGCAAAGACAAATGTAGGGAAAACAGATCTAGGGACTAGTGCAATGTCTAAGTAAGTGGACTTAGTGACTTGAACCAGAACAGTAGGAATGGAGGTGGGAAGAAGTAGACAAATTCTGGATATATTTTGAAGGTGGTGCCAATAGAATTTCTGATTAATTGAATGAGGGTTATAAGAGAAAATAGTCAACAGTGATGCAAAAGTTTGTGCCTGAGCAGCTAAAAAGAAAGAAAAAAAAAAAACAAAAACTTGCATTGCTATTTTCTGAGATAAGGAAGACTCTGGGAAAAGCAGATCTGAGGTGGACAGAATCAGGGGCTTACTTTTAGACATGCTAAGTTTGGGGTGCCCATCATATATTGAAGTAGAAATGTTGATTTGACACTTGAATATACTCAATGGGAGTTCAGAGGAGTTCTCTGAGCTAGAGATAAAAAGTTGGAAATTGTACGCATGTAAATCCATGAGACCAGAATTGAGTGCCAAAGGAGCAAGTGAGAATATATAAGAGCAGAAACTAAATGCAGGACCACCTGCATTTAGAGGTGAGGGAAAGGAGAACCAAGGGAGAAGGTATCCTGGGCATCAGGCAAAGAAAGTGTTTCAAGAAAGAGGACTTGGTTCATTGGTGGTGAGTCAAATGCAGCTGTAAATGATTGTGCTTGAGAGGAATTATTTCTCAGAAAAAAAATGGTTTGTATCTGATCCAGGGATTAGCAATCCATAGCACCTATGCCAGAGGAAAAGCATTTTGGAGGCCACGGTATAATGGAAAATGACATCTGAAATGTAGATTGGACAATGAGCTCCACCACTTATTGCCTCTATAATTTGTAAATTTGTAATCCTTTAAATTGGAAAGGTTTGGCTTTCAAACTTAAACATAATTATGTTGAAAAAAATTATCCCCTGAAGTATATTCTCCATGCAAAATGGTTCTATCCCCAGATCAAGTTTGGGACAATATTTCTTTCGCATACATTTTACGTATGCTGTGATGGTTTGGAGTTGTACGTACCCCAGAAAAACATGTTCTTAAACCTAATCCATTCCTGCAGGTGTGAAACCATTGTGAGTAGGACCTTTTGATGAGGTTGTTTCAGTTAAGGTGTGGTCCACCTCAATCAGGATGGGTCTTAATCCTGTTACTGGAGTCCTTTATAAAAAAATGAAATTTAGAGAGAGACAGACAGACAGACAGACAGATAGCCACAGAGGAAGCAGCCAGAAGCTGATATCAACAGAACCTATAAGAGAAGGGAGACACCGGGAGATGCAGCCATGTGCCTTGCCATGTGACAAGCTAAGGAACAAGGATTGCCAGCAGCCAGCCCCAGAATGCCAGTTTTCGAAGAAAACACATTGCCTTGATAATGCCTTCATTTGAACTTCTATCTTAGCCTCAAAGCCATGAGCTAATAAATTCCAATTGTTTAACTGACCCATTTCAAAGTATTTGCTTGTGCAGCCAAGGGAACTAAAACATACTCATTTTTTTTTAGGAGGGAGTGGGGATTGAACCCAGGACTTCATATATGCAAAGCAGGTGCTCAACCACTGAGCTACACCCTCTCCCTTAAAGCGTACTCTTTTATATGTATGACAAATTTCACAATAACAAAAAAACACAAAAATAATGAGGAATGTCTAAATGTATGAATTTAAATGGAAATATGTTGGAAAATGAAAAAGTGTATGAACCCAGTTGGTTAAAGGAGCATATTTCATATATATATATACATACATACATACATACATACATACATACATACACATGAATACACACACACACACACACGTATACCTGTTATGTTTGGTTAATGTCTGAAAAGATACAAAAGAAACTTTTCTTCTAAATTTTTTCTTGCTTGTATATATATATTTTTAAAAGATTGTTTTTCTAATTTAAAATATATTTTAAAGTAAATAACAAATGTCATTGCTAGAATCTGTGAGCCAATAATGAGGGAGAGGGTTTAAAAGAGAGGAACAGAGAGTTTCTCCTGCTGCAAACATATAAATAAGAAAAACTAGAATTCTTCAGTCTTTTCCCATCATCTAGGACCACACTGAAGCAGGGAGCAGAATCATTATTAATTATGGACAATGGAACTGTAACTTAGAACCTTACTTGCCTTTGGATATGCAGGTAAATAATTGTGAACCCCAATATCCTGGCCTCTAAAAATCAGAGCTTCCCCATGATTTCTTCCAATGTCTGACTATATGATCCTGTTTATCTCTGCTCCTCCATCATCCAAAGCCACCTTGTCTTGGCCTAGAGTTACTCTGCCCTTTTCCATAAAGAATCCCAGCACACTGGAGATTTAGGATTGAGTCATTTAAGGAAAGACCTGACGAATGGTGGAAATACCACCACCGTGTCTGTCTCACATTTTGTGCCTTCCAAAAATGTACCATGCCACAAAGTGGTTGTGAGAAATGAGACAATGTATACAGGAGTCTCTACTATAATGCCTAGCACAAAATAGCAGTACAATAAATCGATCATTTAGAGTGTGATTCAATTTCTCAATATTCGGAGACAATTTTTATGAAATGATGGTTTCTCAACTTTGCCTCAGCAGGAACCACTGGAGCTGAGTCGTCTTATTTTGAAGAGCCTCACTTCCCACATCTCCCCACTACTTTTCCTATTCCCAAATCCATAATTTCTGCTCAGTGCTGAATGATTTGCCAAACCAGAATCTGTCAGCTAAGGTTTCCCTTTGCCTATTTTCCTTCAAGGGATGGGCTTCTGCCAGAAAAAGGGTTTTGGAGGTTAGTTAGTTGCCTCTCCCACTAAAAAACACAAATGTGGATTTGGGGACACCATAGAAGGCAGAAATATGAGGACAAAATGATTCTTTGTGGTCAAGATGGATGAACTACATTTGTTAGGGCAAGTTTGTTTGCCTATACTCTTTTTCTTTCCTTTTTTTAAAAAAAAAAATCACTACATATGAGCATAAAATCCCTTATTGTTCATTTTCCACTGGACTTTCTCAATATGATTTTCACTGTTTTCTTTCCAATGCCTCACTGCCAAATTGATTGGAAAGGCAGTATTTCTCTACCTCCCAAAGGTTAAATTGTGAAATTACACGTATATGCTGATTTTCTCTTTATTGACACATAAAAATACTTTGTCTTATTTCTCTTCCATGTACTATACACACACAATCTAGTTATCATGTTCTGAATTCTGACAGCTAATGGGCGGAATAATTAAGAGTGATCAAGTCCCTCAATTCTTTGGGGGTTAAATGATGGCTTATTACAATATGAGAGGATATATGTCTCCTCTCCTTTGTTTCCTGAATATAAAGAAATCAGGTAGCAGTCCCAGTTTGGAAGCCAGAGCTGTGGAATAGGAGTTATCATCTGTAATCACACCATATGCTGGAGTCTTTTAGAAAATTCAACCTTCCCACTGCACAAAGGATCCTTCCTACTGGGCAAAAGGTTTCCAGCAAATATGGTATCTCTCCTCCATTTATTATGGCAGCCACCCAGGAATCTATGACAGGGCCATTTTCCTTTGAGGGAGGTGGGAAATTCTAAGACAGTGTTCTGTAGAATTATGCTTGGAAGAATAGACTCTCTCAGAGAGCTGGTATGATTTTTGATGGGCGGCTGCCTGCTGTTAACTAAAGTGCATCCTCCCTGGAGATAAGAGTGGCTACTGAGTCAGCCTTTCTGGCTTGCCTGTTGAGACCCACATCAAGCCTCAGGAGACACAGTAGGCCTGATGTAATGCTTCTGCCAGCTTCAAACCCTGCAAAAGAATTCTGTTTAACAGTGGGCTCTCCTAATCAAGGTGTGTGAACAAATGTTAGCCTCTTTCATTTAGAAATATAAACCATTGGATGTATTTTGTCAGGTACAAAAATATGTGTGAAGAGTAGACTCTGTCTCCATCCCAGGCTACTAAATTCAGTTCAATTCATCATAACTATTTACTGAATACCTTCTTTCTTTCTCATGTAAGAGTCCAGAGGTGGATGGTCCTGGTCTAGGGTGACGGCTCTGTTCCAGGGACCCAGACATTTTCTATCTTGTTGCTCAGCCATCCCTAGGGTATTGCTCTCATCATGGTCCAAGATGGTTTCCACTCCATCTATATCACCTCCCCTCGCACACATCACTTCTGCTCACAAACTATTTAATAAAGCTTACCCTTATGGCCATACCTGGCTGGGAAATATAGGTTTTATTATGGGCAGCCACATGCCTAGCCAAACAGCAGAAATTCATTTACATGAGAGAAAAGGAAAAAAAACAGGACCCGAGTAGCTATCATTATACTCATTTTACAGGTTATTTAGCTGAGGTTCATATACGTTAAGGAAACTTGCTAAGATCCACAGGTGTCACTATACTATATTCATTCTCTGTAATGCTCTGCTGTAGCTGCTTCAGGCTTTGGGGTAAGCTATTCCTGGCAAAATGGAGACACGCAATGCCAGGATTATACATTCCCACAAGTTCTATATCCCTTACATAAAGGGAAATAAGGCTCTGATGAAAGACCATCTAAAGCAGAGAATTTTAGAGGCTCAAGAGCTCTCCTAGTCGAGTGGACTGGATCGTCCGCTGAACTATGGGAAGAAACACAGCAAACAAAGCAGTCGGGCTGGCAAAGTAGGTAAGACTGAGTGGGAGAAGTCAAGGCATGGTCCTCGCTCACCATGGTTTTAACCCTCCTCCTCAAAGGAGGTGGTATGGGCCCCTCAGTGAGCTGTGAGAGGATATGAAAGTCAGGACAGAGAAGAGCCCTGAATATCAGTGAGGAGTCTGAGAGAGCCTTTGAACATCCTCTTTACTTTCTTGGTATGGGGAATGATTGCATCCTTCATGTGTCAGTCTTAAGTGAATACGGTAGTAGGTGGCAAGAATGGAGATCTCCAAACTAGAAACTTGAAGATTATATCTGTAAAGAAACAATGGCTTTTTAATCTTTTTAAAATATTTTTAAAAGAATGTAAACGATGCATTACTACATTCCAATTGTTGGCATAACTATATGTACACATCTACATTTTTTCTTTTAAGTAACTAGATAAATACCATATGTATTGTTGGATAACTTATTTTTCAAAAGTAGATTTGTCTTTGATCGCTGTCTACAAGAATACACATAGCTCTAAATCATTAATTTAATGGCTGCACAGTATTCCCTAGAAAGAAAACACTATGAGCCTTTGCCTATTGGTGGTTATTTAGGTTATTTCCAATATTTCATTCTTATTGATAGCACTTTAATCCCAGTAGAATAAAGAACTAAAATAGTTCTAAAGTATAAGATAATGATGAAGGAAACAATTAACCTCTTATTATAGAAAATGGCAAACATGTAAAAAGAGAACATTTGAATTAACTCCAGGTGCCCATCTCTTGACTTTAACAAATAAATATCAACTCATGGCTAAGCTTGTTTTCACTGTACCCCCACTCACTTCCCTCCACCCCCAGATTATTTTGAAGGAGATCCCAGATATCATGTCATTTCATTTATAAATATTTTGATATGTATATTTAAAATAGAAACTTTTCCAAACAGAACTGAAATACCATAGTAAGAATTTTAAACATAATCCCCTAATATCAAGGAATCACTAGCCAGTGATTATATTTCCTCAACAGTTTTATACTTTGTTTGAATCAAGATTTTTTTTTTTTAACAGTCTATATCTTGCAATTTGTTGACATGTCTCTTAAGTCTCCTTTGATCTATAGGTCAGAAAATTTAAAAAGAAAACTTTTAAAAAGCAACTTTCGTAAACAAGATGTAAAACCCTAAAGCCATACAGGAAAAGATAGACAGGTTTTGCTATGAAAAACTTTAAATATCTGTATGACAAAAGACACCATCGACAAAAATCAAAGGATAATGATGGACTAGGTCAGGGGTAGACAAACTTATTCTGTAAAAGGCCAGGTAATAAATGCTTTAGTTTTTGCCGGCTATATGGTTGCTATCACAACTATTCAACTCATGAAAGCAGCCATAGAATAGATAATACGTTAGCAAATGGATGTGGCTAAGTTCCAACAAAATTTCATTTTTAGACCTTGAAGTTTGTCCTTCATATGACTTTCTCTGCCACAAAATATCATACTTCTTTTGACTTTTTCCAACCATTAAAAAATGTAAAAATCATTCTAAGCTCATAGGACATTTAAAAATAGGTAGTTGGTACATCCATACCATGAAATACTACTCAGCAATAAAAAGGTACAAACCATTGATACACACAACTTGGACAGATCTCTAGGCCAGTATGTTGAGTGAAAAAGCCAACCTTAAAAGATCACATACTATATGGTTCCATTTATATAACAAAGTCCTGATAACAAAATTATAGAAATGAAAAACATACTAGTGATTAGAGATTAGAGATGGTTGCAGGGCAGGGCATGGTGTGATTACAAAAGAGTAACATGAGGGAGATTTTTGAGGTGATGGAGTAGTTCTGTATCTTGATTGAGGTGGTAATTATATGAATCCATAGATACATACACACATTGTACCAATGTGAATTTCCTGGCTTTCATATTGTACTATAATCATAAAAAATGTAACCATTAAGGGAAACTGGTGAAGGGTATATGGAACCCCTCAATGATATCTTTGCAACTTAATGTGAATATATAATTATTTCAAAATGAAGAGTTAAAAACTACCAAACAAATATAAAGCAGAAAGTGTGCAGGATTTGGCTCATGGACCGTAGTTTGTCAACCACTGAACTAAGAAAGAGCAGTTGCAGTATAGGTAATAGGAAAAAAATAAGCAGAATATAAAAAAATATACAAATCAATAAGTAAATGACCAATAACCCATGACAAAGCATGTAACTAATTCACAAAGAAATACAAATGGCCAATAAAGATATTAAAAATGGCAAAAAAATAATAATAATAATAATAAAAAATATTAAATAAAAATGTTTTCCCAGAGTATCAAAAATTTAAAAGATTATTATTATCAACTTTTGGCAAGGTTATAGAGAAACAGGTCGTCATACATTGTTAAGAGGAGAGTAAATTTGTGAGTTAATTTTGGAGGATAATGTGGTAGTTACTATCAAAACATTTAAATAGGAATCCCTTTGATCTATCAATTCCACATCTCAGAATTAATTCAATGGCTATATTTACACAGGATAACAAAGAAATAAATACAAGGATGTTCACTGCAGTTTGGTTTATTTTATTTTATTTTATTTTAAAGATTTTATTTATTTATTCATTTATCCCCCCCTTGCTGCTTGTGCTCACTGGGTCAGCTAACCACGCCGTGCGGGCGGGCTTTGCCTTCACCAGGAGGCCCCAGGAACCGAACCCGGGGCCTCCCATATGGTAAACGGGAGCCCTACTGATTGAGCCACAGCCGCTTCCCGTGGTTTATTTTTTAAACAGCTTTATTGAGGTATAGTTTACATACCATAAAATTAGCTCAATTCAAGTATATGGTCAATGGTTTTTAGTATATTTACAGAGTTGAACAACCATTACCAAAATCCAATTTTAGAACTTTTCCATCACTCCCCAAACATACTTCATGCCCATTTGCCGTCACTCTGTTCCCACTCCCAACCACATGCAACCACTAATTTATTTTTCGTTTCTGTAGACTTGCCTTTTCTAGACATTTCCTATACATGAGGCACTTTAGTTTTAATTGGGACAATAGCCAACAACATAAAACTTCTCTCACTAATGCTCCTGTATCTACTGTGGACACGATTTGAAATCATACTCAAATTTAGCTTAAACGCAAAGAATACAACTTCAATAAGGGAGAGACTGAAGGATACTAAATGGCATGTAAGGAATAGGTATTAACACATTTACATGTATGCTGTCTTTCTTCAGAATTTAATAAGCAAAACCAGTTGAACTTTGTCACAGTAATGCCCTTGCTACTGCTATATTGTTCCCCATCCACAGGGTGATACAAAATTGATCTATGTATTTTCAAAGCCGGGGGTTTTGTACTTTGATAGAGCTCTATTATGGCGACAGTATTCCGATAATGACAAATGTCTAATGTACCCTAATGATTGTCTTATACACAGAAAGCTGTTATGCACTGATTACCAACTGCTGTTTATAATCTTTTGAATGCATTTTTCTGATGCTGAAAAAATGATGGAAAAAGTCACAAGAGAGGGAAAATGGAAAAGAAAGTGATCCATAAACAATGGGGCTTCGTACAGCTCCATGTGGCTTCATTAAGGCTTATGATTTCTGAGAAGCTCTGACAAGTTTCAGAAGCGCAATAAATTTCTAGGCTTCATAGCATCAAAGGAAATAGCAGCCTTCCTATTTAATACAACATGGCCTGTGCGGTTCTGGCCCAAGGACCACTGCTGTGCCTGCTATACCCCAACCATAGCAACTATAGACCGTCAGTCATCCTCATCAATCAGAGTTCAATTTTCCTGTATGGAAACTGCTAATTTAAATATTCAGAGCCATTATCTATGTTTTCTTTTTAATGATTAAATTCTGTTTTCAAATATTTGAGAGGTTTGGTCCCTTGGGGACATGATAGGTATAATCAGTACCAGCTAATTGATCCATTGTCATAGGAACCCAGTGATAGGGTGCTCCCAAATGGGGCCAGATTCTGAAACTCTGCTATCTTCTCTCCAGGTAGCATCAGAAGGCAACCATGCTGGATGAAAAACAAGAGTGATAAGAGTAGTAAACCTTTTGATGCCTGGTTGTCCTGTTTTAAATTTCTCAGAGGTTCCAAGGCTCAAAGCAAAAACAATCGGCAAGTCTGGTCATTTATGATTCTAATGGGAGGAAGGGATAAGCTGCTTTCAAATTCTTGATTTCAATAGTTAATTCCTTCATTTCCTTCAACAGATAATTATTCATTGCTTGCTATGTGGTGGGCATTATTCCAGGTGCTAGTGAACAAGAAGTAAAGGACCCTGGACTCCTGAAGAAATGTAATAGCAAGTAGAGCTTTAAATGAACACAATTTCTGGTAGTGATATGTCCTGTGGAAAATAATATGAAACATGGTGACAGGGTAGGAGAACATGCTACTTTTGAGAGGGAAATCAAGAAACATCGAGATCAGAAGCAGTGAACAAAGTGGGAGAGAATTTCTCCTAGAAGATACACTCATAAAAAGGCCGGACGATGGGATTGGCATTTTCAAGAAACAGTAAGGCTCTTGTGATGGAGCATAATGAGCCAGTAGGAAAAGCCAGGAGATAAGAACTGAGAGTTCAGGCCTTATATGATGTAGTGAAGAGTATGAATTTTACTCTCAGTCAATGGGAAACCATTGGAGGGTTTGAAGCGGTATACTGACATGATCCAATTTATGTTGTAAAAGGTAACCCTGTGTAGAGAATGGATTAAAACTGAGTTAAAAATGAAAGCACAGAGATCAAGTACAAGGCACATGCAATAGTCCAGGGAGAAATAGTGATGCTGATGGAAGGAAGTAGAAGGAGTGATGGCAATTTCATTAAAAATGAGTCAGGGATATTTCAAAGCATCTTAAAAAATATTTTTTTAAATTTATAATCTGAATTCTACCTGATATTCTATGACTTTTTCATGGCGTATCAATTGATTAATATTCTTTGAAAGTAAGCACACACTTTCATAGAAAGAAAATAATTGGGTATACTGAATTTTCAAAGCTACATGATCTCTTGGTAATATAATTTAACTGTTCTACCCCAACCAGCGACAAGTATATAAATGGCATATGCAAGCCCTTAAAGAAATGTTTGACAATTAAGAGAATGTGCTTAAATAATTCATCTGTGTTTTAGAGATTTAAATCATAGTAGTCATTCAAATGTGATGGAAGGCAATTCACTTTAACATGTATTTTGCTGTATCCAACTTTATATTAGGTTCTGGAAATGCAAAATTAAATAAGTGATAAATTTTTCTTATACGAATGGTAGTCTTGGCATATTTGTAATGATGATGGTGATGATTCAAGAAAGCTTTTATAATATAAGGATTTCCAAATTCCTTCTTCACTCTAGGTAAATCTCCTAATTCTTAGTTTAAACCATTCTATTCCCAGAACTGTTATAAGGCTTTTTAGTAAGGAATCTGCTCTCCATGAAAAGGTTTGTCCTTTGTCCGGGCTCCTGGGAGATAACCTTTACATCATTAGAATTTCCAAGTAACAACCCAGGTGTCCATCAACAGATGAATGGATAAACAAACTGTGGTCTATTCACACGATGGAATATTATGCAGCTGTAAGAAGAAATGAAGTCATAAAACATATGGCAACATGGATGAATCTGGAGGACATTATGTTGAGTGAAGCAAGCCAGACACAAAAGGACAAATACTGTATGAATGCATTATTATGAACCAAATATATTGTGTAATATATTGTTTGATCCACACACACAAAAAAAAAACAAAAAAAAAAAACAAAAAAAACCCAAAACAACAAAAAAATTTACATGTATCCATTACATTTAATTGAGAAATGTATATATTTATTCATCTGTGTTTACTTTTTAGTTTTTTATTGCTTATGTTTTCAATTATTAAATGTACAAAATAGAGTTTAAAAAAAAAAAAAGGATTTCCAAGTGTTAGTAGTCTCTTTTTCGTGCAGGGTGCCCCCCGCCACATCCCCCCCACCATTCCTGATAGTTTATGCTACCGACATGACTCAGAGTGGGGAGTGACCATGGTAGAAGGACCCACCATGTGATTAGAGAGTTGGGACTTTGAGCCACATAATATCTGCCTGACCTCCAGGGAGTGGAGGGCGGCTAGAGATTGAGTTCAACCAGGTGGGCATTGATTCAAGCAATCATGCCTATGTAATGAAACACCAATAAAAACTCTGGAAACTGAAGCTCAGACACACTTCCCTGATGGGTGATACACATGGAGGTGTCAGTAGTCCTGGCATGTCCTGATCCCATGTGGAGAGAACATGAAAGATTTGAGTTTGGGGACCCTCTCTGTCCATGCTCAATGTGTCTATGCTTTTGGCTCCTTCTTAATTGTATTATTTTTTTTGCTAATAGCAAAACTAATCTTGAGTATAGCATTTTGCTGAGTTCTGTGAGTGGTTCTAGCAAATTATTGACATTGGAGAGGCGGGGAGTACTAGGAAACCCCTGGATTTGCAGCCAGTTGGTCAGAAGTAGGGTGGCTCAGGGAACCCCTGAACTTGTGGCTGGGGTCTGAAGTGCAGGCAGTCTTGTGGAGGATTTTGCCCTTAACCTGGCCTAACTTGGGGTAGTTAATGTCAGAATTGCCTTGCAAAAGCAATTCCCAAACTTGTGTCTATGGAGTACCTTTTGGTCAATTGTTAATAGGGACACGGTTTCATTTAAAATAAGTTTAGGGGGAAGCGGCTGTGGCTCAATCAGTAGGGCTCCCGTTTACCATATGGGAGGCCCCGTGTTCGGTTCCCGGGGCCTCCTGGTGATGGCAAGCCCGCCTGCACGGTGTGGTTAGCTGACCCAGCGAGCACAAGCAGCAAGGGGGGCATAAATGAATAAATAAATAAAATCTTAAAAAAAAATAAATAAATAAATAAATAAAATAAGTTTAGGAAATGCAGATTAAAACAATGTTAAACAGATTTCACTTTACTGAAAGAGTATTCAGTCTGTAATATATTAATGTGCTTTGTGAAATTCCCAAAAAGTCTTGTCATATGACACATTCAACATTACAACCTTTTTCTCAAGGCACCCCTTTTAACATCCAACTCAACAATATTCTGATGGATCCAATTTTGACACAATTACCCTGAATAGTCTCTTTCCTGTATCCCTCCAGCCCTGTGGAACCCAATGCTAGGCCCCTTCACTTGACTATCCTGTGTCACACCCCTCTATTCTTAAGGCTAAAGGAGACTGATTTTCTTCTCTCCTTCATGAGTCACTTTTCTATGAAAGCTTTGTTTCCTAGTGACTAGTTTCTGATCTTCACAAGTTAGATAAGACCTGCTTGCTGAATTCTTGTTGCATTATTGGGCTTGAATAGGCTCCTTTCTAGAAGCATATACTGGATCTATCTGTGTAGGACTAATCTGTCCAAGGAAATTACTCATGTTTTTCCTCATACTGAGTCATGTAGACCCTAACCTTTCAGATCAGGAAAAATGGTCTAAGGTGTCCTTCACCAAACTTGGTTGTGCTTCCTTCTGAGGAATTTTATGGTAACACAACTTCCCCGGCTCTATTCTAGGTCTAACTGAATCAGAAAATGATCCCAAAGTGATTCCAACGCAGCTAGACACATTTATTCAACCTGACTTTTGCTGCATCAAATTTAGGGGTAGAGAGATGCTTAATAGTAAAATAACTGACATTTGCTAATTGTTTTGCAGATTTAAAAATGCTTCCTTAAACATCTCCAAAAAAATCTGAGAGGTAGGCAGGAAAGGTGTTATGATCCCCATTTTATAGGTGAAGTCTGTAGTAACCAAAGCCAAAGTTGCTGACTTCACAATGTTCATAATCTGCCAGTGAAGAGAGACAAGCAGTAACAATAAGAAGTGAAAAGTACTATGTCTGGGTCTAGGAGGGAGCACATAGCAGGGGCAGCTAACCCAGCATGGGTTTCAGACTTGAAGGATGAATAGAAATTAGAGAGGAGCACTTTCCCCATGGTGAGACAAACAAAATTTGGGAAGTGTCAAGACAAGAGAGTACAAGAAAAGTTTAAGAAACTGAAGTAAGTTCAGATTGGCTAAAGCAGAAGTTGAAGGGAGGAAAGTGGCAAAAGATGAGACTGGAGAGTTAGGCAGGAGCCAGTAAGTTATGTTAAATGTGTTGAGACTTTAGGGGCAATGGGGCTCTATTAAAGGATTCTAATCAGGGAAGTGATCTGATGAGGCTTAGTCTTCCAAAGCTCACTCTGGGTTTAGGAATGATGTGGAAGAGATAGAAGCTGGAGGCAGGGACACCAATTAAGAGATTACCAGAATTCCAGAGGAAAGGTGATCATGTCTGCACAACCACAATGGTGGGAGTGGAGAGAACAGATATTTGAATCTACATTAATTAAATGTATGCAGAGGATAAGGGAGATAGAGGAGTCAAGGATAATCCCCTTTGTTTTCAGTTTGAGCAATTAGGTGGCTGGTTGTGTCATGAAATGAGACAGAGATCAGTATGAGTGGAGCTGGTAGGGATGTTGTCTAATATGGACATAGTAAATATGTATTTTGAGTATCAATGTCCAGAAGGCAGATACATAAGTAAGTATTATGAGTCTGAAATTCAGGAAGAGAGATAAAGAAGGAAGTAAAGATATAAAAGTCAGACAATGAGACCGTCGAGTAGATGAATGAGAAGATGGGGAAACTGGTATCCAGAGAAAGTAAAACTGCACATTGAATCTGGTGTCATAACTAAGGTCTTCTGACTCTTGGTACAGTAGTTTTGCCTAAAGACACTGGTCAGAAGGGAGAGCAGTACTATTATACAGCCTCAAGTCTGGAAGCAGATAACAGTCTGAATCCCGACTTAGCCATTTATAAGCCAAGGGACATTGGGCAAGTGACCTAGTCTCTTTATGTCTTACTTTCTTAAACAGTGGTATGCAAATAATAATACCAGCCTCAAGGGTGTTGTGGATATTATATGAGAAAGCATATATAAAGCATCCAACTTAGTGTCTGACATATAGTTAGGACTCAATAAATACCAGGCAAGGTTTCTTTGAAGATCATTACACATAGATTATGTCAAAGGATATTAATTTTAATACTTTAAATTTAGTCAACTTGTCACTTTTAATATCCATTTAAATGTTCAATTTTAATTTACACAAATCCTCATTTTTCCTTTAAGTAGTAGTTGTACTATTGGGAATTGGTTGGGCAAAGATCAAACTTGATTTGGCTAGAGATGACAATTTGTGTTCTGTTTTAGAATAGCTCTGCCTAAGGCTGAGAAATACACAAGAACCATGTACAAAGTCATACTTATTTCCATTAGGGGCTTTTGGTATTATATCAAAACAGGAAATTTCTCTATAAAGAATAGCGTACCATATCTGGAGGGAAGATATGGGCAGTATCATTGAATCTATTTTGGGGAAGAAAGATCCCATACAGAAAGAATGTGATAAATATGCTAAGTTTATACAATATGTGCTTGGTGATAAATATTCTAAGCATGTACTTCAGTAATTCTTTCATCAGAGCAGCCTTGTTACCCCCACCATCAGCAGATACTGATAATTAATCAACTGAAATGAATCTTTACAGAATAAACAAATCTGTTATACATGAATGATGATTATGTTTTTTTCCATAACTTATTCACGCCAATGTTATGAAGACTTTTACCTTAGGGAACAAAATCTTCTTTTTTGGTGAGACCTCTTTTTAGACTTTCTGGTGATCAGTTTTAGTTCAGCCACAGTCAGTGGATGTAGGTTATTATAGGGCATATATGGGGGATGTGGGTTGTTCTTTCACTTCTTTCCAGGAGGGAGAGAGTGGGTAGCTCATTCTGTCTCCTACATACTTGCAGTCTTGCTGGCAGAGCAGGGATGGTTGCCCAGACTGCACTCATGAAAGTGGACATGATAGCTATTGTATCCAGAGAGGAACAGACAGCTGCACTGATAAATCTATGCATAGGCTGCTTTGCAATTTGTGCACACAATTACCTCTCTGGCCATGGAATATGGAAAGAAGGCAGAATAGGAAGCAGAATACGCCAGACAAAAACAGGCCTCAGCTTAGTCCTAAAGAAAAGAACATCAGCCCAATGAATAAAACATACAGATATACTCTAGTTTCTAATACTATAATCATCACCATATGGGTCTCTTGCATTTTTCCATGTCTTGTGAGCAGAGGCTCTGACAGTCTTTATTCTGAGTTATCTTATAAGAATGTTTATATAACAAACAGCTTTGGAGACAGAGATAATGTCTTGCTCCCAAACATACGACAGGCTTACATATTGCCCATTATAAGAGATTTGGGTTCCCTAAGCCCAAGGTTCTTCTCCTGTAATGCAAATCACTGCATGTGCAGGTACCACCTTGCTTACCGGGGCTTGGGATCTGAGCAGATACTCTGGATGTTGCTTCTGCTGTGAGTAATAAGACAACCTTTGTCTCTGACCCAGATATCCCAAGTCTTCTGCATCCATGAAACTGTGGCAGGCTAACTTGTCTAATATTTATTGTGAGTTATTTTGACTTTTATGTTCTGTGATTTAAAAATTCATCTTTGTGGTTCTAGTCTCTCTTAAATGAAATTTAGGATAGAGAGAATTAATCTGTAGTCAGTACAGAGGGAAGATAATTCTGAAAATGATATTGAAAGCCAAATAGTTGCAAAGTAGGTATACCTCAGTGGCTGAGTGCCTGCTTTGTATGTACGAGGTGGCGGGTTTATTTCCTGGTACCCCCTAAAAGAAAAGAAAGCCATATAGCCAAAGCATGTTCTAAATCATCCAAAGTTCAGAAATTATAAAATACTTGTCTATTTTTTTTTTTTTTTTTTTTTTTTAGGTACCAGGGAATGAACCCAGGATCTTGTACATGGGGGAGCAGGCACTCAATCACTGAGCTACAATTGCTCCCCAGTGACAGTTGGTTTTTCTGTTTGTTTGTTTTGTTTTTAGGAGGTACCGGGGATTGAACCAACGGGCTCATACATGGGAAGCAGGCACTCAACCACTTAAGCCACTTCTGTTCCCCTTACCTATGTTTTTTTTTTTTTTTTTTTGGTGTGTCACAGATTTTAATGGAAGAAATAATAGATTCAAAATATATGTAAATATATGTGAGAGGGTAGGGGGCAGTGTATATGAGAATCCCCCATACTTTTTTATTTTTTGTTTTTTTAAAAGATACTTAGATTATACAAATGTCACATAAAAAATATAGGGGATTCCCATATGCCCTGCTCCCCATAACACCCACATTTTCTCACATGAACAACATCCTTTATTAGTGAAATACATTCATTGCAGTTGATGAACACATTTTGGAGTATTGCCACTAAGCATGGATTAAGTTTACATTGTAGTTTACTCTCTCTCCCACACAATTCTGTAGGTTATGGCAAGATTTATAATGGCCTGCATTTGTCATTGCAGTGTCATTCAGGAAAATTCCCAAGTCCCGAAAATGCCCCCATATTGCACCTGGTTTTCCCTCTCCCTGCTCTCAGAACCTCCAGTGGCCACTGCCTCCACATCACTGATATAATTTCTTCCATTGCTAGAATCACAATAAGTCTATAGTAGAATACCAGTAAGTCTACTTTGGTCCATAGTTCATTCCCCAATCCTGAGGATTTCTGGGATGGTGATGTCCACTCCACCTCTCATTGAGAGGGGGCTATGATCCCATAGGGCCGATGGATGGGACTTTCTTGCTTGTAGTTGTAGACTCTCTCGGTTCCTTGGTATGGTAGCTGTCCATCATCACCATGTTATTTGTCCTGGGTGAGAACAATGAACTGGAGAGTAGGTGTTGCAACTCTGATAAGATTTGCCTATATATATATTTTTTTTTCATTTTAAAAACAATTTATTGAAGTATATCATTCATACATGCACATACATAAACAATAAGTGTTTAGTAAACTTTGTGAACTTACGAAACAAACATGCCTAACATCATACAGGGCTCCCATACAACACCCTACCACAAATACTTTGCATTGTTGTGAAACATTTGTTAACAAATTATGAAAGAGCATCATCAAAGTATTACTACTAACTATAGTCCATATCTTACTCCCCTATACTTTTTTTTTTAAGGATTTATTTATTAATTTATTTACTTACTTACTTTTATCCATTTTTACCGCCCCCACCTCGTTTTTGCTGTTTTTGTGTCCATTCACTGGGCAACTCTCTGTGTCTGTTTCCTGCCTCTCTTCTCTCCTTCTCCTCCTGTCTTCACTGGGATTCAATCCTGGGAAACTCCGATGTGGGAGAGAGGTGTCCTACCCCCCTGCGCCACCTTAGTTCCTGTTTTTTTGGTGCGTCTCGTCTTGGCTCTCCCTTGTGTCACTCTCCTGTTACATCATCATCTTGCTGCATGGCTCGCGGGGCCTGACGGCGCACCTGCACACGGGGCCTGGGGGGCTCACCCACTTATGGGGCCTAACAGTGCACCCACACATGGGGCCTGGTGGCCTGTGTGCCTTCTATATTTTTTTTTTTAGTTTTTACTGGAAGGTACCAGGGATCGAACTCAGGTCCCTCCATATGGGAGATGGACGCCCAGCCATTTGAGCCACATCCGTCCCCCTGCTATATCTCTTAAAGTTGACCAAAGATACCTAGAATTACAGTCATTTCCCATACAGGATGGATCTATAATAAATCAGGCTTGCTTATCACCAGCATTCTAAAAATCAGACCGAGGGAGAAAAACTAAGTCTCAGGAGACATGCATGGTTTCTAATACAGCGAATGCTTAGCCTACCTTGATTATCACAAAATCAGGACAGCAAAAATACTCACAATTGCCTATGTTTTAATGAGAAAAAAGAATGAAAAAAATAGAATAATGTTTTTCTAAAGATTCAGATATAAAATTTCAGAATAAAAAGAGAACTTAAAAATGAATTGATCCAAATTACTCCCTGCATTAAAAAAATATGTCATCTGATTTTCTTGTTGATTTCTTTTACATTCCCAACAATAGCTCTTATATACCTCTTCACCTTTCCTTAGAAACTCAGAACAAATTTGATGTACAAAGATATTCATTACATTTTATTTATAATAGGGAAAAATGGTAAATGACTTAAACATCATCCATTAGAGAATGGTTGAAATATTGGTAAGTTCTTTTGATGTAATATTAGGTAGCCATTCATAATTATGTTTTCCAAAAATACTTGATGACATAGGAAAATGCTTATGACACATCTTTTTTTTTTTTTATTATGGGTAAAAATCAAAATTCTCACAATACATACAAACATTTGCAAAATGATATATAAATATATATGCATATGTATGTATCTTATGACACATTTTTAAGTGAAACTGTAAGATGCAAGAATTGTGCTAACCCAGTAATATAACACATCCTTATAACACACACTCATGCAGAGAAAGAAAATAACTGGAAGAAAAATACTTTAGTAGCTATAGATAGTTTAGGAGAGTATGGGTGATATTTTTTCTTATTACCTTTCTATACTGTCAAAATTCTTTATTATCTAATTAGAAAATATTTTAAAATTATCCCTTATATAATAAAATCAAATTCCTATTCCTAAAAAAATAATTTTCACTGAGATGAGAATGCTCAATTTTTGTTTAATCCACCATAGGTTTCCCCCTTTCCTTAGTGAGCACTGTGCAATGTAGTTTTGAGAAATGGGTTTAATAGAATCTGATCTGCTTCCTCAGCTTTCTACTCCATTCTGTCCCTACTACCCAATTCATTATACCCTGTCCATATGGAAAGTCATATATGCTGAAAATCCCTAGAATTTTTACTTCTGGTGACTCCAGCCATATCCCTGGCCTATGGAACTTTTCTTAGTCTGCTGCCTAATGGTACAATGGAGTCCAATCTGGGGATGCACTGGATAAAAATTCTTGACTCATTCCATCTCTTCCATCAATCCCCTTTGCTGTACTAACTTTCCTACCCTCTCCACACACAGAGGGACAGGCACACATATACACACATTAACTCTAGCTTAGCTCATTCATGATCCAGTGGCAATATAATGTGAGCCATACATGTACTTAAAATTTTTCTAGTAGCCACATTAAAAAAATTAAAAAACACAGGTGAAATTAATTTAAGAATATATTTTATTTAATACAATGGATCTAAAATATTGCTATTTTAATATCTAACCAATGTAAAATTATTTAATTATATTTTACATTCATTTTTTTTCATATGAAAAATCCAGTACGTATTTTATATTTTCAGCACACCTCAATTCAAATCAGCCATATTTCAAGTGCTCAATGGCCACATGGGGCCAGGGGTTATAGTACTTGACAGCACAGATTTGAGGATAATGTTTCCCTTCATAACTTCTGTTCCATGTCCCACTAGCCCAGAACTTTCCAAAATGTAAATGATTGGTGTTGGCTCTCTGGGCTGGCTCCACTAGGAGAATTATCTAGATTTAGCTGAAGGCTTTGGGGTAAATTGCCCACAGTCACGTTTCTGGATGATGAATCCAGCCAGGATGGGTGATGGGATCTAGTGGGTGGATGTCTTCCCCCTTATTAAAGGACAGTTTGCAACTTAAGTCCACCACTGTCCTTAAGACATACCACCCACCCCTCCCAAAGGGAATGACTTCCTATTACACCTCCTGTATGAAGTTGGCTGGTTGCCTGATTGATGGTCTGTCTGTCTAAGTAAAAAAAGGAGAAGAAAATAGAATGTTAGTATTTGAACCTCTTTAAAAACAAGTGCACTCATTTCATTGATGAAGAAACTGAGTCTTAGGGAGGGAAAGTGATTTGTCCACAGTTATAGAGCCAGTCAGTGGCAGAATTGGACCTGGAATCCAGGACCCGACTTTCAGTTCATGACACCAAGTGTCTGAGATACTTATTTCTGACAATGTTAGTAGAACTAATGAATTGGTTCATTTATCAACAGAAAGCCCCAGGATTTACCCCAGAATTACAAGCCTTGTACTTTCACTATATTGGCTCAATCTCCCATTCCAATGCCAGCTCTTGACACCAAAACCAAATAAGCAAACAAACAAGCAAAAATAATTAGTGACTGTGTAAAGTGCTGAAAGGGAAAGAAACAGGACACAGAGATAGAAAGAGACTAACAAGCAGGCTCCTACTTTGGAAAGGGAATGCAGGAAGACCATGAGAATGAGTATCAGGGAGAGGGTGCCCTAGGCAGAGGGAAGGGCAATGCAGAGGCCAGCCCAGAGGAGCTCGGCCAGTGTGTGTGTGTGTGGGGGGGGGCGCTGTGAGTGATGGCCCTATTATGTGGAGTCTTACACAGAAAAGCTACACATTCAGCTGGAGTTTGCATGGATTTCCCTGCCTCTTTTAATATATGCTGAGTTTAATTTTAATCATAGATTTTGATGTTAAAAGATCTTCTTTGCTGCATTACGACCGAAAATGAATGAGCTCTGCTACCTGCAAAAGTCCTTGGAGGTTTAACGTGCTCACTTCTGTTTCTAGCAGTGGATCCTTAATGGACTCAGATGGTAGCAGCAGGAAGTAAGGTAAGGCTTCGCAAAGGCTGTTGGCCCTGAGGCTGCAATTGTAATTGTTTCTAACTGACAAATTTCGACCCGAACAGTCTGGTGCAGTGTCTTCAGATTGGGAACCTAGAGCTAACACTAATTGGTTGTTCTTAAATACTCAAGTGCTTTCATGCTCTCGACCTTATCCTAGTTTAAATTTTTAGCCTCAAAAGTAGATTTTCCAAATTCTTCTGAATTGAACTATCCCTCGGCCCCCTGTACTTCTTTGCCTTTGAAGGTCAAAAGAGCTTCTGGATGCATTAGATGACAGTGCAAAGTCCCTTCTGAAGGATCCTGAGATAGCAATAGCCAGCCAAGGCCCAAATGGTCTTCATTTTCATAATAGAATAGTAGAAGGTTAGAGCTGGAAGGAGTCTCAGACAACAGCTACTCTGACTCTTTTGTTCTAGTATTATTATAATTTATTTATAATTTATTCCTATGTGTCAAGTGATTTTTATGCATTAAATTCTATACTTGTAGCAACCTTGCAAAATGAGTATTTTTATATCTGTTTTTTGTTTTTATTTTAAATTTTTTTAGGAGTTATCAGGGATTGAACCCAGGGCCTCATACGTGGGAAGCAGGCACTCAGCCACTGAGCTACATCAGCTTCCCAATGAGAGTTGGTTTTTTCGTTTGTTTTTAGGAGGTACTGGGGATTGAACCTGGGAAGTTAATAATTGATCAAAGGTTGCACAGCTGTGAGTGGCAGTGCTAGGTCTGATTTCTAACTCACCATGCTAGCTGAGGCTAGTTAGACAGACAGAGATAGGTTGATGGGGAAATAATAATAGAACTGGTGGTACATGCCACATCTATACCACGATTAGCTTTTCGGCACCATGATCAATTGTAAAGAAGAATGTAAAAGAGAGACATAATTTTTAAACAGAGAGGTTTTTAAAACTAAAAACATAGGTCTCCATTTTAGAAAGGTTGTTCTACCAAGCATCACATTTATTTAAAAATCCGAGGCTCCTGATAAAGAGTTTCAGGAATTCTTGCAAAAGAAATGGCTGTACTAGCAAAAATGCTCCACACTACAGGATGGCCAGGACCCCAAGAGCTTGCAGTATGCATCAGTAGCTGCTGCTCCTTCTTGCTGGTCAGATGTTGGGCTGCTGAAGCACCTGCATGTTCTGATTGACACTGAGGCACTGAGAAGACTGGGAAGCCTGTGCTTGATTTGCCACTGCATTGAGTGCTGGTCCCAGGGGACCTTAGCCAGGCTTATAAACATAGCCTTGTACTTGGTACAAAACCATGGGTATTCTAGTTCTGGGCCATAGAAACTGGACCTAACTTCTTTAAAGTCTTTTGCCCTCATTCACCTGAGCAGTTGGTTTTAATCTACTGGGATCAGGAGATTCTGGTTAATTGCACCAAATATTCTACTCTAAGAACTAGTGCTAAAAAAAAAAAAAAAAAAAAAAAGGAACTAGTGCTTCTCTAAGATATATTTGCTACACCAGTGGTAACATTTCAGAACAAAAGTGTGGTAGGCACAAGAGCCTGGTGAGCCCTATGGTGCAGGAATTTATGTTTTTAATAGATTCATTGAGCAAATTTTCACTGAAATGCCTAGAATGTGCCAGATAGTGTTACAGACACTGGGGATATGGCAATGAGCCAAAAGAGAGGAGATCCATGCTTTCCTTCCAATGGGGAAAGCAGACAATCAATCAATAAAATAAGTAAGTAAAGAGCTAGATATCTAGATCGATAGATAATGTCAGGTAATAATAGGGGTAGGGGGAAATCCTAATGGCAGGTGGATGGAATGGGGGCAGAAGAACTCCCTGATATGGCGACATGTGGCAGAGACCTGCATGATGGGTCTGAAAATGTTCTGAGGCCCAGGACTATGTCTTATTCATCTTTGTTTCTGTGCCAGGGTCTAGTCCTTATAATGTAGGGCAGGACAATTCCTTATTAGAATATAAGACTGTAAATATAAAATCCCTTGACTACTGGTTAGCATTGGCCAACCTTCCCACTCTTACTGAAGAGAATTTTGTGCTTGTGGGAAGTGCAGCAACCACAAAACTCAGCTACGAGCTTTATTGGGGGAATACTATGTGCCCCCTCTCAACTCAATGCCAACTTAGGATACTTTTACCAGTAAATCTTTCCATCTGGGGACATGAATTGAAATTGGAAATTTATATTTGTCCCAACATGTATACTGACTATCAGATTTAAGAGGTGTTTTCTGCCTTTTGTAAAATTTTATGTAATTTGAGTGCTTATAAATTTAATAATTTACCACTGAAATGGGGTATTTAGTTATTGACTGGAAAACTATGATGAATTACATTGTAAAGCTAATAATCATTATTTCTTTCTCTCAGCAGACCCCTGGTAGTTGTTATTATGGCTCCCACTTCCATTTTTGGGTAAGTTTCAATGTTCACATTTTATATTTAGTGAAACTCAGGGTCCATCTGTGTCCTGTTGAGGGTGAGGCAGGTGTTCATGTGATTTACGTACCTGCTCTGCTTTCGTCTCATGGATTAGCTATTAAAGACCTGTTCACAGAGCATAATATCACAAGACTTTTGAGATTTGTTTTCATTTGCACTTTCTCAAGGTGCTTTATATTATGTTTCCTTGTCCTGGCTCATTTCCTTTCTCCTCTTCCTTCCTTCTTAACTCCAAAAATGCTGATATGGCTTTCTCTTTTGGATCTACTAAGAAGCTAGGTTATATCCATTTCTGACCTACCTTTAGCCCATTCTCAGGGAAGACTCGCCATGACTGATCTGATACATAAGCAGAATTCCAAAGTCAACCGACTGCAACATATTGCCGAAATTTAACATGGCTTGTATCCATCATTGCAAGATCATTTAGAACAATTCCAATGCCCCCCAAATGCCCCATTTTCTATCTATTCTATTCCTCCCTTCCCCTCTCCTCAAGACCCACAACCACCACCAAGCTTCACTCCCTGAAGAACAAGATTCATAGCTACTTGCAACTACATTGAGGGCTTGACATGCTAGCCTGTCCTCTCCTATTAGACACTGCCTATGCTCTCAAGAGATTCTTGTCCCTCTATTTGAGATAATAGCAGGACTCCCCAGGATGGGAATCCAACACCTTTCCATTCATTGTGTGGATCTCCACCCACTTCAGGATCTCATTGACTGCCACAGTAAATATTGCCTCAAATAGCGGGGCTCCTGAGGGTTCTGGAGACATCCAGACACTATAGTCAGGGCTGATAGCTCAGGAATTTGAGCTATCAAATACACCCTGACAGTGGTCCCTACTTTGGAATTTATGCTCCCCAGTGTGACAGAGTTGGACTCAGTTGTGATTTCCCTACACATGGCTCTTCTGCCCCTTCTATTTGAACCTATAGTTAGTACTAGAGTGGATAGGTATATGTCCAAGAGACTTAAATCTTTGGGCCTTCCATGTGCCAATCAGGCCCTGAACCTCAGCGGAGTTGCGACACCTACTCTCCAGTCCGTTGGACTCACCCAGGACAACTAACAAGGAAATGATGATGGACAATGACCATCCCAAGAAACAGAAAGAGTCTACACCTGCAAGTAAGATAGTCCCATCCATCTGTCCTGTGGGAACTAAGACCCTCTCATTTAGAGGTGGAGTGGGCAAAACCATTCCAGAATCCTCAGGATTGGGGAATGAATGAAGGACTAGAGTAGTCTTACTGTTATTCTACTATAGACTTATTGTTATTCTAGTAATGGAAGAACTTTTATCATTGATGTGGAGGCATCTGAGGGAAGGTTCTGAGGGGAAGGAGAGGGAAAAATAAATGTAATATGGGGCATTTTTGGGATATTGGAATTGTCCTGAATGACGTTGCAGTGACAGATATAGGCCATTATATATCTTGCAATAACTTACAGAATTATGAGGGAGAGTTTAAACTATAAAATAAACTATATTTCACACTTAGTGGCAATGCTCCAATAGGTGTCCCTCAATTGTAACAAGTGTACCACATTAATGAAGGATGCTGTTAATATGGGAAAAGGTGGGAGGGGTAGGGAGTAGGGCACACGGGAATCCCCTATATTTTTTATGTAACATTTATGTAATCTAAGTATCTTTAAAAAAAATTTTTTTTAAGTATATATTATATATATTTTAAAAAAAGCATTGGGCTTTGATAATAGATCTTGTCCTACGCCCACCAGTTAGAAACCTGGAAAAAGATTACCCTTTCTCCTCTTACCTCTGATTCTTTCTTCTATGTATTTCATTTACATATAAATATCTGCAGTGCTTACCCTTTCTTACCCTTACATACTTGTAATTATATTTCTCAATGACTTCACCAAAGGGTTCCCCCCCACCCCCCCACCCCCTACCCCTCCCCCTGGGCTGCTACTTGAATTAAGTGAACCGTGGCTCAGGGCTTGGAAAACTCTTCGCTTGTGTTTGATAAAATGAAAATTGACCTGAAACACCTTTTTAAAAAAATTTTAGTCTGTGAAATAAACCTTTCATCTGCTGGCATTACTTAAAAAACAAACAAAACAAAACAAAAACAAAAAATGACTGCAACAGAAGGGCTGTGTTCTCGAGTTGCCGAGGCTCAGCTGCAAGGTTAGAACTTGGGACTCCTCATTTACCTGGTGATCCTTTTGCTCTGTCCTGTGTGTTCTTTGCCAGCCCCTGCATTACCTTTGCAAAATGCAATCCACACAAGGGTCATTGTTGTAATGGGCAGTTACCTGCCTAACATTTCCTATAGGCTCTGTGCTTTGCAAGAATAATCTTGCAAATAATCTTGCTGAATAATCTTTCTAGCAATACAATCTGGTGAACATGCATGCTGGGATGGCAGTGCTGCCTTTTGTTTGCTTGTTTTTAATGGAGCTGAGGAAAATCAGATAGCTTAGGAGCATGACCAAAGGGTATCTACAAGGTATGGGTGCTCTGATAAAGATCAAAGCTGCTCACTCTTTCAAACTCCTGGGGTTTGAGGTCATGCTCACATTGTATGCCCTGATAGTCCATGAGCTTTCCCCATGATTTGGGTTGGCTGCTTTCCCAGCAGGTCAGGGTAGCATATGAGGCTACAAAACACAGGTGGCCTTGGGATCTCTTCAGTCAAAAGTCAGTGCCAGCTACTTTTAATGGTACTACCTCTGAATGGTAGAGAAGAGGGTAGGCTGGGGAGAGAAGGGGCACAGATGAGACGAGTCACTTAGTCAGGAGGGAACTTAAGCCTGTGAGGACAAGACAAATGGCAGTAGTCAAAGAGGCAGGTGCCCCGCAAGTTTATACTTTATCTTCCCAGATGATGTTTCACACGATGCTCTTGTTTAAATGTGATGTGGAACGAAGAGACATCTTTTACTTTTTTATTTTGGAGCTCATGACAGTTTACCTGTTTGGAAATTTTTTATGTGGGGGAATTCTAGAATGAAAAGAGAAATTTAATTAACTGAATATGACTCCAAGTGTTAGTTGAAATAAATTTTCACAGTATGTGTACATTGTATGGAAAGCTGAATAAAGGCCCCCAAAAGATGTCCGTCCACATTCTAAGTGCTGAAACCTGTAAATGTTACCTTTTATGGCAAAGATGTTGCAGATGTGATTAAATTAAGGATCTTGAGGCTATCATGGATTATCCAGGTGGGTCCTAAATGCAATTACAAGTGTCCTTCTAAGAAGGGCTCAGAGGACAATTACAGACAGAAAAGGCCATGTGAGAGACATAGAGGTAGATGGAGAAGCTACTACAGTGCTGGCTTTGAGGAAGAAGAAAGGACCCTGAACCATGGAAGGAGAGGAATGTAGCACTAGACATGCTAAAGGTAAGTAAACAGATTCCCTCCTAAAGCCTTGGGAGGGAGCGTGGTCCTGCCCACGGCTTGATTTTAGCCTTGTAAACTCTTTTTAGACTTCTGGTGTCCAGAACTCTAAGAGAATAAATTTCTGTTGTTTTAATCCACAAAGTGTGTGGTAATTTGTAACAACAACCATGAGAAACTAAAACACATAGTATGATTCCTTTTATTTAAATTTAAAAACATAACTCTATCCCCCCCCCCCCAGCAAGACTCGAAAAAAGTACAGCAAAATGTTAACAGTGGCCAACTCTGGTGGTAGGATTATGAATGACATTTTTTTCATTATTATGATTTCCTGAACTTCCCAAGATTTCAAGAAGAAATATCATAGAATCTTGAGGGATTCTTTTGCAATTGAAAAATGTTTAATATTATAAAAAGAGAACTTCAGTGATGCCTTTAAAAATAAGTGTGCAGTATATGTCATGATTTTGTGTGCATGAGGTTTTTTTTTCTCTGCACCTTTTAAAACCCTTTTATGGCACCCAGGGCCACCCTTTCACTTGAGCTTTAGACCTATCCCCTGCCACACTTCATCTGTTACCCTGTTTTACCTTTTGTCTTTACTCTGTCACTCTTTACTGGTTCTTCCTCCTCTGCCTATGAACACGTTCAAGTCTTTCTGGGCTTTGTTTGATCTACTGGTAGTAGGTTAACCAATCATTCTGTTTTGAAATGCTTCTTCACTGGCTTCTACAACATAATGTGTGTTGCACACATATCACTCTTTACAGATAGATACACATTCCTCTTGTATTACCAATCTCTGATGTCTTTCTAGACACCCAAGCTAGGGGCCTATGGGCAACATGGGACAACTCTCTTTTATTCTCCACTCCTACATATAATCAATCAGCATGGCTGACTAATTGTACCTCCTACGTATTCCTCCAGCCCTGATTCATCTCTCATTTCTGGCCCTCATCCTGTCTTGTATGGATATTACAATAGTTCAGTCTTGCCCCATCCTCCACAGTGCAGGCAGAGAGAGCCACCTATATTGTAAATCTGGCCATGCTTCTTCCTGGCTTAACACCCTTCAGTTAAGGTCCACACCCTTCAGCATGGTACCCAAGTCCCTTGCCCATCCACAGTCCTCTTCTACCAGTCCCATGACTCAAGTTGCTCATGCTAAAGTGTTTGTGGCTCCCAGCAATTTCTGGGCCTCCTGTCTTTCTCTTTGTTAGCTTCTCTGACTGCAATTCCCTTCCCACCCCCACCTCACTGGAATAGTTCATATCCATTTTCCTGTATTTGCTCAGGAATCTTGGTTTCTAAGAGGCCTCCACAGTCCTCAGTGTTCCCATAATGCTCTGAGAACAGGTTAGTGACTTAACAGGTTACATCAAAGTTAACTATTTATAAGTCTATCTTTCCACTAGCCCATGAACTCTTTTAAAGCCGGCACCATCGCTTAAGTAATTTTTGTGCCCCCAGCACCTAGCACAGTGCCTGGCATATAGTAGGCACTCAATCAAGGTCGATAAATTAAATGGGATAAGTAATAAACACTTTTGCTGATATGTTATATTTATAATACACAAATTTTGATGGCAGGGACAAATGAATGAGATCCTGATGACAAGGAATAAGACCTTTGGAAGTCATATATTCAATTTGCAAATTAATATTCTGACTTGTCATTTATTTCAGTAGGGCCTATTTCTGTGGCCTTTTGACCTTTACTGTCCTAATATGTAGGGCTGAAATGAAATAGTCCCATAAACATATATTGTGTACTATATCCACCAGTCTGACACTTAGAGTTTAACAGATTTGACCTAAAAGTAGATTTGCCAGCAACACTACTTTGCTACCTTACCTTCCACCGGTCAATGCCTATTGTCAAAAGACCTTCTGGATCCATTATATGCAGAGTGATGTCTCCTTTGAAACGGGTTAGCCTGGCTAAACACGTGACATAGTGGAGTACTCAACTTTCTTACGCTGTCAGCCATCGTTACTTGCCCCTTCCACCGGTCCCAAGGACGCAGGAGTAGCTCATGGTACCATCCGAAGACAGCAGCTTCCCTCGTAAGGCCACCTGATTCCAGGAGACAGGCTTGCATCTCGCCATCTCCCCTTCAGTCCTTGCCGCAGAAGCTGCCACTGCTGGACAGCGCAGCCGGAGTCACGTGCTCGGGTGCTTGTCCACCTCCTCTGGACCCGGACCCCACCCCCACCTGCCCTATCCCCGCCCCAGGGCAGAGGCCGTCCGGATCACGCGCGCCCCGGCGGCCCGGACCCTGCCCAGCCAATGGGCTGGCGGCGCTTGCATGACCCGCGCCGGCGAGAGGGCGTGGGGGAGGCAGGCCCGGCGCGCACGCTTCCAGGCCTTGTCGCCGCCCCTGCTGCCGTCGGGACGGGAAGTGAGTCGCCCAGGCCGGGAGTGCGAGCGAGTCAGTGACTAGGTACCGCTGTCCCCCGCACCCGGGGAGAAGCATGGCGGCTGCTAAGGTAAGCTTCGGCCCCTTGCCCGAGGGATCGCGTCAGCCGGACTCGGCCCGGCGTGTGCTAGCAGCTCCGGATCTCACGTGCTTTGGTTCATGCAACTGGGAAAGCAATAAAAAGGGGCGCGGGGCAGCGGCTCCACCTTGCAGCTGCGGGAGAAGGGAGGTGACCGCTCCACCCGGGCAGTACATGCGGTACCGAGGCCCGACAGTACAGTGGAAACTTTGCGGGTTGGACGCTCCAACTTTGCTTGCGAGGGAAGTCGGTGCCTGGTGGGGCCGGTCCAAGTCTGGCGAGGAGGAGCGGGCACCAGTGGGGCTCTGTGTTCCGGGGGCGGGGAAGGGCTCAGGGTCACAGGTCCTCTCTGCCACCCCAGCATGCTCCTGCTCCTGACCCCGGTTGTTGTTGATTGGGGCTTCTCCTTCCAGGGGCCACGTCCGGGGCTGAAGCCTGATCCTATTAGGTTTCAAGGACTCCGCCCTCCCGCCGCTGGGAAGTCACCTTGACTTCCGTTTTGGAAAGTGCTGGGGAGAGTTGGCCTGCCTGTGTGCGCGCGCGCGCGTAAAAACTCCCACTGTACCCCCACCCCCCGCCCCTTTTCCCATCATTCTTCCCCATCTCTCCATCTGACAACACTTACATACCCACCTCGAAGAGTTTGTGAGGCTTGTCTTTGCAAATGACAAAACAGATTGTCCTGCGAGCCTGTCACGCCTGTGAACTTCTACTTAAAAGGAATTCTGCCTAATCGGAATCATTCACTAACCCAGAGGAAAGGCAACTCCAGCAAGTTGACCTTTCCTCTTTCACCATTTCTTGAAACCTGGGCACCATTTCGGTTTCTTTGGACTCCGTTTCGGCTTTTCTGGCAGAATACCATATTTAGTCCCAATCACTTGAATCATTGGAATTTATTGCCTTTAATTTGAAGTTCTCGAAGGCAGCCCTTTAATCAAGCCTATACAACTTCATAGCTCATTTTAAGCACACTGAACTTAAATATAACCAACATTTCAAACATTTGTCCTTAATCAAAACTCTGAGATAACCCTCAAGAGGAAAACATGGCCAACACATCATATTCCTATTTATTCAAGCAAACTAATCACATTTGCAATGGAAATTGTAAGCAGACAAATATATTTAAATGCTGTTCTATGACTTAAGTCTCCAGGCTCTTAAAATCTTAAGGCTTCTTCATATTCCTAGACTATGTGGCCCAAGTGGCCTTTCCATTTTCTGTAATTAGTTTAAGTTCCATTGTAAGGAGTGTGCTCTGGGTTGTGTGTGTGTGTGTGTGTGTGTGTATACAGGTATATATATACCTTTTTTGGCAGGTTTTCCTAGGATCAATTCCCTGGATTCACTTTTGGAAGGTACATTAACCCTTTCAAGCCCAGGTAACCAGTAACCTTTGACCTTTTATTTACTTTACATTTGCTTCCAATCAGAATGCAAGGCTTACTGTGAATTAATTCTTCAAGATGATTTACTCCAGTAGAGAGATAGGAGTCATTTTTTTGTCTACAGATGAACTGAACAAGCTTACTTAATTTGGAGACAAAGTAATTGAGGAGTATGTATATAAATGGAGTATAAGACAAACAGATCAACTAGTATTAGGTACAATAAGTGACATGGAAACAGGTTCAACTTTTTGGTTATAGTCTAATTAAACTGTCACACCATATCAATAAGAGCAGTAGATATTTAGCTAATTAATGAGAGTTAGGGCAACTGAAAATTTTTATTTTTACAATTTGGCAGTCTTTTTTTTGTTTGTTTTTGTTTGTTTATTCATTTAAACTCACCTCTTTTCAGGAAGGTTATCTGATAGCTCATATAGTATATATACACATTCACGGTCCAACAAGACATACCAGAATCAAGTCTAAGTAGATGAGAAAAACAGGATAAAGGGAGAGTGAGATGAAGCCAGGACTAAGGTTAGTGGAAAATAAGTGTATGCTTGCTAGAGGTAACTGAATTTTTCTAGCAGCTAATGCAAAGAGGAAACTATTGGTGAGGTGGGTTCACAAGTCGGTTACTTGGGAGAGAGGTCTACTGCTGAAAGCAGTTGCCCCCATGGTATGGGCAAACTGTATTCAAAACTACCTCATGACTTTAAATGTATGTCTGTGGGTTCCATAAGGCCATTTCTGGTAATGTCCCTTATTATAACTCAAGGACATTTCAGTAAATGTAGCCTTAAAATGCCCTAAAATGAAGCTGTGCCTGCCTATTTTGGTCCAAACTGATCTAGCTTATTGAACTGCATTTGGGTGCCACCACCCTTGTGAAGCCCTACTGTGAGCTGCTGATCAGCACTGGGTGGCCCCAGATAAAGGGCCATGTCCGTGCCTTCCCCTTGGAGCATAGGTAATCCAGGTTGCCAGTTAAACAGTCTTTGGCTACAGATCTCATTTGGAGGTAGGATTATGTCGCCCCTCAAAAGTTGAGAAGCCTGAGTCGGAGAGAAGTCCTAAGAAACTGGGTCAAGAATCTGGAGACTCAACTATTGTAGGTTAATTCCAACACTCACTACACTCATTGTGGTGAATTGTTTGAATATTTAAGGAGACTTGATATTTTCTGGATAGACTTAGGCACAACTAGCAATTTCTTGATCTCTTGACAATTTATTCTTAGTTTCTTTAGTCTTTCTATTTATTCAGTTGTAACTTAGTATTTAAGCCCCTCTTATAAGAAGACTGAGAATATAGTCTTTTACTTTTTTTTATTTCTGCTATGAAGATTGCTACTTAAAGATGCAAGACGTATTTGCTTTTCCAAGTAACAATAATTTAAAACCCTCTGTATTTTGAGATTAACTCAGAAACTTCCATTGTCTAGCAGCTTACATTTGTAGGAATAATCCTTATGGGTTCTTTTGTTTGATGGTAATTGATAAGTGGTCTGCCTGTAGTATTTGTGTTGTTTTGAGTGTTTCTTTTAAAAAAACTTCCAAAAACGGCATAGCATGGATTAAAATGATTTTTAAAAAATTATATTTTATATAGCTCCACAAATATTCCTTTTAAAAAAGCAATAATAAATAAAATTGATTTTTTTTTTAAAAACAATATTAGAGGGGTGTGCTCTCCTCCCCCTCAGCCTCCTTTTGATTGTAGCAAACATTCCCTTCATTACTGGTTAAGTTTTACGTATAGAATAATGGAATCAGGTTGTGTGAAGCTGTTAAAAGTTAAGAGAATGCTCAGAGGAGTTAGCCATGATAGATATTCAGGTGTCAAACTGGACATGAACCCATCATTTGCTTGAAATTAGCTTAAAGCTAAAATAAAGGAATTTGGGGACAAATTAAAGCTTTAGTAACCATGAAAATATGGTTTGTAGGACTAGTCCACTGTGTATTGATTTTCCATTCTCGGATGGGTTGTTGCTATGATTGTTGATTCTTCTACAATTATATATTACACTCTTTCTAATGTTCTAGGCATAGAGCTAAACTGAGGATACTGTAATGAATTATTCTTTGTTTGAGCCTTCAAGAAAACCAAAATCCTACCGTGAGTTAAGTTCTCTGATGGAAGGTGCCAGGGACTAAGCCCAGTTTTGTGAGGATGTGAGGTGATCAGGAAAGACTTCTCAGAGGTGGTGGTGTTTCACAAGGAATTAATGGGGAAGAAGAAAGATCCATTCCAGTGATAGAAAACAGGAAATGAAAGGAAATGAGAGCATGTGCCATGTTTAGGAAATAGCAGATAATTAAATAAATAATAAAGCCCCTAACAACTACTGAGTGCTTACTGGATACCATATACTATTCTAAATGCTATTCATTATTAATCATTCAGTGCCACTAATAACCCTGTGAATTAGATGCTATCATCCCTATTTTAGAATTGAAATCTCTGAAACACAGAGAGGTGGTTGTAACTTGGCCAAGGTCTGGTAATTAGGAACTATTGGTGCTGGGCTCAAATATGGCCTATATGGCTCTAGAGTATACCCAGTCCACTCTGTTTTCTGTGTGATAGCTTAGCATGGTGGAGAGTAGAGTAATTGGGAGAGGTGTGGGAATTGTCTGAGTTGGGGAAATTAAGAAGTGTCTCAAATGTAAACCAGAATTTTATTTAAGAACCACTTACATAGAGTATGCTGTGTGCCAGGCACTTTCCCAAGTGCTTTACAAATAATAACTCAATTAATTTTCATAACATCATGAGGTAGGCATTCTCAATTATTTTGTCCTTATTTTTCAGGTGAGAAAATGGAGGTCCAGGGAAGTTAAGTAATTTCTCAAGGTTGCACAGCAATAGAGTCTGGATTTGAACCCTGCCAGTCTATCTTCAGAGTCTTTTCTGTTAACCTCCACTCAACTCTCCCAGGCCTTAAAAGAGTATCATTTACAACGGTGCATGTGTGAGAATTCACATGCTACAATTAGGGATGTTTATTTCTTGAATCCCAATCCAGTAGTTTTTATTTGTAAAATACCTTTGGCACTCATTACATGCTTCATCGCAGTGTTTATTTGTTGCGTGTATTTCTTGTCTTCTCATCCAGGTTATAAATCCCTCTAGGGCAGGAATTGTCATGTACATTTTTTTTTTCCTAACAGCTTAATTGAGCCATAATTCCAATACCATACAATTCACTCATGCAGAGTACAATTCAGTTGTTTTTTTTTTTTTTTTTTAGCATATTCCCAGAGTTGTGTAACCAGCAGCACAGTCATAAAAATGTTAGTCCACTTCGAAGTCTCTTAGTCATATATACTCATTTGTCTTTACCTTTTCCCCCTTTTATTCGAGGTCTTTTTCCAGTTGCATTGCTAGTTGGTGCTTGGTAGTAATCCCTCCATGCCAGAGAGGCTCATCCCTGGGAGTCATGTCCCACACTGGGGGGAAGGTAATGCATTTATATGCTGCGTTTGGCTTAGAGAGAGGCCACATTTGAGTACCAAGGAGGCTCTCAGGAGGCAACTCTTAGGCACTCCACAACACTAGTCTAAGTTTCAATTTCAAGAACAAAGTCTCATAAGCAAAGTTGTCAAAATTAAGGGCCCATCAATGGATCATCCTCCTTTGCCAGTCATTGCCCCTGCACTTGGGGGACTGTTGCTGCTCCATTAGAGAATGTGGCAGAGCTCTCTAGGATGGGAATTCAATATTCTCTCAGTTATTGTGAGTCTCCACCCACTGTGACAATGCCCCGTGGATATTTGAACATATGTATATACCTTATATGCTTGCCCAGGTGTACTTCTTCCCATGTATTCCCCATCACTGACACCTCACACCAATGATCCTCCCCTGCCTCACTTGTAACACTTCTGTGATCCAAAGCTTCTTCAAAAATGAAGCCAATAATATAGCCAGATACAGTTAATAGGAAAATGAAATAATAAGTTTAAATATAAGAAAAATAAAATACATAAAAAAATTAAATTAAAAGACTAGAATATTAAGAAATAAAAAATATTAAAAAACTTTTTTTTTTTTATCATTTTACCTTTCATCACTTTAATATCTGGTATCCTGTATGTACAGTGACATTTTCTTCCATTTATTCCCCAGTGTCTTACTTTTTTTCATTCTGTTTTCAAAGATGTTTTAGGTCACAGTAAAGTCACATACAGAATACAGGGGACTCTCATATACCCAACATCCTCCCCCTTTTCCCCCTTCCCGTATTAATACCTTTTTATATGTGGATGATATTTTTGTTACAACTGGTGTACAAATAACAAAACATAGCTACTAATCATGGTCAATGGCTTACATTATGGTTTACATTTTAGACCATACACTTTTATAAATTTTGATGATATTTAACATGGCCTATGTCCATCATCACCATCCCAGAATCCTCAGGATTGGGGAATAAACTATGGACTAGAGTGGACTTACTGGTATTCTACTATAGATATATTGTGATTCTAGCATTGAAAGAAATTACAGCATTATTGTGGAGGCAGTGACAACTGGAGGTTCTGGGAGTAGGGGGAGGGAAAAACAGTTGTAATACAGGGGCTTTTTTGGGACTTAGGAATCATTCTGAATGACATTGCAATGGCAGATATAGGCCATTTTATATTATCACATAACATGCAGAATGGTGTGGGAAAGAGTGTAAGTAGACTACAATGTGAACTATGATCCGTGCTCATTGGCAATGCCCCAGGAAGCGTTTATCAATTGCAATGAATGTGCCATCGTAATGAAGATGTTTATGTGAGAGGGTGAGGGAGGTGTGGGGAGTGGGGCATATAGTAATCCCTATATTTTTTGTGTAACATGTATGTAATCTAAGTACCTTAAAAAAAAAAGTCCAGTCTCCACTTCTTAGGACTTGGGCTATATGTTTAACTCCCATATTCTTGAAGTTTCTCATCTATAATAATCCCTCTTCAGAGGTTTGTTATTGAGGATAAAATGTGATGGAGGTTTTTAAGTGTATTCTTACAAGTGCAGGTTTCCTCCCTTCCTTATGGTAAAATCCTTTACTTTCACCCTCTGCCTGATATTTGGTGATATCATAATAAGCAGACCAGTTTTTGTGCTGGGAACCAAGGAAATAGAGTTTGTTGTCTTTGTGGTATCATGATGAGGTTTATTACAACAGCACATTTCCATGGTTCCATTGATATTTGGATTTTAGGGTTTCTTAAATTGTTACAGCTGGATGGGTTTTTATATAACCCAGTGATCCTCACTTCTTCCCTCCTCATCCCTGGCCCCTTTTACCAGGTGAAGAAATAAAGCCCCAGAAAAATTTGTAATTGGCCCAAGTTCCAGGGAACTGCTCTTGCTTTTCCCACTATAGTCTAGGCCAGTGGTTCTCAGCACATTGGAATCACCTGGACGGATCTGAGAACTACTCATACTTGGGTCCTGCTCCAGAGATTCTGGTTTGGTTGGGCTTGGGTATAGCCTGGGCCTTAGGGAGTTAAAAAGTTTCCCAGGGGAATCAAATGTCATAGAAGATTGATGACCACTGCTCTCGGTTGTTTCATGTCACATCACCTCAGGTGAACTCTGGTGGTTCCTTCTTAGGATCAGGAAGGGATGCAGTGAAATAAAGGTTGTCTGTCATCGTCCCTCTTCCCTCCCCTCCCCCCGCCCCCGTGTTCATTCAAAGGAAGGCTATGTAGCGGTGCCTCCAAGTTCTCTTCTACCTGGACACTTTCTTTCCAGCTCTTCTGCCCTTGTGTCACCTTGGGGCTTTGGCATGAAGTTTATACAATTTTGTAGTTATCCTAGAATGTAGGCTTTATCACCAAAATAGGTTGTAAGCTCCTTTTCTCTCTTGCAAAGTCTCAGTGGTTTTCTGTGATCTGGGGAGTGAAACATTGCACAGTGTTCTTGTAAGCCCTGTCCTTGACTAAGTTAGTCCAGCCTCCACGGGTTGTCAGTGTGTCCCAGGTCAGGTCACATGCCTTTGCAAGTGTTTGTTAACCAATAGAGAATTTCTCCAGGGTTGGAGGGTCGAAAGGCAGTGTGTAGTGTAAGAAAATCAGGGAGCAGGTCTTTTTCGATACTGAGTTCTAAGATAGCAGGAGGTCTGACTCCTTCAGCATTTGCACTTCTTTGACCCTTTGTCCTTTGACCAGCCTCTGCTTTAGTTAAGTTCTGATATGGAATTCTTCGTTCCTGTTCTGTCAGTGAGGATTAGGCCTGTTGAGCCTTGTCAGTTCCTACTCTACTTGTTTGGCATTTGCTACCTGCCATGTTTCTTTGGATGCTCTTGGATGGGTTTTGGGATAGAGGAATGTTGAAACACGTGGGTACATGTTGGTTCTGCTTAGGGATGAGGAGGGTATGCCCCGGCTACAGGGATATCATTCCCTTAGCAAAGTTTAATAGCACCTGTCTTGGCCTGTTTAACCAGGCCCTTTTGTTGGGTCAAACCACCTCAATTAAGTGGTGCCTCTGGTCTGTTTGTTCAGAATTATTCCCAGCCGATTTGGAGAGCTGTAGTCTAGTTTGTTGATCTGAACTATTTCAAAGATAGCGTCCTTACCATTTCCTTTGGAAATTTGCTGTGCAGTTCCATGACTAAACAAAAGGCCTGCATGGTTCCTTTTGACTTTAGGTGCTGACAACATAGCAAAATTGACAGTGTTGAAATTTTTAGCAATTCAACCTAAATAAATCACTCTAATGACTGTTATTAGGCTGGTAGCTTTATCTTGATTTCCACGTGTAGTCACAGTTTCCACGTGCCGCCCATGAAAACTGTTGACTTGATATGAGTCAGGTATTTCATTGATACACTTACTGTTTTTTGGCAAAATATTTTTGCATAAGTCTTAGTGCAATTTTTAAGAAAAGTGTATAAGTAAACTGGATTTGAACAGACTCTTGTAGGCCCAGGTGCATGCTTAGCATTTCTCTGAGTCAGAGGGGATGTGATTTGCGTATGTCTGTTCCCGAACATGGGTCACAGCTGCAGGCAGAGCTGCAGGGGACCCCTGACTGCTCAGACAGCTTGACATCACTTTCTCATCTGGGAAGAAACTGTGTGTGTGTGTGTAAATCGATAGCTCTGGTTTAGTGAAAGCTCTGGACCAGAAGGCAGGAGAACTTGGGTATGCATCTACTGCCCACTGATGGTGAGAACTTTGGCAAGTCACTCACTTTTGGGTGCTCAGTATCACCATGTGGAAAATGGGGGCCTTTCTGTGACCTGATGACCTAATGAATGTCTAATGAGCATATGATCACACTTGGGGAATCTCGAAGTGCTACACGAAGGCTAAGAAATGTTTGTTGGAGGCTGTGGGACATTTCTATCTAACTGATAGCTAGGGCACAAGTGTGTTTTTCTTAAGCTTGAAGTCCACTAAATATTAACAATAATGATTAGCCAGTGGGGCTGCTTCAAGAGCCCACTTCTCAGAGTGGTCTACCCCGAAGAGCCTTACTATTGAAAGTTTTTGGTCAGAGGTCACCTGAGAGTTTTATCCGTGGAGAATCTTGGGCCTCAGCCAATCCAGCTGCATGAGAATCTGCATTTTATCTAGATCGTCCTGTGATTATATGCACATTAAAGTTTGAGTAGTTTTCTTCTGAAACTCCAGTTACCATGTAATTAAATGTAACTTTATTTCCAAAATGAGGGTATAGCAACTTTTGGATTGGTTGTAAATTAGTCCAACATTTTGCAGAATTAAATGCATACCAACAAAATCCAGTAGAAATGTTAGGTTTCTTCAGACTAGTTTTGATTCCACGTTGGGACCAGGGTACTATTTTGGAACACTCCTGAATTGTTATTTAAGGGAATGTGTGGTTATTATGTAAAGGTTGTACTTTTCTCCATTTCTTTGCTACCCATACATACTTGAAACTCTTGGAAAATGCACTTCTGCCCTGTTCTCCTTTTTAAAATTTTCTCCAGAAGGTGAGCACTGTGCTCAGTTCTAAATCTGTTAGCCTGTCCTCCTTGTTTCTGGCCTCATGTGACCTGCGTGTAACCCATCAGCTTCCATGATGTCCCCTCTCTCACACTACTCCTGTATTCTCCTTTGCTGGCATCTCCGAGGCCTTCTTTCTGCTGAAATGTTGGTGTCCCTTAAGTCTCCCCTGTTTGTCTCAAAGACATTTCAAATTCTGCTTGTCTAGGTAAGATTGAGTCTAGGCTAATCAATCTTCCTGGTAAGAACTCAATTTCAGCCTGCAACCTAGCCTTCCTTTGAAAGTTTCGGGTTAGTTAAATACCTGTTGTGGGCAAAGCAAGAGAGACACCATTGGCAGCAATTTGGATGTGGGAAAAGAGATGGGTTAGTTAAACCCTTCCACTTTCTGGGAGCAGTTCTGTCCTGTCCTCTCCAATAAATCCAGGTCCTCATTACTTTTTAGCCACATGGTTGCCATAGCTTCCAAACTGGTTTCCCTGCCTTTGGTGTCTTCCTTACATCTCTTTCTTCATTCTGCCCAAAACTGCCGTGTACTGTGCTCAAGGGTACAGCATTTAGTAGTTAAAAAAAAAAAATGCATTCGAGTGTGTTATTGACACCAAGTAGTTGCCAGCCCATGTTCTTAGAGCTGGGCTTCCAAAAATGAGCCAGCTATGGAAGTTGCTTCTCAGAAGTTCACACTCTACAGGGGATAAAATAACCAGATAATTTAAAGACTCCAGCTTCATTATTTGATCTTCAAAATCACGTACAAGGTAGCGGGAAAGTTGTGAGCACCTCGTTTGACAGGTAAGAAACATAAGGCTCAGAAATGTTAGTAGGCAAGTACTACCAACAACAGCCTGTGTTGACCTCAGTGATAAAAGCCAGACACTGTTTTAAGCACTATGTGTATATCAAGTAATTTAATCTTCATAACAATCCTATGACATGTAAGTGCTGTTATTACCTCTGCGACACAATTGGGGAAACTCGTCTGTATGGAGTGGTTAAGGAGCATGCGGCACAGTGAAATTAAGTAACTTATGCAGAGGTCACACAGCTTGTAAGTGCAGGGCTCTCATGACTCCAGAGCCCACACACATAAACTCTGTACAGCATCATCTCTAGAGTTTACCTTAATGTACAGTGTGGCTTCATATTGCCTATGGAATAAAATTTAAAATCTTTTAATTTAAATTCTTTAGCCAGCTAAAGCACCTTGGTCCGGCTGTTGTCTAGCTTTTCCAGTATTCCATCATTCCTTTCTCATATCCTACTGAGCAGTTTGTGAAGGGTACATACCCAATACCTGTTCAAATTCCTTGTCATAAAGCAATGGCAACAGTGTAGTGGGAAAGGAAAAGGAATTTATTTATTTAATTTAGAGTTCAATCAGAGCCAGAAATGTTTTCCTGTCATTTCTCTGTATTGGTGGGCAGATTTTTTTCCTCGTTCTTTCCTTCAGTTTTAGGAAGGGGACTTGATTCCATTTCCCCATTTCTTGAAGCCCCTATTAGATTGTTAAAACCCATCTTGAAAGTATAGTACTTTAACCATTGCTTTGTTCTAGTCAGGATTCAAACACAGTCCCCAAATGGCATTTGGTTTATGTGTCTTAACTCTTTATAGGTTCTAACCACCCTCTTTTTTTGTTTGTTTCCTTGCATTTTATTTGATGAGGAAATTGAGTTTTCTTTACTGTAGTTTCCCACAATCTGGGTTTTGCTGATTGTATTCCTTTGTCCTCGGTATTTCCCTTAAGGTGATAGACCCAGAGGCTTGATCAAATTTAGAGTCTCATTTATTTGCATTTTTTGTTTTGTGCTAGACTACTTCCCACGTGGTGCTGGGTACCTCCCATCCTGCTACTGGCTGCTGGTACTGGGTACTCACATTAGAAGCACATAATAATAACCTGGTTATTTCCTGTGTTATTACATTTGGTCACTGGGTTCAGATGTTGTCATCAACTGTTTATGTAATGGTTTATTTTAGTTGGCTAAGTTTTTTTGTGTGTGTGTGTGTGATAATTTTTTTTTTTATTGTGGGTAAAAATCAAAATTTTCACAATACATACAATATTTGTAAAATGATATATAAATATATATGCATATATGTGCATTTGCTTACAAAAATGTTATATATATATAAAAAGGTGCTTAGATTACCTAAATATTAGCTAAGTTTTGATATTAACAATTTCTCTTTCTGGTACATTGAGTTAAAAGTGATTTTCTTTCTTTAGACACATACATATGTGTACGTGTGTGTATATTTAACTACGAGTGTATGCCAGTTATTACCACAAAATAATGGCTATTAAAAATCTATCGGGAAAAAAAAAAATCTATTGGAAACAAATTATAACACACTGAATTAACAAAAAAATCCACTAGTCCATAATGATATCTCTCCTCCTACCTCCCCCAAAAGAATGATAGTAAGATGGAAGATGGAGAGCTAGAGCTCTTCTTTACCAAAGAATGCCAATTAATAAAGGTAGAAGGTAAAAACATAATAAGAAATAATTTTTAAAAAATCATTTGGAAACTGCAATTAATAATTGATTCAGGCAAAGATTCCCAAGGGATGTTAAAACCCTTCTGTAAAAAACTCTAGAATTCCCATTGTCTCAAATATATCTGTAAATTTCTTACTGATTATAAAGGGAGGAAAGAACCTCCATAATGGAAATATCTTATCCATATTGCCTCAACCAAGTAATCCAGCTTAACATCATCAATAAACTGTATAAACTAGCATTAAGTCCCTACTGATTGATTCAGTGGGTAGTGCACACAACATGACCTTTGAAGAGTGCTTGCCAAAAATGTTAAATCTGAATCTAATCATGAGGGAACAATCACACAAGTCCAGCAAGTAGGACATTCTGTAAGATCTCTGGCCTGATTTTAAAAGTTATGAATGAAAAAAAATAAAAAGACTAGATTAAAGGATACTCCTGAAGAGAGATGACAACCAAATGCAAAGTTTGAACCCTTATCCAAAAAAAAAATAAAAAAATAAGAAAATAAAAATTGCCTTAATTGGAGAAACTCAAATATGGACTGTATAGTAAGTGAAACTGAATCACTTAAAGTTTTTGGGGTGAGGTAATGATAGGAGGTTTTAAAGGAGCATGGTCCTTCTTTCTGGTATTTAATGTTTCTTCTAAAGAGAACTACCTATTTCCATTGTAAATATCTGATTTCTACTAACCTAGAAAAACCCTGTTTGCTTAACATTTACGGAGCATCTGTTAGTTTCCTCTTCTGTGCCAGAGCTGGAGGGAGATAAATGATGAATCAGATGACCTCAATGTGATCATGGGCTCACCTGTATAACAGAGAGCTTTTCTTTTCTTTGTATTTTGTTTTTTCAAATAAGTATGCATTATCTTATGTAGGCTTTAAAATTCTTGAGGACAGGGACCTTCTCTAGATACAGTTATCCTTCAGAGTACCTGTTACATAGCATTTAGATGCTGTTTGTTGAATTGTTGATTTACTTGGTGTGCCTTCCCGTGGTGAAGTAAAGAGGAGATTTTCTGCTGTGTGAGTGTGGTTTGTTGGAAACTTTATTCTCTTTCTAATAAACTATTTTCTTACTTTCCTCCATTCCCCATCAAAATAAATTATAATTTGGAAATACTTAAGGATTTGTGTGTGGGTAGTAATTTCCAAATTATCACACCATGGAGATTTCATATTCCCTAGCAGGGAATGGGTTGCCCCAAGGTAGATGGATCTCCACGACTGTTTCCTTTAAACGGAGACTTCCAGAGACATACAGGCCCTTTTGACCCAGAAAGCCCTGTTGTATAAGAGGACAAAACATCAGGCAGGTCCACACAATGTGTCTATTGCTGCTGTTTCAGATGAGCTAGTCCTGGTAACACGCTGGGTGATCCAGGTGGCTTGAAACAAAGTGTTGGCTATATGAGATCTCTTATCTGACTTTGCTGTGCAGACTGGCAAGGACTTTCAATTGCTTGCTGAGCTTTCACACACTCATTTCATTGCTGGTTGATGCTGATCTGAGTTTGGGGATTCTCCCCTTCTTTTCATTTCTTCCATTTCAGTTCCAGAAATAAAAGCTCTGTTCCAGATTCTCTTTTTATGGTAGTTCTTAGAGATTTCTGTTAGCCCATTTTTGGTGTTTACCAGCAGCTTGTAAAGAGCCTGGTTTTGACCTTTGCCCACTTTTCTATCAGGTTATTTGCCCTTTTCGCATTGATTTGTTCTAAGAGCACTTTTTAAATCTTTTCTAGGAGGTCCTGGGGACTGAACCTGGGACCTAATAAATGTGAAGCACTCTCTCAACCACTGAGCCACACCTCCTCTAGTCTAAGAGCACTTCTGAATTAAGAACATTGGCTCTTTGACCTATCTTTTGCATGTATTTCTTCCTCAGTTGTTTGATGTTTAACTTGCTCATACTCACTTTTGATTTTATTTTTCTTTTAAATATTTACCAATGTTTTCCTTTACAGCTTATGAGTTGGATGTCATGTTTAAAAACTCATTCCCCACATAATATTACATAAGAAATCATCCATGTGTTTTTCTAGTACTCTTTTGTAATTCTTTCTCTCTCTTTTTTTTAAGGTTAACTCTGATTCATCTGCAAATATTTTATTTTTATTAGAGTAGTTATAGGTTTACAGAAGTCATGCCAAACGTACAGAGTTCCCATATGCCTCCTTCTCACACACAATTTTCCCTTTTATTAACATTTCAGCTGCAGTTATTTTGGTATAAGATGAAAGGTAGGGAACCAGTTTAATTTTTGTTGTTGCTTCAGCCCCAGGAGTTCATGAACCTTCGGCAGTGCCACGTGTTCAGCCAGCCTGACTTTCAGGCTGCTGGCTTAGCCCAGATTTCCTGCTGTTTGAAAAGTCAAGGAGCCTCCTTTTAGGGCTCAGGTATCTACTGCTGACACAGTCAGCTGAGCCACTGTGAATATGAAAAAGATAGAAGTAACTAGGAAGCAAGGCACTATTAGGCTCCATCCACAGTGTGCTATTTTTCACTCAGTCCTTATATTTGCCTTCTCTTGCTGTTTAAAGGTGAGAAAACAGGTTTCAAGAGGTCATGCTGCTGGTTAGCCAAAGAGTCCATTTAAATGTCTCATTGTAATGCCCATAAAATGGGGGCAAATAGTATCCTATGAGGGAAACATGGTTGGAGAATCTAGAAAATCTTCATGGAGGAAGAGGCTTTTGACTCAGGCTTTGAAAGATCAGCAGCAATTTTTAAATTTCTCATTATGGAAAATTTCCATAATGTACACAAGTATAGAGAAGAAGACATAACGTTATAAATATATTTGCACCTAATGACAAAGCCCAAAAATATATGAAGCAAATATTGACAGATTTGAAGGGATAAATAGACAGTTCTGTTGGATTCTGTTGGATGCAATTCAAGTGCCCATCAAAAGATGAATGGATATACATTATGTGGTGTATATATACAGTGGAATATTATTTAGCCATAAAAAGGAATGAAGTTCTGATACATGTGATAACATGGATCAACCTTGAAGACATCATATTGAGTGAAATAAACCAGACACATAAGGATCAATACTGTACAAATTCACTGATACAAAATAATTAGAATAAGCAAATTCATAGCGTCAGAAACTAGAATACAGGTTACAAGGGGCCAGAGTGGGGATAGGCAATGGGGAATTAATGCTTAATAGGTACAGAGTTTCTGTTTGGCATAATGGAAAAGTTTTGATAATGGGTGGTGGGGATGGTAGCATAACATTGTGAATGTAATTAACACAATGAATTATGTATTTGAATGTGGTTAAAAGGATACATTTTAGGTTGTATATATGTTACTAGAATAAAATTTTTTTAAAAAACCATAGGACTGCACAACACAAACAGTGAACCCTATTGTAAACTATGGACTATGGTTAATATCACAATTATGAAAAGTTCCCTTATAAATTGTAACAAATGTATCACACTAATACAGAGTGTTAATTATAGGGTGGTATATGGAAACTGTTTTATGCATGATTTTTCTGTAAACCTACATCTTCTCTAATTAAAACACACACACACAAACAAACCATAGGGCTGTATAGCACAAGCAGTGAATTCTAATATTTAAACTATGGACCATAGTTAATAAGTACAGTTATAGTAATATTCTTTCATCAGCTGAAACAAAGATACTACACTAATGCAAAGTGTTAATAATAGAGAAATCTTTGTGTATGAGGAGGGGTTTATGGGAGCTCTGAATTTTCTGCATGATTTTCCTGTAAACTGACAACTTCTTTACAAAAAAATTAAGTTGGTGGGCTGTGGGTGAGGGTGGAGGAGGGCTCAGTCTTTGGAATATGGATCCTGGTTGTACAAATGCAAGGGGCTTTGTTTTTTCTTTTCCTTTTTGCTTCCTTCTGGGTTCTTGACTATGCTTCAGTTAGATCTGGCTTATGCATAGCAGAATTTTGAACGGATAAGTTATTTAGTGGAAGAATCTTTTTTGTCCCTTCATCTGCTGTGTTCTCCTTGCTCTGCATTTATTAAGTTAGCTATTCTCTCTAAGAAGCCATTTTAACTTTTTACGGTATTATCTGGGCTCCAGCAACTTGTGATATCCTAAGTAGAGCCTTTCAGTACTTAATAAATATGTCATATACTTTTTATATTCCTTTGTTCCCCATCAGGAACACACATCCCAGTCTTCAGAACAGCACAATCAGTTTTTATTCATTTTAGAAGCAGTAGTAATTTGACACTTGCTAATATGTAACAAATTATATTGGGAGCTGTAATTACAATTGCAGCTGGTTCCTAATTATACTGTAACCTTGATGTTTAAAAAAAAAATGAGACTGAGTTCAACATATAATATTGGAGAATAATATTCTACATTAGGCAGGTCTGCCTTCTACTGAACCACGGGTATTTAGGTACTGTAAGACTTTATTGGAAACTGGTGTCAGCGTCTACATTATCCAGTGATTCATAAGGAGAGCTTGCCAATCTCTTCGCATATCCTCTGGGTATTCTAATTAGTGTTTCATGACCTGGGCTCTAGGGTCATTTTTGGCTCTGTGACTTACTATTCTATAATCGTGAGTAAGCATCTTAAATGCCTGAAAAAAATGGGTGTTTTAATGACACTTCACCTTAAAGAGTTTTAGTAATGTTAAGATGAGGTCAGGTGAAAATTCCTTGTCACTGTGCCTGGCATAGAGTTAGGAATCAATGAAAGTTGACTGGTAGATGCTATTTCTGTAAGTAAAAGGTCCACTCTAGGGACTTCACCTCTGCGACATCTGACTCCAGCAGAGTTGTGATCTTGTTTCTGCCACCACCCTGCCTTTGACAACATGCATCATCATACAGTTTGTACCAACCACTTGTTGATAATGCTTGTCTTCCCTTGGAGAGGGTCTCTGGGTTATTTGGTATTGTATCCTCAGTGTCTGGCACTTGGCCTGGTACCTTGCAGGCTCCCAACAGGCATTTGTGTTGCCTGAATTAGTCGCTGTCTAAGGCAGTAGTTCTTGGCAGGGGGTGATTTTGCCCTGTAGGGACCCATTTACAATGTTTGGAGTCATTTTTGATTATCACGACTTAGGGTGAGGGTTGCTACAGGCATCTAGTGGGTAGAGGTCAGGGATGCTGCTGAACATCTCACTCTGCACAGGACAGCTCCCCTCAACAAAGGACTATTTGACCTAAAATTTCAGTAGGGTGGAGGTTGAGAAAACTTCTTAGATCTATACCTTTGGGCTGTGGCCCTGGGGAAAATGCATTGGCTGTGGGACAGATAAACCTGAGTTTTACTCAACTGTAAATGATAAGACTAACTTGCCTCCAGGATTATTTGAAGATGAAGGGATAAGCCTAGTGAAGGGACCTAATCAGTTTCCTCTTGATGGTCCTGGCTACCCATTATCTTTTGGCTGACTTTTCTGTATTGAGGGAAAGCCATACAATATAAGGCCTGTCTCCCTCAATGCATGAGCCAGAACTCAAGTCCCATCTTTCCTTGCAGCCAGGACACGAGCACATGACGTAGGGTCTCCCTATTAAATGCTCATGAGAGACTTTGATTTGGAAGAGGGCAACACAAAGACACAGGTTGTGCTTGAATGTTCCATTTCAGCTGAGCTGACAGCCAAGGTGACTTGCTTTTTATGGTGGGATCTGAGGTAGATTTCTCTTCAGGTGGCAGTTTAGGGCATTGTTGGTAGATTCTTAGCCTCAAACTCGTTCACCAGTCTTCTTAAGAAGACCGTTCGATCCAATAGCTTTTTTTTTTTTTTAAGATTTATTTTATTTATTTACCCCCCCACCCCACCCCTGTTGTTTGTACTCGCTGTCCTCTCTCTGTCCATTTGCTCTGTGCTCTCTGTGTCTGCTTGTCTTGTCTTTAGGAGGCACTGAGAACCGAATCTGAGACCTCCCATGTGGGAGAGAGGCACTCATTTGCTTTAGCCACCTCCACTCCCTACTTTGTTGTCTCTCTCATTGTGTTTCCTCTTTGTGTCTCCTTGTTGTGTCATCTTGTTGCATCAGCTGACCGCGCCAGCCCATCGTGCCAGCTCACTGTCTTGCTCGTCTTCTCCAGGAGGCACCGGGAACCAAACCCGGGACCCCCGTCATGTGGTAGGCGGGAGCTCAATTGCTTGAGCCACATTTGCTTCCCCAATAGCATTTTAATAAGTTTTTTCTTTTTAGCCTGTCATCTTTTGTTGCTTACCTCTCCAGTTAATAAATGTTGGGATTAGAAATATCACCTAGCCTTGTTCTCTGCTTATTTTAAGTATAATTAATAAAAATTACTACCAACGTCGTCTTTCCCTTTAGAATTTACAGAGCACTTTCCCCTTCATTCTAATTGGTCCTTAGGATAACTTTATGAAGTAGTTAAGGAGGATTTTATTATCACTTTTGTCCATTTCATAGATGAGAAAACTAAAGCTCAGAGATTTTTAATGACTTGCATGAGGATGCTGAGCTAATGGCACAGCTGGGACCTGAATCTTTAAGGATAATGATGGCTGCTTATGTCATCATATGCAAGAGTCTTCTACTTTTTCTGCAAGGAGCTGAGGATAAAAACAGTTGGAAAAATGTCTGTTTCAGAAAAGACTGTCTCTTGTTAGCTTTTTAGTCTTGGGAACATTTGCTGGAATGTTAGCTTTAGCTTAATAACAATAATAATAAAATCTTAAACTAGTGTGTTTAAAGCTTTTTTGCATAACAACACAAAATTAAAACATCAGCATTAATTTCTTAACTTTTATGCTCTGCTTCTTAAGAATTTTAATGATGGTAGTTTTGTAGTTGTTTAATGTTTGTCTAGAACAGAGCGGAGTTAAATAAAACACACTTCACAGCCACTGAATCCTTCTGATAACCCTTGCCAGCACCCCTGAAATGACCCACTAGTATAATTACCCAGTGGGTTAACATTTGTAGTGTCTGATGCTTTATAAGTTAACAAATGAATATATGAACTTTGAGGGTTGATTGTATAGAAGTGCTGTAGTTTGAAGAATGCCTAACATCGCATCTTGACTGTATAATGATTTATATTTCAGCAGCCTTTTGTATAATTACTGCTCTTCATTTATTTAGAGTTTATGGAAACTGTAGGATTAAGGATGGGTGACTCAGAGCTTTCAATAAAAAATAATTTTCTTAAATTGGATGAGACACCTCTTTCTTTCTCTCAAGTTAATGGTAACTCTGTGGTTTGGGGGAATTCCAAATCTTCTTTTGCAATAACTGATTTTATCAGAAAGGTTCACTTGCAGGGAACAGGATCCACTCGAGCTGGTTTAAGCAGAGGGAGATTTATTACAGGGTATTAAATGGCTTACAGAATTTGTTGGAAAGGTGAAGAAACAGACTTCCGGTTGAGCTCTCTGGAATGAAATCCAGTGCCTCACAGCAGACTAGGCCACCATGGGAGTAGCTGCCTCCTGTACAGTCAGAAAATGCCTATATCCTTATTTAAACTCTGGCAGCCTTTTGGACAGAATTGGAAAAACAAATCCTCAAATTTATATGGAACTGCATGGGGCCCTGAGCAGCCAAAACAATCTTGCAGAAGAACAGGATTAGAGAACTTATAGATCTTGATTTCAAATTGTATTACAAAGCAACAGTTATCAAAACAGGGTGGTACTGGCACAAAAATAGGTAAAGAGATCAGCAGAAAAGAATTGAAAGTCCAGAAATAAACCCACACAGCTATGGCCAATTGACTTTAGGCAAGAATGCTAAGTACATGCAGTGGGGAAGAAAGAACAGTCTTTTCAACAAATAGTATTGGGAAAACAGGATATCCACATGCAGAAGATGAAATTAGACCCCTACCTCACACTATATGCAAAAATCAACTCAAAATGAACCAAAGACCTAAATATAAGAGCTAAAAACTATGAAACTCTGGAAGATAACATAGGGGCAAATCTGCATGACCTAGGATTCGACATTGGATTCTTAGATGTGATACTAAAAGCATGAGCATCAAAAGAAATTATTGATAAATTTGGTTTCATTAAAATAAAAAACGTTTGTGTATCAAAGGAAATTATCAAGAAAGTAAATAGATAACCTATAGAATGGTAGAAAATAATTTCAAACCATATATTGGATAAGGGTTTAATTTCCAGAATATAAAAAGAACATTTACAATGCAATAACAAGAAGACAAAGAACTCAAAGCACTTGAATGGACATTTCTCCAAGAAGATATACAAATGGACGATAAACACATGAAAACATGCCCAACATCATTAGCCATTAGAGAAGTGCAAATTAAAACCACAAAGAGGTACCACTTCCTATCCACAAGAATAACTCTTATTTAAAAAATGGAAATGACAAGTGTTGGAGAAGGTGCGGAGAAACAGGAACTCTAGAGCATTGTTGGTGGGAATGTAAAATGGTGCAGCCACTGTGGAAAGCAATATGGTGGTTTCTCAAAGAGTTAAAGATAGAATTACCATTTGACCCCACAATCCCACTTCTAGGTATATACCCAAAGAGAATGAAAACAGGAATGCAAACATAATTGTACACCAAATGTTTATGGCAGCATTGTACACAATAGCCACAAGCTGGAAACAACTGAGTGTCCATCAGCAAATGAATGGCTAAACAAAATGTGGTACACTTGGCCATAAGAAAAATGGAAGTTATGAGACATGCTGCAACATGGAAGAACCCTGAAAACATTATGCTCTGTTAAATAAGCAAGGCACATAAAGACAAAAATTGTGTATCACTTACAAGAGATGACAAGAAATAATAAATTCACAGAGATAGAAAGCAGATTAGAGGTTACAGGGCAGACAGGCAAGAGGAAAGGGGAAGTATTTGCATTAAAAAAAAAAAGGAAAACTCATAATAGTTTCTGTTGGGGGAAAAAATATAAAACTTTTCCAGGTGATTCTAGTATGCAGCCAGAAATGAGAACTGCTGCCATAGATTTTCTCTTTCTGAGGTCCAGTTGAATTCTTTCCCACGTTTTCTTCTTGCAAATGTAGAACTAGATGCATACAATCTTGATTGCTGAAGGTGCTGCATCAGTGGTCTGGCTGATGGCTTTGGAGAGCAGCTGTGTATATGGTCTCTCGGAACAGAGATTTCAAAGCAGACTTTGCTCACTAGATGACTCCTCTCCAACTAGTCTGCTACCTTTGTTCATGCTTTTACTTTTAGCCGAGAAGACTCAAACAGACAACAAGCTCAGCTGGGGCAGGAATGGCAAATGACTTTTACAGCATCTCTCATACCAATTGCTGGAGGCTGTCTCAGCAGAATAATAAGAAAGATTGTGAAGCCACCTAGGAGCAAAGATGGCTGTGATTGACTCGCGATGCCTGCCATGGGTTGGATAGAGGGCAGTGGCCATATGGGTGCATAATTGCCAACCTTCCACCGGGATTTGCCCACCAGCAGTCATCAAGGAAAAGCAGTTGTTTGGAGATTAGGCCCTACTGTAATTAACGAGATCTAAAGGTTGTCAGTAACTAGTTTAAATGTCTGAATGCTTACACAAATAAATTTTATAACACACTTTAAAAAAAGTGTTTTTTGAAGTCTCATTTTTCCCCTCTCTCTTTCCAAAAGTTTGATCTGAATTAATTCCTGGAGCCAATATGTTCTTGTTCCCTGTTGATAGGTGGCCTGAGCTCTTGATCTTTTCCTTCCATGGAAAGAACATAAAAAAGATAAAAAAAGAAAGCTGCCTGCCAAATGGGCAAGTGTTTCAGAGCCATGCTACCACAGACATTGGCATGAAATTGCCTCAGGAAAAACAGATACTTCCAACAATGTGCTTGCTGGCATTAACAGTAGGAACTTCCAAACCTTTGCCTTCCAAATCTCACTCAACTTCATCTAATTGATGGAACCTGAACCACATAGCTGCAAGGGATTCTGGGAAATGTAGTTTTAGCCTTCCCATCTCTGCAGTACAGGACACACAAGAAGGGGATAGGCTCAGCTTCTAAGGCCACAGCCAAGGGTGCCTTTCAGAGGGACTCAGGTCCACATATCCTCTTACACAGATGAGACCATTATGGTCTTAAAGTTATCTGGCTGCATACTAGAATCACCTGGAAACGTTTTATATTTTACAATTTTTACTTCCTTGGATACAAAAGACTATGCAGAAACATTTCTCCCTAACCAGCCACCTTCTTTTTCTGCTTATCATCAAATGTGCGCATACACCTGCTTTTGATGAACGGCCTCTTCTGTTTTTTATATTGTATCTCAGGTAGATAATTACTTTGTAAAAGTAGAATTATGAGGGTAAACCAGTGCTTTGGAGGGTGATGGGGAAGCATTGCTGTGAATGAGGGCAGTGCTGTGCAGTTGGTGGTGTAGTTGGGGTTGGAGCCTTAGAGTTCTAACCCTGTGGCTCTCACCCCAGCCGTGTGTTATCATCTCTTGGGGAGTTTCAAAGGTACCCATTCCAGAGATTCTGATTGGATTGGCCCATGGAAGGGCCTGGGCATCGACATGGTCTAAAAGCCCTCAGGTGACTTGAATGTGCAGCTAACGCTGAGACCCATGATTCTAATCAACCAGTTACAATTGAGCATTATCTAAAGCTGTGGTCCTTAAACTTGCTATGTATCAGGATCACACCATGTACGGTTTCCTCCAGGGTAGGGAGTGCGAATGAGCGTTTCTGAGAGTTCCCAGGTGCTGCTGCTCCTCCACATGCCACACTTTGAGAATGACAGATTTAAAGAGAACTATCTATTTCCATTGTACATATCTGATTTCTACTAACTTAGAAAAACTCCCTGTTTAATCAACATTTATGGAGCATCCACTTAGTTTCCTGTTCTGTGCCAGAGCTGGAGGGAGATAAACGATGACTCAGATAACTTTAAGGCCATCATGGTCTCACCTGTGTAAGAGAGAGCTTTGCTTTGCTTTACATTTTGTTTTTCAAATATGTATCTGTTAGCTTATGGAGATTTTCTTATGTTCTTCCCACTGCCCTCTGTTAGAAGTAGCAACTACTTTGAGTTCATGGTTCTTTACCACTGCAATTTGTTAAAGGAGTGAGCCAGCAACTGTGGCTTGATGCTAGGATAAGGAAGCCAGTTTAAAAAATATTCCTCAATGTAGAAATAAATATTTCTCGATGATCCTTCACCTTCGGCTGCTCTAACTCACATTAGAATGAGAATGAATTTGTTTGTCCTGGAAGATGTATTTCTGATTCTCCTTACATGGTTCTCTTCCCCCACTCCTTTCTTTAAAACCAGTCCCTGGGTTTGTATTATAATCAGCTGTTTATTTCCATTATGTACCTAGCTACTGTATAAGTTTTTACTTATTCACACTGCTATATCTAATGTTTAACTTATCAAAATGTTTTATATTTTAAGTGATCCTCAGCTGTCCTCCTGTGGAATACAGATTCATTGAATTGACCTGCAGTTTCCTTATTTATAAAGTTAAATAATGGTAGACTTTTCTCAGTTCATGGAAAAAAAATAATACATTTGGTTTTTCCAAATTTAAGCCTTTTTCTCTTTTTCCTCCCTTAAACTTGAACTTTGTGTAAATTATTTTCTGACTGAGTATAAAATTCTCTATTTTGTTGATGTAAATAGCAAATAGTAATAGTTCATAGTCATCTGTGAAAAGCCCCTTTATTTCTTAGTGTTTCAGTCTTTATATTTGAAAACCAGTAAATTTATTTAAAACTTTGATATAGAAACTTTGTTTTAATGTTGGAGTCTATTCATATAAATGCAGATTCAGAAGAATAGTGATAAGGAAAATTAGGCAATTAGATGGTAAGAATAGTAACTGTAAATATTTGCATGTTATTTGTATATGAGAATATATATATATATTTATGTGTGTACATAAAATTTATGAAAATGAGCCTCCTGGAAACACTCTAAAGTTCAATGAATCTTCTAAAAACCAAGAATGAATTAAGGCTAATTTCCTGCTTGTGTGATAAGTATGCATGCTGAGCAGCTGTTCTGAATTGGCTTGAAAAAGGTGGCTGCATTTCTGTGGCTCCCTTTTTCTAGTTCATAGAACATTCTAGGTAATGGATTTACCACCAGATAGACTCCATCTCAGTACAACTTCAGAAACACTGAATTTCTAACTTCTAACTCTAACTTTCTGTTGTTTTCAGTGAAGCTGTACTTGTTCTTCACTCACTGCAAGTGATACCAAAGAAGAATGGGGAGGTAGAAGTAGAAATGGAAATTCTAAATAGCCACACAGGTGGGGAGTAAACAAATTAGTGCAGAGATGAGGCTCCAGAGGCTGTTAGCAATTTTTGTGAATCAATCTCCTATTGAACCATAGTTATCTATGCTTAAATGGAATGTGCCCAGGATATAAGTTTCAGTAGGCCTCATGGGTATTCCTTAGTGGCTGTGAAGCATTTGCTGTACCTGGAACTTTGGGACTGTTTTCTAGAAGAAGCCTTGGATGGGACTAGGTTAACAGAGAGGATGATGAGTTGAGATGATCCCAGTGTTCATTTCGTGGTTTGTGAATGTTTTTAAAGACCCATCAGTTCCCTTCCCCTCTAAGTTATGAAGCAGGTAACTCATCACTTAAAACACTTTAGCAATAAACATAGTAGAAAGTAAACCTCTTTGTATAAATAATACAAAAAATAATAGATACCATTTATTGAGTGTTTTCACAATGGAACTTTTGGTGCTGAACATTTTATGTAATTTTCTCATGTCACTCGTCTTACTATTCAGGATGTCACATTTTATAGATGAGGAAACTGAGGCTGAGAGGTGAGGGAACCTGTGCCAGGTCCCTCAGCCAGTGAGTTTAGAGGCCAAGTCTTTCCCCTAATGCATGATGGTATGACTCTAAGGCCATATTCTTTTTTTAAAATAAAATTTTATTGAAGTATATCATTCATCTATCAACATACATAAACAATAAATGTATAGTAAAATTTGTGAGTTTACAAAACAAACATGCATATCATCATACACGGCTCCCATTCATCTTCCCACCACTGCCTTGCATTATTATGAAACATTTGTTACAAAGTATGAAAAGGCATTGTCAAAATATTACTAACTATAGCCCATATCTTACATTTGCTGTATTTCCCCCCCAACCGACCAGATTATTAACACCCTATATTTGTATTATATATTTGTTTTCATTCAGGAGAAAATGTTCTCGTATTTGTCCTGTTAACTACAGTCCACTGGATTCCCTGTGTTTTACAGTCCCATGCTTTGTACAATCCACTCAAAGTGTACACTCAGTGGCTTTCATTTTTATCACAGAGTTGTGCTTTCATCACCTTAGTCAATTTTAGAATGTTTTCATTATATCAAAAAGAAAAATCCCATACCCTTTCATACACCCCATTGTTGTTCCTTAGTATTGAAATATCTTCTTGCCATTGCTGCAAAATGTTACTGTTAACTATCATCCATAAGTTACATTAGTTCTAATTTTCCTATGTATCACTGTATTCTTAGCACTTTGTAAAAGAAGAGCATTTTTATATTTATACTATTATCCACAATCTTCATTCACCACGAAAGCACTATTCTATAATCCCTAGGTTATTCTCTTAAGTTTGCTTTCAACTGACATTTACACAGACTACCCCTTTCAGCTGCAATGACATTTATAAATCAGCAGCGTTTGTTATACTCATAATGTGTTACTCTCAACTATATTTCCACACTTTTACAATTAACCTTATTAGTATTGCTACATACATTAAGTATCAGCTCCCATTTTTATCCCACCTTCTGTTTTGTATACTTTAGAGTTTATCTCTGAGTTTGCTCACTGTATTTAGCTCGTATTAGGGAGACCATACAATGTTTGTCCTTTTGTGTCTGGCTTATTTCACTCAACATAATATCCTCTGGGTTTGTCCATGTTGTCATATGCATCCTGATTTCATTTCTTCTTACAGCTAAATAGTATGCCATTGTGTGTTTGTTTATACCACATTTTGCTTAACCATTCATAAGTTGATGGACATTTGGGATGGTTCCATATTTTAGCATTTGTTAATAATGCTGCTGTGAACATTGGTGTGCAAATGTCAGGTCATGTCCTTGATTTTGGTTCTTCTGAATATATTCCTAGGAATGGTATTGCTGGATCATACGGCAGTTCTATGTTCAGCTTCTTGAGGTACTGCCAAACTGTCTTCCACATAGGTTGCACCATTCTACATTCCACCAACAGTGAAGGAGTCTTCTTGATTCTCCACACCCTTTCCAGCACTTGTAGTTTTCTGTTTTTTAAATAATGTATATTCTATATGGTGTGAAATGGTATCTCATTGTAGTTTTGATCTGCATTTCCCTATAAGCTAGTGATACTGGGCATTTTTTCATGTGCATATTGACCATTTGTATTTCCTCTTTGGAGAAATGTCTATTCAAGTCTTTTGCCCATTTTAAAAATTGGATTGCTTGTCTTTTTATCTTTGAATTGTATGATATCTTTATATAACATGGATATCAAACCCTCATGGAATATGTGGTTTCCAAATATTTTCTCTATTGAGTAGGCTGCCTTTTTACTTCCTTGACAAAGTCTTTTGAAGAACAAAACTGTTTAATTTTGAAAATATCCTGTTTATTTTTTTCTTTTGTTGCTCATTCTTTGGGTGTAAGGTTTAAGAAACTACCACCTACCAAAAGATCTTGAAGATGTTTTTCTACATTTTCTTTTAGGAGTTTTATGGTTCTAATTTTTATATTTAGGTCCTTGATCCATTGTGAGTTAATTTTTGTATAAGGTATGAGATAGGGGTCTTCTTTCTTTCTTTAACTATGGCTATCCAATTCTCCCAGCACCATTTGTTGAATAGACTAGTCCGACCCAGCTGGTGGGCTTGACAGCCTTGTCAAAAATCACTTGACCGTAGATGTGAGGGTCTATTTCTGAGTTCTCGATTTGGTTTCATTGGTCAATCTGTCTATCTTTATGCCACCACCATCATGTTTTTACCATTGTATCTAAGTAATATGCTTTAATGTCTGTAAGTGAAAGTCTTCCAACTTCATTCTTCTCTTTAAAGATATTTTTGGATATTCAGGGCCCCTTACACTTCCAAATAAATTTGATAATTGGCTTTTCCATTTCTGCAAAAAATGCTGTTGGAATTTTTATTGGGATTGTGTTGAATCTGTAAATCAGTTAGGTAGAATTGCTATCTTAATGATATTTAGTCTTCCAGTCCATGAACACAGAATGTCCTTCTATTTATTTGTCTTCTTTGTTCTTTATTTTTTTTTTGTTGTTATTTTTTTAGTAATATTATGTAGTTTTCTGAGTACAGGCCCTTTTATGTGCTTGCTTAAGTTTATTCCTAAATATTTGAATCCTTTATTTGCTATTATAAATGGAATTCTTTTTTCTGATTTCCTTCTCACATTGCTCATCAGTAGTGTACAGAAACAGGACTGATTTTTGCATATTAATCTTGTATCCTGCCACTTCCCTGAGTTTGTCTATTCTAGCATCTTTGGATTTTTTAGGATTTTCTAGATATAGGATCATATCATCAGTGATAGTGAAAGTTTTCCTTTTCTATTTGGGTGTCTTTTCTTTATCTAGCCTAATTGCTCTACGTAGAACTTCTAGCACAATATTGAGTAACGGTGGTGGCATTGGGCATCCTTGTCTTGTTCCTCATCTCTGTGGGAAAGCTTTCAATCTTTCACCACTGAGTACAATGGTAGCTGTAGGTTTTTCATATATACACTTTATTATGTTGAGAAAGCCTCCTTCTATCCTATCTTTTAGAGTGTTTTTATCAATAAAGGATGCTATATTTTGTCAAATTCTTTTTCCGCATCCATTGATATGATCATATGATTTTTCCTCTTCAAATTATTAATATGGTTTATTACACTAATTAATTTTCTCATGTTGAAAAAGCTTTGTATATCTTGTATAAAACCCACTTGATTGTGGTGTATAATTCTTCTAATGTGCTTTTGGATTTGTTTTGCAAGTATTTTGTTGAGGATTTTTGCATTTTTATTCATTAGAGATACTGGTCTGTAATTTTCTTTTCTCGTAGTACCTTTATCTGGTTTTGGTATTAGGGTGATATTGGCTTCATAGAATGAGTTCGCTAGCATTCCTTACTGTTCAATTATTTGGAAGAGCTTAAGCAAAATTGGTATTAGATCGTCTTTGAATGATTGGTAGAATTCACCTGTGAAGCCTTCTGGTTCTGGGCTTTTTATCATTGGGAGGTTTTGGATGACTGTTTCAGTCTCTTTAGTAGTGATTGGTTTGTTGAGGTCTTCTATTTCTTCTAGGGTTAAAGACATATTCTTAATCATAGCACTGGATGAATACTACACACTGGTGTTCTTAGGAGAAATTGGGAGATTCTTAATTTTTAGGCATTTACTGTATTAGCAGATAGCATAAGTTAAGCTCAGTTTGAAGCTGCCTAGATTGTGGAACAGTGGAAGAAACAGCAGGAAATGGGAGAATTGGGGCAGAAACCAGCTTTCGTGCATAAATTGGCACTCAGTGGAACTTTTGGAAAAGTAATTGACCTCTTCTGAGCCTTGGTTTCTCTTTCTGTAAAATCGGGACAAGTCTATCCATGCTGTCTGATTCCTGGATTTGCTGTGAGGCTTCAATGAGATGTGAAAGTGTTCTATGCATAGATAACTGTTAGGTGACATGACTTACAGAATGTTGCCTTTTAAATTTCATATATTCTTTGGCTTACTATAGGAATTGCTTTCACTTGTATTCCCCTGTGTCCTAGACCCTGCAAGAGTTAGAAAGTGAAGCTTTGTTTCTTTCTGTCACAGAGATGGAGTCCTGGTGGGGGACACTGAATGTGGGGATCAGTAAGTAGAAGCATGCTGTGGGAATTTAGGGCAGAGGAAGTTCACTCTGAAATTGCATTGCCCAGGGAATGCCTTAAGACATGCATGGCATAGTCAATTAGTTTGATTTCAAAGGATGTGTTATCCAAATAATGCAAGAATAGTTCATTTTGTGGAAAATTTACTTTGCTTTTAAATGGAAAACCATTTAAAAACCTAGAGTCACCAGATGCCCTTAAAAAAATGTTACTTAGGCACTTTCATGAGATGGAGAACTCTTATCATTGAGGAGGGAATTTTGCCTGCTATTTTCTCCAGTAGTGTTCGTCCTACCACTCCTTCCTCAGAATTTAGACCTATAAGGAGGTAATTCCTTTCTGAAATGTCTAGGAAAGCAGTTACCACCAGTCTAAGCTTGGTTAGCAATCTATTTTTTCATCCTTAATTGAACAGCAGTGAACACTAAATAATTCAGGATTAAAAAAATAAAACAGGTAAGAACATTTTGTGAATAAAAAATAGCATTGAGGGTTACAGGTACTCAAATGAAATTAAAAGAGGTATCAGTCTTGCTTTGGGAAACAAGGTTGACCTACCAACTCTTTCAGAAAGACTACCCCTCCCATACCAGTGATTAGTTAATAAAATTATTCCTGACATTGGCTGGCCAAGGCGCTCAGGCAGTTACATATTTAGAAACAGAGAACCCATTGTCCAAAGACCTCTGAAGAGTCTTTGGAAACACACAGAAGGGATTTAGAACAATTTGCATAAATCTCCCTGTGGATAGCGACATGGCTCCAGTGTTGGGGTGGTTCCAGGAACCCCTCCTTGGCTGTATCATGAGGTGATGCTGTGCTTGGTGAGAATTCAGCCTCATGACGGTTTTTGCCAGCAGGATTGGGTGATGTTGCTGAATAAGCCCACTGTTTGGTTCCACATAAGGACTCTTTTGTGTTGGCCGGGGGCAGCCATGTTTAAGTTTGTCTTGCTTTTTCCCCAATGATGTTTTTGGACTTTGAGGCCTGGAGAATTATGCACAACACCTATTCTAAGTTAATCTGTCAAATTTTGCTGTTGGAAGGTAACCACAGCCCCTTGTGTTTCTAGAAGGTGGAGAATAATAGTCATGCCTTTGGAGACTTTTGATTTATTGAAATAAAAGTTGGGGGAGGGAGAAGGCAGGGCATCTTGGCATGTCCAGGTATACATGCCTGTTTGTGGTGGGACCATGGGAAGTAATTCTCTTTGGTTTGTTGGTATGATTTATCTAGTTCACTGAATTCTTTAAGAAACACATTCTCTTGCAAACACAAGAGTACCACAAACAAGTGGTACTTTAATATTTAATAGTCCCCTATGAAAGGGCACCTGTTTTAACTTAATTTTTCTTGGTCTTTTTTTTTTTTTTTTTTCAATGGTCTACTAGATATTAGGAGCCTTAACTATAGCTTTCTTGCACGGAATGTTATCATTCTAGAAGCCACATAAGTAGTCTAATTTAAAATCCAGGGAGTAGTTTATGTACTAGGGAAATTTGGTGCTTTAAGTACAAAAATGAAATCCACTAGTTTCTAACCTGGAGTTTATTTTCTTTCAGTCTGCTAGTTTGATTTCTCAGCTTTGTTCTAATAATATAAACATTTTTTATGTTTATTTATAGGTGGCTTTAACCAAGAGAGCAGATCCAGCTGAGCTTAGAACAATATTTTTGAAGGTCAGTATAAAGGAATCTATTTTGTTTCTTGTTTGACTTATGTTTTGTAACTTTTATAGATTATTTACAAATAGCTCTTTACTTCATTGTTGTATTTTTTTTAAAACCCCAAAAACGATCTTTAAGACATAAGAAAGAGATCTTTTACAATTATATCCATACATTTTTAAAAATAAGAAATTTGTCAGTGATTTGTTTGGGCTGGAAATTTTGTTTAAATTTTAATTTCTTTTGTTTCACATTTTGTCAGGTATTGGAAAGGAGCTTCTTGGGGATTTAGCCTTGCGGCCCATTTACCTTTCCAGGATTGACCTGTGCAATTTGATGATGATACTTTTTTCTCCTAAGATGTTTAAAGCTCTCTGTAAACATCTCAGTAATCCTTCATTCATCTAGAAGGGCCTATCCTCATCTCTTCTTGGTGGAAGCCTATTGTCATTATCATCATCATCATCATTTTATGACATCTGGGGTGCCCTGTGAGGCGGCACCTCAGTATCAATAGTAGTAGATACTAGAGCATGAGAAACACCACACACATTTATTTCCTTGGCCTCTTATACTGAAAAAACACACTATTTTTTTTTAAGGAGGTACTGGCATTTGAACCTAGGACCTTATATAAGGGAAGCAAGTGCTCAGCCACAGAGTTACATCTGCTTCCCATGAGAGTTGGTTTTTTCTTTTCTTTGTTTTTAGGAGGTACTGGGAATTGAACCCAGGACCTTGTACATGGGAAGCAGGTGCTCAACCACTTGAGCTACATTTGCTCCTTATAAAGACTCACTTTTACTTACTTGGTGTGATATTGGGCAATGAATGATTAATACTACAATAAAAGTCTACTTTGGATCCAATTGCCAAAGCACCATTATGTTATTCATCTGGAATCATAGTACTCAAAAAGGAAAAGGTCAGTTTTTTCAGGATAATAAAAATTAAATGTGAACCTGTAGAATTTCTGTGTAAGTGGGTCTGAAGGCTGGCGTGAAATCTTTGGGACCTGATAGGTGAGTGTTCTCTATCCCTGTGGTGGTTGGGCCTACGTGGCTTTTGAGTGAGGGTTTTGTCAGATTTGGAGCCTGAGGGAATGATGTGGGGGAACCATACCTGAACAAACAGCGATCAGCAGTTTTTGGAAGGGATTGCAGATCTGGCAGAGGTTCTGATGATCTCACCAGGCCTGGATAAGAGTGGTATCAATACAAATCCACCCTGGCTCTGCGTGCTGAGGCTCTCTTGTTTACTGCCTACCGCAGACGGTGTTGCAGTGAGGGGGAAGAATGGGCAGTGGGGCGCCGTGGGGGCTGTGCCAGGCTCCGTTGTGGCTGGACTTTTCAGTTAAGTGTGGATCATCAGTAAGTGCTCTGTAAATTTTGTCTCCTATACTGATTTTATATAACTTTCTTGACTTGAATTTCTTCCTAACAAAAATCCCACGTGAAATAGCTCAACCTTCTCTTTGCTAAACTGGTTATAGGGAGGATTATTTTGTAGCAGGGAGAGGAGCTTCTTAATACCCTTTGTACCAGCCGTGCTGGCAGCAGGGGAGTTGTGCCAGCTCTTTATTTTATTTTAGGGGGAAGAGTTAAAATCAACTCTAGGGAAACGGATGTGGCTCAAGAGGTTCGGCGTCCGTCTACCATATGGAGAGACCAGGGTTCGATCCCCGGTACCTCCTGGTTAAAAAAAAAAAAAAAAACCAACTCTACGTTGTTGTTTTTTTTAACTTGCCCACTGTATTAGGTAGTGTTAGGTGTTTGGGATATAAAGAAGCACACACCACAACTCCTGCCCTTTTACCTCCCCCTCCCCCTCCCCCTGTCCATGTAAGTATAAGTGGAGGAAAAAAATGAAATATGGTAGAATAAGTATTACAGCATTAATTAGCAGGAAGATGATGTAGGACTAATTAAATCTTCCTAGAGTGTGTCATTAAAGTTATAGAAAGGTGATAATGTTTGAGGTGGGCTTGAAGACGAGCAGGATTTTATCAAGGGGAGAAAGTAGAAGAGGGTTTTAGGGTGGAGGGAAGATCGTTCCAGGCAATGGAAGCAGCATGTGCTAAAAGCAAAGAGTCTAAGAGTGAAGTGTGTGGAGGGAATAGCCTGTAACCTGGGGTGCCCTGGGACAGAGTCTTGGGGGCCCACTTGGGTAAAACCTCCCAGCCTAAGGCATTTGAATTTCATTATTCAGGCTGTTATCACAAGGCAATTGTGATAAGTGGCAGGTAATGTTTTGTCTAGATGTGGAAGTTGAAGTCTAAGTAGTCAGTTTTGTTTCTAATTTAATTTTGACAAGCATTTTTTGCTGCCTAAGACTTCTGGTGATGCTTTGTGTTAATTTAAACAGATATGTTTTGTGTACTTACAAATAAATGAAATACCATGAAACCCTGCAGTGAGTGGGATGTGCGAAAGAATTATAAGCAATAACCGAGTCTTAATGGAATTACAATTATGTATGAGAACAGATTTACAGACATGTAGCCGGTCAAGAATCTGTCAGCATATATGGAGGGCGCGCAAGTGTAGTTAAAGCAAATGCCACAGGAAATGGAAGGAGGGGGCCTTCTCCATTGTGGGGAGTAGTCCCTGAAGGCTCCATAAAGAAAGAATTTGAGCTTCATGGGTGAGTTGGAGATGGAGATGCACGGAGGAGGAAGAGGGTGGTCTGAGACATTCTGGGAAGAGGTCCACATCTAAAGGAAGGCATAGAGACCCTCTTGGGAGTCAATAGCCTCTCCAAATTGAAGGATTCTCATTCATTCTTCAAACATTTATTTAAATACAACTCTGTGCCAAGGATTCTGCCAAATACAACAGGCTATGGGAGACAGAATTAGAAAGGTAATTGGGTATTTGGCATTTCTGCTAAACAACAGGAAGCCATTGATGGTTTTCTGAGTAATAGAGTGGCAGGGAGGAGGGTTTGAAATTTGATTGGCATAGCAAGGCAGTGAGTTAAGCAGCCTTGGTGTAATTCTGGTGGAAGTTGAATTAGGTTGTGGAAGCAGGAGGAATGGGAAATGAGCAAGTTAGAGACATTTGCAGGAATATTTGAAAATGGTCTTGTAGAATGGGTGAGAGAGAGTAGAAGTAATTATGACTACCAGGTCTATACCCTGTGTGTGTATAGATTTATATATTTATTTATAAATAGTTTCCCTCCCTCTCATCTGTCTCCATATTTCTCTGCATATGTGTATCTATACTCTTTTTTCTTAACAGGAGAAAAATACTGTTTACATCCAATTTTTTTCTCTTACCTAAAATATTATGAATAATATTTTACTAAAGATATTATGTATATCTTTAGTATTTTAAATGTTGCATGATATTCCTACATATGGCTCTCTTATCATAATTTGTTTAGCCAGACCTTATTTTTAGAGGTTTCCTTGTCTCCTCTGTTTTTCTATCATAGCAACACTAATGAATACTCTTATAACTACATTTTTTGCATATGCCCAGCGTTATTTTCTTAGGATAAATTCCTAGAAATGGCATTGTTGGGTTAAAGTGTGGTTTAACAACATCTTAACACTTTTGATTCCTGTTTGCAGACAGCCTTTCATGAAGGTTTTATCAATATACATTGTTGGTGGGAGTGTGAGGGTGTACATTTCCTCACATTATGTCATCACTTAGATTGTAAATAAAAAAACAACCTGCAGCAACAACAAAACTTTCTGCTACTTGGTAGTTGAAAAATTATACCTTATTTTAAATTTGCATTTGTTTGATCAGTAGCAATGTACTGAATTAAATTTGTGATTCTTAATTACATTTTTGGTGCTTAGTTACATTTTAACTTTTCTAATTCCATTTTATAGTCATTTTCAAACATACATAAAATAAAAAACATAGTACAGTCAACATCCACATAAACACCACCTAATTTAAATGAATATTCATCATATTAGTTTCAGATCATATATACATATATATGTATATTTATTGATTTTATTTTATTTTTAATCAATTTTATTGATACATAGTCATAAAGCATACAATCCATCCACCGTATATAATCATTGGTATTTGGTAAAATCAAAGAGTTGTGCATTCATCACTTCAATCAATATTAGAGCATTACTCCAATACTCCAATAATTACTTCATTACTCCAATAATAATAATAATAATAATAATAATAAAATAGACAAACAAAATCTCTACCCCTTAGTGATCACCTCTCAATCTCTCTATCCTTGCCCTGCTGTACATAGCTGCTATTCTGTTTCCATCTCTCTAATTTATTTGTATTTGTATTTTGTATTGGTAGAGTCAAACAATATATAGTACCCTTTGTCTAGTTTCTTTCACTTAGTTTATTTCCTTATTTTCCCCCTTAATGGAAAATTAATATATTACTATACACTACTGTCCATAGTTTGCTTTGGTTGTATTTTTGCCTGATATAAACATCTTGTGGCATTAATATACACTTGTTCTGTTTCAAAGAAAAACAGTCTTATATATGCAATATTACCTGTACTCATATTTCACATGAGATTTTGCTATGCTATACAGTCTCAAGGTACTTTTTTAGCTTTCCTTCTAGTAATGTACATGACCTTAGACTTTTCCTTTGACCACTATCATACACATATATTAGCACTGCTAGTTATAAGCACTCTGATGTGCTTTCACCATTTCTATTCATTTCCAAAGATTTATGAACAACGTTTTTACCAGTTCTGTACAAATTAAACCTCAGCTTTCCAGTCTCTAACCTCATTCTATTTTCTAGTGACCTATATTCTAGTTACTAACTCTAAGAGTTTATGCAATATATTTAGTTCATAATAGCACAGTCATATAGTATTTGTCCTTTTGTGTCTGGCTTGCTTCACTCAACATAATGTCCTCCAGGTTCATCCATTTTGTCATATGTTTCACGACTTATTTCTTCTTACCACTGAATAATATTCTGTCGTGTGTGTACTCCACAGTTTGTTTATCCATTCATCCATTGATGGACACCTGGGTTGCTTCCAACTTTTGGCTATCACGAATAACACCTTAATGAACATCGGTGTGCAGATGTCTATTCGTGTCACTGCTCTCAGTTCGTCTGGGTAGTGGTATTGCTGGGTCATGTAAATATTATATTCAAATTCCTTAGGAACTGCCAAACAGTTCTCCACAGTGGCTGTACCATTCTGCATTCCCACCAACAGTGAATAAGCTTTCCTATCTCTCCACATCCTCTCCAGCACTTGTAGTTTTCTGTCTTTTTCATAGTGGCCATTCTGATAGGTGTGAAATATATCTCATTGTAGCTTTGATTTGCATTTGCCTAATAGCTATTGATGTGAACATTTTTTCATGTGATTTTTTGCTGTTTGTATTCTTTGGACAAGTGTCTATTCAAGTCTTTTGACCATTTATCTTTTTATTGTTCAGTTGTAGCATCTCTATATATCATGGATATGAAACTCTTATCGGATATGTAATTTCCAAATATTTTCTCCCATTGAGTTGCCTGTCTTTATACCCTTTTGACAAAGCATGAGCAACAACAACAAAAGAAATGGGACTTCCTCAAAATTTTGTCAAAAGGATGAAAAGGCAGTCTACTTACTGTTATTATTTTTTTTTTTTAGGATAAACTATTTATTGAATTATGAAATGCACAGATCATAAATGTACAATTCCATTTGCTTTCACAAAGTGAATATACCCGTGATACCAGCACCTGGAAGCCTTCTGCTGCCCTTTCTAGTTAGTACCTGCCTGGTCTCAAAGTGTAACCAATTGACTGACCTCATTACCATGCATTTGTTTTGTCTGTTTTTCAACTTAATATAAATTGAATCATATAGTATACACTCTTGTGTTTGTTTCTTTCACTTCTCTTTCATGTATATGGTTGGTCCATGTTGTACGTAGTCATGGTTGGTTTATTCTTATTGCTGTATGGTATTTCATTGTGTGACTGTACCATAATCTATACATTGTGTTATTGGTTGAGATATGATTATTTTTAGTTTTTTTTTTTTTTTTTTGCCATTGCAAATACTGCTGATGTGGACAGTTCAGCATATTTTATGGTGACTTTATATATGTGTGTGTATACATATACATATATATACATTTCTATTGGGGTATACGTATGAATAAAAATGCTGGGTCTACAGTTATGTGTATGTGTATGTTCAGTTTTGGTAGATACTGCAGTTTTCTAAAGTGGTTAACCAGTTAGTATGTGAGAATTGGATTTGCTCCACATGTTTTGCAAACACATTATTTTCTTTTTCATCATCTAGTGGATAAGTAGTGGTGTTGCATTATAGTCTTATTTTTTCAATGGAATTTTTTTTTTGGGGGGGCGGGAACTTGACAGTGATTCTAAAGGTCACGTGGGGAAAGGTCATAAAGGTCAAAGGGTGATCATGGCTAAGAAAAGAGGAAAAGTTCATTTTCTTAATTTTTCATGCATTTGACAGATATCTATTGAACATGTTTCACTATCTGCCAGGTACCAGTCTAGGAGGGTACGGCAGTGAACAAGACAGAAAAACAACAACAAAAACCCTGTCCTGATGGAGCTTACTCTACAGTTGTAGCAGTTAAGATGTACATAATCTTGCAGGGATACACAGACATATTGAAAACAATAGCCCTGAAATATTTCCTATTATGGTGGTGACATAAACTTTGATCATCATGGCATTCTCCCATGGATCTTGGAGGCAACCTTAAAATACACTTAAAATATATCTTGGCTCCAGCAAGCCATTGCCACTCAGTCAGAACAGGTATTGGAGATGGAACCAGCTTGCCACACCGCCTCTTCCTGGTGGGCATGTGGTAACGTAGTCTGTGATAAATGTGGCATCCTGAACACTGGTAAGTGAGAACTATTTGATTTGTGTTAGTAGGACAACCAAGTGATTACGTGGGGGAAAAAAATTAAAGCTGGAGAAATAAATTACTTGAAGATTAAAAAAAAAAAAAAAAAGACGGATCTACTTAAAAAGCTAAGAGAAAATACAGCTGAATAGAGTCTTGAGATGGAGAAGGACTAGTTTCTTAGCTTAGAAGTAATAGAAAAAAATCATAAAGGAGAAAAAATCCACAGTCTAAACTATGTAGACATAGCAAACTGGAAAAATATTTGTGACAAATATGATAGACAAAGTAAAAAGGGGGAAAGGGCATGTTCACACACTGTTGGTAGGAATATAAATTGGTACAATTGTTTCCGGAGAGCAGTGTGATAATAAGTATTGAGAGTCTTAAAGTTTCTGTCCTTTGACTCAAAAAATTTCTGTTCCAGGAGTCTAGCCTTCAGAAATTGCCAAGAATTTGGACAAACATTATATAGAAAGCTGGTTACCTCAACTTTATTTATAATGCTTCATACAGGAAATCATCTAAATGTCTAACAGTAGGAGAAGAGTTAAAATGTGTTTTTAAATGAATTATTCATTACTAGAAGCAAACATAAGTATAGTTCTAAATCAGAGAATTGCTGAAATTAGCATTGATATTTTCTTTATATTTCAGATTTGTTTTGCCTCGGTTGAAAAAATCAAAATACGATTCTTTCTTCTCATTTCCCACAAGCTGAATTAAATGCTAACTGAGGAATAGGGAGATACTGGGCCATTTTTGAGCCTTTCTCTTGCACTGTGTTAAAAATGTAAAACCTTTATAAAGTGCAGGGCATTGTGCTAAGTATATCCCATGGTTATCTCATTTATTTGTAGCACCAACCTCCTGGTGCAGGTAATGTTGTTATCCCCGTTTTACAGATGAGGAAACAGAGGCCCAGAAAGTCTGAGTGACTTACCTGAGGTCATACCGCTAGCTGGTAAGAGGCAGAGGCTAGCCCAGACCATGGCTGAGGGAAGCCAGAGCTAATTATGGTGTCACTAAGCAAGGGCATATACAGTATTGGCATTAGAATTAGAACCATTTAACGTGTCGATTGACTTTTTAAAACAAGTTTAATCAGGCTTTACTCTAGGGTTAAGGGGGGGGGGAGATGCTGGCATTGTGCCTCTGCCTCGCTTCAGTGTGCTTCCCTCCCTCCCCCAGGCCGAGGACCACCAGGGTGGTACTGTCACCAAGCTAGCCACACTGTCTTCCTCCCACCCTGTGCCCCACCCCTCCCAAAGCTTAGTCTGTCAGCCTTTCTTATATTGGTGCTCCCTTGAAGCAGAATGGGGGCAAAAGAATGAGGTTGCTTCCCTCCATGACTTTATAATCAATTCCATTGAATAAAAAAGCTATGTATCCTTGCTAAAGAGCAAGTTATAGTTTGTCTTTCCAGATCTGTGTAAACCAGGGTTTTTCCACTTGGGCACGATTGACATTTTGGGCTGATGATTCTTTGCCATGGGAGCTGTCTTGTGCATCATAGGATGTCAAGAGCATCCCTGGCCTCTACTCACTGGGTCCCCTCCTAACTTCTGACAACCAGAATTGTCTTCAGACATTGTCACTGTCCCTAGTTGAGAACCAGTGGTATAAACATAAGACTTGACAAAATTAACGTGTTTCTGTTTTTCCTTTGAAGTGGTGGGAAATAACTGCCTTTGTGAAGACTATATTATCATATTTGACATTTTATCCTTTCAATATTTTCAGCTCATATTGATCCCATAGTTATATACTTTAGAGAATAAAATATAACTTTTCTCTCTCTTTTAAAAAATATATTTTTTACTTATTTTAAAAGATACTTAGATTACATAAAATGTTACATAAAAAAATATAAGGGATTCCCATATGCCCCACTCCCCAGACCTCCCACATTAACAACTTCTTTCATTAGTGTGGTACATTCATTGCAATTGATGAACACATTTCAGAGCATTGCCACTCAACATGGATTATAGTTTATATTGTAGTTTATACCCTCTCCCACTCAATTCTGTAGGTTATGGCAGGATATATAATGGCCTGTATCTGTTATTGCAATGTCATTCAGGTCAATTCCAAGTCCTAAAAATGCCCCCATATTATACCTCTTTGTCCCTCTCCCTGACTTCAGCACCTCCAGTGGCCACTGTCTCTACATCAATGATGTAATTTCTTCCATTGCTAGAATCACAATGTCTATAGTAGAATACCAGTAATACTCTAGTCCATATTTTATTCCCCAATCCTGAGGATTCTGGGATGGTGATGCCCACTCCACCTCTAATTGAGAGCGGACTTCGATCCCCTATGGCTGATGGATGGGACTCTCTTGCTTGCAGTTGTAGAGTCTCTAAGTTCCTTGGTGTGGTAGTTGTCCATCCTCACCCCCTTGTTAGTTGTCCTGGGTGAGTCCAATGAACTGGAGAGTAGGTGTTGCAACTCCATTGAGGCTCAGGGCCCAGCTGGCATATGGACAACCCAGAGATTCAAGTCTCTTGGGCATACACCTACCAACTCCAGCACCAACTATAGGTTCAAATAGAAGGGACAGAAGAGGCATGTGTAGAAAAGTCACATCTGAGTCCAACTCTGTCACACTCGGGAGCACAAACTCCAAAGTAGGGCCCACTGGCAAGGACCAAACTCTGGAGCTATCTGCCATGACCGTAGGACCTGGATGTCTCCAGAGCCCTCAGGAGCCCCACTGTTTGGGGTAGTACCTACTTTGGCCGTCTGTGCAATCCTGCTGAGATGTACATAAGCATTACCTCTCTGATGACCTCCTGACTCGCTTTGAAGTCTATTAGCCATATAAACTCATTTGTCTTTACCTTTTCACCCTTTCTCTCTCTTTTTTAAACAGTATGCAAGCATTGAAAAAAATGGTGAATTTTTCATGTCTCCCAATGACTTTGTCACACGATATTTGAACATTTCTGGAGAAGGCCAACCTAATCCAAAGACTGTGGAACTTTTAAGTGGTGTAGTGGATCAGACCAAAGATGGGTATGTTTATTTTAAATTATATTATTTAGCTTTTTTTCCTAAACCTTTAATGATTAGCAAGTCACTGTATAACTTCCCATCTTTTAAGAGTATTTTGTCTATAACTATTAATAAATTATTGTATAATTAATATCTTTAACATTTCCTTCAGTGGTCATTTCACAGTTGGGAATTCCAGATGTATATTTCTTGACTAGTTGACAGAACTGATAGCTTCACAGAATGGTTGTAATTGAGGAGGCAGGATGAAGATATACAGGAGTGTTTGTATTTATGTTGGTATTTTTCAAGGCAGCAGGAAAAATTATGAGTAAATATGAAACATAGCTTTGTGAACTTAACTTCTGTATAATCTTTCCCTCTGCTTAGATAACCTTTAAAACAGTATGATTAAATGGTATGGATCTAGCAGCTAGAATAAGGTGATGATTCCAAATCCCTAAGAAAGGTACTCTGCAAAAGCTGAAGGGGAGACTGGCCATATAGTATTAAATGGGATATTCTGCAAAATGCCTTTGGATTTTTTACCCCTTCCTGTCTCCTGCTTCTGTTAAAAAAGTGGAGAGGGGGGCGGGTGTTTCATAAGCCTTGTAAGATTGCAGCTGAATCTCCCCTTAAAGGCAGAATTTTGGACTCGAAACTCTTGCTAATGTGAACGCCAACGTCCTCTGAAAGCCAAAGCATAATCTACTAGAACCAGCATTCTTTATGTATACTATAGTAAACCTAGCTTTCTCTTCTCACTGCCTGCCAGCACCTCCTTTATAGATTGCAATCCCCTACCAGTCTGTAGTGGGCATCTCTAGCTCTGAGCTTCTTCTGTTTGTTGTGATCTTCATATGTCTGATTTTCCCACATGCATTGTTACAAGATATAACCAAAATAAAATTTCCTGATGCAAAGCCAAGCCTCTCAGTTTTCACTGGCACTTCCCTTCTCTTATTTATTCATCTGCTGATACCGGGCATATGCCAGTCTTTCTCCCTGACACATTCCAAAGAACAATTCCTGAGATACCTGGGTTTCAGAGAGAGAAAGAATTTGTACAAACAAAGGAAGTCAGTGGCCTTGTGGCCCCCAAAACTGCCTCCTGGAAACTGCATTAATTTTGATATTTTGTAACATCAGGATGCTAATGATTTGTGAGGAGTGGAGCTGACACAGGTTCCTTCATTAATAAACATTAAGGAGCTGAACAGGATGGGGGTGGGGCCAAACCAGGGTGAGTCACAAAGGTACAAACATTATTAGAGGTCAAGGCATCAAAGGTCAGCTTTGATATTCACATGGATATTAAACAGAGGAAGGTGGAGTGGTTACCCTTTCAATGGAAATGTTCTTATACAAAGGTAAGATCCATCTGGAATAATCATAATAGCAGGGAGAAGTGACCACATACGAGGGTAAGATCCATTTGGAATAATCACAACTAGAGGTTTTTAGTTGGAATTGGCCATATACAAAGGGTGAGGACAATTTAGCCAGTTTCAGTAATTTCAAATATCAACTTTGGCTATTTTGGCTATTTTGGAAGTAAAAAGGTATCTATGTAATGATTTAGTAATCATAATTATTTGTGAATTCTTAACCCTCCGTTACACTGTCATCTCATCTTGCATGGAAATAACCTCCTGTAAAATGAAGATCTCAAAGATTGGGGATGAATGGGGAGGATATTGGCAAATATACTTCCTGCAATTTGCTGGAGGATTCCTGGATTGTGACTTCTCTCTTTGTTCCAGTGGAAGGCGGCTCTGTTTTGTTTTGCTTTTTTACTTTTGTCTTTGGGAAGAAAGCATTGACTTGATGATACCTTGATTTGGACATTTTTCTTGGCCTCAAAACTGTAAGCTAATAAATTCCCATTGTTTAAGCCAACCTATTTCATAGTATCTGCTTTAAATAGCCTTGGAAACTGAGTCATTTATTTTCTAAGAATAAGAACATTCTCCTATATAATCACCAAACCATTGTTATACTTAGGAAAATTAGCACTCATGCCAAATATCATCTCATATCTAGCCCATAGTCAAGTAAAGCAGATCTCCTCATCTATCCTCTACCCCTAATGGCTCATTGGTTTTTAAAAATTTTTTTCATTAAAATTTTTTTTTCAATCCAGGATCCAGTCAAGGTTCTTATATTGCATTTGTTAAGTCTTTTAATCTGAAACAGACATTTGCCTCCTATTATTTTTCATGGCTTTGACTTTTCAAACCCAGGCCAGTTATTTTATTTTGTTGAAGGTCCCACATTCTGGACGTGTCTGATTGTTTCCTCATGATTGGAATCAGGTTTCATTTTTGGATTAGGCGATCCTGTACCACCTATTTCATCTCCTCAGGAAGCATGTTGTCCCAATATTCTTTTTTTTTTTTTTTTTTAAAGATTTATTTATTTACTTTATCCATTTTAAACCCCCCCCTTCCTCATTTTGCTGTCTTGTGTCCATTCGCTGGGCAATTCTGTGTCCGTCTCCTGCCATCCCCTCTCATCCTTCTCCTCCAGTCTTCACCAGGATTCAATCCTGGAGACCTCCGATGTAGGAGAGAGGTGTTCTGCCACCTGCGCCACTTCGGTTCCTAGTTTTCAGTGCTTTCGGAGCATCTCGTCTTGTCTTGTCTCTCTCCGTTACGTCGTCATCTTGCTGCATGGCGCCTGGGGCCTGGCGGCTCACCGGCACACAGAGCCTGGCAGCCCATGCGCCTTCTATATATATATATTTTTATTTTACCGGGGGGTCCCGGGGATTGAACCCAGGTCCCTCCATATGGCAGACGGACGCCCAACCATTTGAGCCACATCTGCCCCCCCCCCCCAATATTCTTGACAAGTTTGATGTCTTGGTTAAGGTAGTGTCTTCGAGATATTTCTATTTGTAAGGGTACCATTTTTTGCTTTGTAATTTGTAGAGAATCTGTGGGGCAATACTTTAAGGCCACGTGGATGTTTTGTTTTCCAGCCACCTTTCACCCAATGATTTTAGCATCCATGACGATCCTTTCCTGAATCAGTTATTATATTGTGAGATGAAAAAATGGTGATTTCTCTAATTCTAACATTTTCCCCTACATTTATTGGCTAGTGTTCTTCAGGAGAGAAAATCTTTTATCCTACTACCATCCTTTCTTTCTCTCTCAATCATTTATATCAATATATTATTATAAATTAATTGTTAAATAAATTTATTATAATCTGTTACTAGTTAATTCTTTTAATGCTCTAATTCTCCCAAATTGGTCAGTGGTAGTCCCTTCAAGCTATTCCTGTACTTTTAGTCTCTGAGTGCTCCTTGCTTTTGGCACAGTAAGATGTACCGGGCTCATCTTGGAATTTTTCTGCCTCAAACCTGGAAATCACCCTTTCCTCCAAGAAGCCCTGGTTCTTTTCAGTAAACATAGTATTAGTGTTCTCCAGGGAAACAGAACTGATGGATATGTATGCATATATGTATATAAAATATGTATCTATGTAAATATTATGAGACTTACTACAGGAATTGGCTAACATGACTGTGGGGGGTTGGCAAGTCTGAATTCTGTAGGGCAGGCCACAAGTTGGCAACTCTGGTGAAGGTATCTGTGAATTCCTCAGGAGAAGTTGGCTGGCTGAAGTAGAGATAGAAATTCTTCCTTCTGACTGCTAAAATCATCAGTTCTCCCTTTAAGGCCTTCAACTGATTAGGTGAGACTTCTCATTGCTGAAGGCAATCTCCCTTGTTGATTGTAGATGTACTCTGCCATAGATGTGTAATTAACTGACTAATGATTTAAATCCATAAAATATCCTCAGTAACAACAGTGCTAGCTTGACCAAACATTTGGACACCATAACCTAGCCAAGTAGACACATAAACTTAACCATCACAAGAATTTTCTCCCTTTGTCTTTTATGTTGCATTACTTTCTCTCTCAGTGAACATTTTGGTCTCTGATATGTTAGTTTATTTATAGATGATAAGTTTTTATCATTGTAATATCTTTTAATGTATTTTACCTTCTAGTCTATTCCTCCCCCCCTCCCCCGCCCCCATTAACACATATGCTCTTTCTAGGCTTTTATGTATAATCTCCAAAAATATAGCCTTACATTTATTTGATGCCCACAATGTACCATACATTTTACATGTATACGTTAATGTACTATTCTCTTCTATACTGTATTATACTATACCAAAATACTTTTTTTTCCCCAAAAGGTATTATTAAATCTGACATGTTGGTTCTGTTTGCCTGGTGTTGCAGGTGAGATAACTAAGGCTTCCATAGTTCAAGCATTTTGTCTCAGAAAGGTGCTTAAGCTGTTACCCAAGCTCAGCTTTGTCTGGCTCCAAAGTTCATGGACTTTCCCTTATTCTAAGCTGCCTCTTCTCTCATAATCTTATAATCCTCCCTATTTTGACATTTTCTTCTAGATATTGTATTATTTTGTATCTCAGTGTTTACAGTAATGGTGCATGCTAGATGGCCTTGATTCTTTTGCTGTATGATTTACCTTTTTTCAGTTGTAAAATCAGTAGAGCAGTGAAAAAAATCACATTTTCAAAATGGAAAATAGCCACCCATAGTCTTTTTACCTTGACACAAATATTTTTAAAATTTTTAATATCTCCTATAATTTGCTAACCTACATAGATATTCTTAATAATTATAATTCATTTTAATTATAATACTATTTAATAATCTCTCAAAATATATCAATCAATTTCCATGTTTCTGCATACTATTCATATTAACTGTGAAATGACTGCATCGTTGTATCAAAATTATGTACCATACTCTATTAAATCATGCCCTTATAGAATTATTTCAATTTCTAATTTTCTAGGTTGGATAATATTGGAATGAAAATATCTGTGCTGTTTTGCCCTTCTGTTTAATTACTTCCTTAGAACTTTGAAGAGAGGGATTCCTTGCTCCAAGGGTAGAGATATTTAAGGCTTACCATATGTTTTACAGTAGTTTTCTCTAAAAGGACTGAGAAAGTTGGGTTATTTAACCTTCCTGAGCATAGGGCCAGGCAATGAGCTTAGGAAAGCTCTGGCTTTGGCTACAATTCATCTGGCTAGGTTCTTTTAGAATGTTATCACTTGGCTTAACTGGCCAAAGGGATTTTAATGCAAAACCTAATTAAAATTTGAAAAACTATTTGTAGATAACTTTGGGCTTTAAAAATGACAGCTAGGTGTCATGGTGTATTTTTTTTTTTTTTTTAAGATTTTATTTATTTATTCATTTATCCCCCCCTTGCTGCTTGTGCTTGCTGGGTCAGCTAACCACGCCATGCGGACGGGCTTGCCTTCACCAGGAGGCCCGGGAACCGAACCCGGGGCCTCCCATATGGTAAACGGGAGCCCTACTGATTGAGCCACAGCCGCTTCCCTGTCATGGTGTATTGAAATTGTCATTTTCAGCTAGGGACTGGCCCATCAGGTGTGGTTCCTTAAGTGCAAGAAACAGGTACTGGACATTTTAGTTCCTCCTGATGTTGAGCTCAGTATGGTCTCTGTATCACATCAGTTCATTGGCAAAACTTAGGTAAATATGCTAAGAAGGATTTATCTCTTTCTTTCATAAAATGTCAGCAGGGTCACTGCAGTAGGTTGAATAATGGCACTTCCCAGAGATACCAATTCCTAATCCCTGGAACTTGTAAATGATACACTATTTGAAACAAGGGTCTCTGTAGATGTGATTATGTTAAGGATTTTGAGATGAAGAGATTAGCCTGGTTATCCGTGTGGGTCCTAATTGCCATCACAAGTGTCCTTATTAGGCAGAGGCAGAGGGAGATTTCACACAGAGAAGAGGAGAAGGCAGTGTGGCCATGGAGGCAGAGACTGGACCAATGCAGCCCCAGCCAAGGAAAGCCTGAACCACTAGGAGCCGGAAGGGGTGAGGACAATTCCCTGCCAGAGCCTTTGCAGGGGTGCCGCCCTGCCGGCACCTTGATTTCAGGCTTCTGACCTCCAGAACTGCGAGGAAATAAACTTGTGGTCTTCGAAGCCACCCAGCTTGTGGGGGTTTGTTCAGCAGCACAAAGGAACTAATACACCATATAGCTATTTTCTCTGAGAAATTAGAAAACCTGTAATTGCTAAGAATTTTCTGGGGCCAGAGACCAGCCTGATGCAGGAAAAAAAAACTTTTTCCAGTGATGGCTTTTGGCTGGATCAAGGCGTTCTCCAGAGTCTGAAAAGGAAAGCTGTGCGTCTGGCCAGGCAGAGACCCCTGCTGCAGGCTGTCTCCACGAGACCAAGGCCCCTCACAGAGGCCTTGTGGACGTGTAGATTTGGACTGAACTCTGGCATGGAAGTTAACACATGTGCACTGCATAAACTTATGGTCTGAACACTCTCAGTTTGTTGGCAATGGGATCTAAAAGATCTGCATACCCCCCCACACCACCTGATTTAATGATTTGAGGATGTGACCTGGTTGGCCTTCTAAGCTGGGAGCTTCTCAATTAGCATGTCCGGTCTGTTGTTCAGCAGCTGTTTGAGAACCTTGTCTTGGTGCCTGGCACTTTTCTGTATGTAGAGAGTGGTATGGTGAGTGGAAAAACATAAACCTTGCCCTTTTGGAGCTTCTAATTTAGCGGAGCAGACAGCTATTAATCAGAGAACCACAAATAAATGTAAATTTCTACTGTTATAAATGCTATGGAGGAGTTCTGTGGTGTGGGAGACAATAAATGGGAGACTTAATACACACTGGAGGTCAGGGAAGGCCTCCCCTTAAGTGACATTGGAGCTGAGATATGGAGGAGGAGCAGCTAGGCCAGGCGGTCGGTGGGGGACAGAAGGCGGAGCATTCCAGGCTGAGGAAGCCGTGTTGCAGAGGCCCTTGTCACTGAAGAGCAGAGACTAACTTGCCTGGAGCATAGATAGTGCAGAGGGGAGCGGGAGGAGTGGAGGCAGTGCCAGGACCACATAGGTACTTCATGGTAAGAACTGGGGCTCTTTGTCTTAAGAGCAATGGGAAGCCACCCAAGGGCACCACAATCAGGGGATTGGCAAGCCCCGCCTCTAGGAGAGACCACCCACCCAGGCCACTCCATTCTCACCGCTGATCTTCATCAGTGTCTTGGGTTCCCTGCTCCTCTGTTCTAACTGCCTGTTGTACTTAGATCTTTCTGTATTCCACTGTCTTCATTCATTCAGTGATGGTTTTAATTGATTTATAAAGCTCCTTGAGAGGGATGAGAAGAAACTGTAAATGTGCAGGGCTCAGAGTGTTTTGTCTGGAGGACCTCCTGGGTGGCGAGGGGTCCTCTCACCATCAGAGGAGGAGGACAGGATGCCTGTCTCTGATGGCTTCTCAGTGCCCGGACCCTGTCACAGATATTGGAAGGCACAGCGGAACATGCTGAACTCTCTACTTGCTGGATTTGTTTGTGTGATTTGGGGATATGTTTTAGGTTTGGTTGTGATTGTTTTTTTTTTTTTTGTAATGGAGCAAAACAGCAATGAAACTTTGTATATTATCTAAATGTAATTTTAAGACCTTGTTCACCTAGCTTATCTACTGAGAGCAAGGTAAAAAATAAATTTTGTGTGTGTCTCTGACATTACAAACATGTTTCTGTTTGTTTCTTTTATTAACTGTTGTCTGGGACTAAATAACTGTTTTAACTAGTCACGACCTTCTTACCTGGGCAGGCTAAGTGAGGCCTTAGAATTAGCTGGAGGTGTGGTGAGTGCTTGGTCTATTGAATATGTTATGTGTACTGAGCCGTGCACATGCGTGGGGCAGGCACTGAGCCCTGTAAGTATGTGTGGGGGACACTCTGGCACTGGTATCTAACTTGGTTTGCCAGGATTGCGTGAGTGCACCACATACAATTTTTCAGTCTCATGTGTGGAATGCCCTTGTGTTCTCTTGTTCACCTGAGAACAAGAGTTGGCTCCTCTTTTGAAAAAAAAAGGAAATGTCAGAAATCTCTGTTTGTTAGTGATGGGGTGATAGGTCCAACCTCTACTACCTTGTCAGTCCCCCATTTTGTTGAATCAAAATGATAGCAACACAATCAGCATCTGCAAAATAATTCCTTTCTGTTCTGCATACAGAGAATTAGTCCTGGGACAATTCCTATTTTGAGGCATGAGGAATGAGGGTGTCAAAGAACAAAAGGTCGAAAAGAAATCTAGGATTTAAAAATATGTGGCTGTATAAATAAAGTGTGTTTGCTGCCTTTCCCATGTTTGCTATATATCTTTCTGAGGGAAAAAAAAAATGCCTTTTAAATACTTCACAAGGTGAAGGAGGATATAATAATGTTGATGATAAAATGATTTTTATATATCCGTTTTCACTTTGTGAGGCTGTCTGTATGAAATCCCGGCCTTGGCCACATGCTGGGAGTTAATGAGGTTTACAGTTGGCAATGCTTAAAGAGTATTAGGGTAATGTATTTAAACATCAGCAGTTCACAGTCTGAAATGCTCATCTGTCAAGTATAATCTGGGATCAATAAAGGGAGTCCTTCCAATTTGCTAATGAGGAAAGTTTTCTACACTGCTAGGGTGGACACAGATTTCAAATTGACACCTGAAATTTAGAAACTAGAAACTAGAATTAAGCAAAGGCATCTCTTTAATTAAGGAAAAAAAACTTGATAATAATCAACAGCAGTCACCTGAGAAGCTTAAATTTTCTTCTTAGTCATCAGGCTCCCAAATTAATCTACCAAAACAAAAAGGCTCATTAGCAGCTCTCATTGAATCAGTGTTATTTTTTTTTCTTATTTTTCTTTCTCTCAAGATGTCTGATTAACTCCCTTTCTTTTTGGATTACTCACTTTGTGCTAATAGTTGATGTCTGAAATCATAGGGGGGTGCGTGCAATGTGGTGGCTAGACACTGTCTGTGAGGAGTAAATTAAAAAGAATTTTTAAAAAGGTTTGTATTATGTCACTGGTATATTAGAAACCTATGGGAATGTCAGGTGCCTGGGTTTATTTTTCTTTTTAATTCCAGAAGAGGCTGATTAATGACTAGGTGCTGATTTAGTTTCTCATTCATTTGTGCAGAGAGCCCTCCTCCTCCTCACCCTTCTCATATAAAATCCAGGTCCTCTTTTTGGAAAGTTTTGTTGTAAAGGGAAGGTGAAAAATGGGGCCATAGGTGGAGGGGCAGGGGAGGTCAAAGGAGCATCTGTTTAAAGTAGGTAGGTAACAGCATAATGCATGCTAATGTGAAAGGCTCAGTAGAGAGTGGAGAAAATTGATGATGTAGGAGAGACAGAGAAGAAATCATGGTGCATTGTTCTGAGTCGGAAATTGGCCTTTGGTAAGGCACAGAGTTCATCTAAAAGTGCTGTTCTCAAAGTGGGGTCAGTGGACATCTGGGAGTCCCTTTCAGAGGTCTATGAGGTCAAAACTATTTACATGATAATACAATATCTGCCTTTTTCCCCCCTATGTTGATATTGAGGTATGTTTCTAAAAGCAGTGGTGGGTAAAACTGCTGTTGCGTTAGCACCAATCAAACTGATGCCAAATGGCATCAGTAGTCATTATATTCTTCACTACCACACACTCAAATTAAGGGGGAAAAAAATACAATTTTTCTTTAGAATGTCCTCGAGGGACCAGTAAAAATTATTGGCGATGTTAAATATAGTGTAATGAAACGTGCCAACATTTGGAAGTGCTGCATAACTTAGGGAAACAATATTTTCCAGTTGACCTATACCTGATGTTAAAAAATCATGCATGGGTCAGAGACCTGTTCAAAGTACTAGATAAATCAATGGGTTTAAATGTAACAGAGTAGGAAAAGTTCATTGATACAGTTTCAGATTTCATATTGTAACCAACCTTTAAGCAACTATCACTTGTTGGAATCCAGTCTTGTTTCAGAGAACATCCATAATTATCTGAAAGGGCTTTTAAAACTACTCCTTGTAGTAAATTTGATAAATATACTCCACATAAACAAAGATCTCTGGGGTCCTTAATAATTCATAAGCACGTAAAGGGGATCTGAGTCCCAAAAGATAGAGAAATGCTGAACTAGAAAAATGGACAGGAAGGTAGAGTATGGGGTTGTCATACAGCGTGGATGTGATGGTGGGATTTTCAGGAAGTTTTCTTCTGATTTCCTTGATTTTTCTCAGGGAAGTAGCAGAGAAGGGGAGGGTGGGGATTGAGGTGATGGCAGTTTAAGGAGAGAAAAGAATATAATAGTCATTTAGAAGTGGGAGATGAGTGGGTTATGTGCTGGGCAAGGCTGAGAGCTCATTTGAGGACTTGTGGTCATGAAATTAAAGTTAGACTAGTCAGTGTGGCTGTGTTGTTTTCGAACTGAGTTCAGGTGCTCAGGTCCAGGCATGGAGTAGGAAGGGTTAGGTATAAGTAGGCTTGAGGTCTTGGGCATTGACTAGTTCAGACTAGGAGAGAGCCAAGGGAGGTGAGAGCTTGCGTGGGAGCGATTTTAATGATTGACAGTAGAATTTAAGCTCTGTAAGGGGCAGAGAGAGGACATTGAGTAGGAGGCAATGAGGGATGGTGAGAAGGTGGGAGGCTTAATGAATTGTAGGTTTCAGTGTGGTTGAAGAGTGGTAAAGTTGCAATACAAGAGGGAATGAGCGGGAAGAATAGAAGCTAGTCAAAAAGTGAGATGTCTGAAATTGAGAGTTAGGGTGGTTTTGTAGTTATTGGTAATGACAGAAATCTAGAGCATGACCATGGGTGTGAGTGGCTGTAGGAGGATACATTGGAAGAGAGGCATTCAAGTAACTGGGAGGCCGAGGCATTTGAAGGATATTTTATAAGTATATTGAAAATACTCAATTAAGATAGGAGTAGGGTTGGCAGGAGTGTCCGTGAGCCAGGAGCTAAAATATGTGTGTGTATGCATAGGGGACACCAGGGGCTAATTAGGTGATAGAACCATGAAAGGGTGCTGAGGGGCATAGTCAGATGACACAAGTATTTAAACTGGTGCCTTAGGTGGCTTACACCTCCTGCCTGTAGACCAACTCAACACTGAGGAGGGAAGCCTGTCCATTGTCCTCAGTGGAGAGCAGGGATTGGTTAGAGCAAAAACCTGAAGAGACCCTTAGAGAAGGGATTGAGGATGGAAGGGGCTTTCACTCATCTTGCTCTGTGAATTCTAGAGAAACCTCTAGAGAGGTTTCTGGGAAATGATGACAGAATAGGGAGAGTGCAGAGCCTCCTGGGGATTAGAGATGAGGGATAAAGAGCCACAGGAATCTGGGGTTGCTGGCGGACGTCAACATTAATGGGATGGAAGGCACACTGAGATTAGTCCTAGTGGACTCCAGATTGTGTGTGTTCTCGGGTAGGGATCTTCACAGGGAGGTAAGAAAGCCTGGGGAAGGGCAATTTTATCACTGGAAGAACTTTTGAAACAAAAATACTTTGAGATAGGAGCTCTGCTGATTTTTCTCTGTAGACTCTTAGACCAAAGGATGAAGGAAGCTAACAAATACTAAGCACAAATAGAGTTGCAGGCCTAGTGCTAACAATTTCCAGTCATTTTCTTTTTTAATCCTTGCAACAAGTAGGTGTATTTACCTCCATCTAACAGATGGAAGGGCAGAGTCAGAGTGATGGAGTAATGTTCTTAAAGCCAAGTAGCTTAGTGAGTGGTAGAACTAGAATTTGGACACAGTTCTTTTTGGCTTGGCACCATGGAACTTTCCATGTAGAGAGAAGAATATGGAAAATAGAGATTTGCAGGAGAACTTTGCCTATGTCTTTGCTTAGAAGTCTGACACCCTTTTCAAGGTTCCTACCTCCTGAGACTAGTTGTTTCAGCCCTCACGTTCAGCCAACATTAGGTAGACTTAGAGCCCCTCCAACCATCATCCACAGACTTACTGAAAAACTGTCCTCACTTTTTTTTTTTTTTTTTAAACACACGGATAGTTTCTGAAAAACTGTTTCTCCTTTATTATTATTAGACTCAACTTTGAGGTACCAATACATACCATATTCTCAGAATATTTATCCTTTTTGGGCCAACTTGAAATACTAACCCTTCTTCCATGTTCTTCTCAGCATAACAAGGTGCTCAGTAACTGTTTAAGAGAGCAAATACTGTTCCTTCCCTCTCTCCTTATCTGGTCGTTATTGTGCCCTGTTTATCTAGTCTTACTTTGTCTGGACCATAGGGTTGTAAAACTCAAATGTAAAATGTTAAAGAAAAGGAAATGAAATGGAAGCCCTGTGTCTTGGCTACTTGCAAATCCACTTTCCTACAAACATCAGTATCATAAACACAGAATGTGGCACTTGCTTAAATTAAAAGTCTTGCACTAAGCTGTAAAGAATTCCTGAACTGAAATTTTAGATTTAGTGCCTATTAACTTTCCCATTGATTTTGGCATAATTGTAAAACAATTTCTTCCTAATAAGTGGAGTGAGATTTTCAGGGTTTAATACAGGTTTCAGTGGGTAGAACTTTCATAGCAATCTGATGTGGAGGTTTTGGGATCTTCAGTCTGGAAAAGTAAGAGTTAGAAGAAGATCCTTATTTAATCTTAAAGACATTATAGAGTACTTGCGATAGTGTGTGTATTTAGTCAGCCAAAGGGGCGCTGATGCAAAATACCAGAACTCTGTTGGCTTTTATAAAAGGTATTTAATTGGCATAGAAGCTTACTGTTACCAGGCCAGAAAGCACAAGTTACTTCTGTCACCAAAGTCTGTTGCCATGTGTTGTAGCAAGATGGCTGCCGACATTTGCCAAGTGTTCAGGCTTCCTGGGTTCCTTTCTTCCCGGGGCTTGTTTCTCTCTGGGCTCAGATGCTCTTCTCTCTCCACAAGGCCACTTGTAGATTATCAGGTGACCGGCTCTGTTTTCCTCCCTGGGGCTCGATTCTTTCCGGGCTCAGCTGCTCTACTCCTCTGTGTGCTTACTTCCCGGGCTCCAGCTCAAAACTCCTGCTCTCTTCTCTGCTGTGTAGTTTTCTCTGTGAGTCCCTACCCACCAAGGGGGGCGGGGATGCTCAACATCCTACTGACGTGGCCCAATCAAAGCCCTAATCATAATTTAACCACACTCAGGTTCAGTCCAGTTTACAAACATAATCCAATATCTATTTTTGGAATTCATAAACAATGCCAAACTGCTGCAGTGTGTATAATAAAGGACACATGGTAAGGTAAAGTGGCCTTGGGTTCAAATGAGAGAAATTTGATACTTGAAAAATCTAGGTTAAGTTCTAATTTATTAATCCTTTTTAACAACTATTGATACTATGTGCCAGGCAGTGTTCTAAACAAAACTGATAAAGCTTGTACTCTCATATTACAAATAAACAGTCCTTATAAGCAGGCAAACAGATATATATGTTCTAGTCAGGTAGCTGCATCTATAAAGCAAGATGTGGAGATGGAGAGTAAGTGTGGGGGTTGGGATGCTCTCTGAGAGTTGACATTTGGACAGAATTCTGAATGAGGGAGGGAGTCATGTGAGTATCTAGGGGTTAAGCCTTCTAGGTAGAATAACAGGTGCAAAGAGCCTGAAAGGAGAACAGCAAGGAGATCTGTGTGGCTAGAGAGTGGTGTTGAGCAGGAGAATGGAAGAAGTCAAAAAGGCTTTCAAAGGCCAGGGCACGAGGTCTTGTAGCATTTCATTTCAAGTGTAAATAGAAGTCATTGGAGAGTTTTGAGCATGGAAAATTACATGATCTGAATTAAATTTTCAAAGGGTCTCCCTACCTGATTTGTAGAGAATAGGATGAAGTAGGCAAGAATGAAAGAAAGGGAAAACAGAAGGGTATTGCAATTGTCCAGGAAAAAGCTCGTGGCAGAGCTAGAGTGCTGGTTGTGGAGAAGATAAGATGGACTTGGGATTTTCTTTATGGATTGGACATGAAATATGGGAGAGGAGAATCTAAGCACCTTCACTGAGATAAGGAATGTTAGAGGAGGTTAGGGAGCCAAAATTAAGAGTTCTTCAAGATATGCTAATAAAGAGATACCTCTAAAATACCCAAATGAAAGGATAGGCTGCTAAATGAAAGGGTCTAGATATCAGGGGAGAGGTCTGGGATAGAGATGGTGATCAATCAAATTACTTCTTTGCCCTGAGCCAACTTTGAGAATAAGGAGTTCGTGCTGTAATAACTTCTGAGGCCTCAATGAGTTTGGGGGCTTTTTTTTGTGGGAAGGGGGGTCAGTTTTTCTATTGAGCATTATGACTTCATAGGTTTTTATATATTTAGTGTGTTTCAAACTATTATACTTACTTTTGATGCTCAAATTATCCCGTATTTGGCCAGTGGGAGCCCTTTTGTCCTTTTTGATATGACCCTTTAATACTTGATAGCTTCCTTGCTTTCTAGAAAAACAAGATGTTATTTTATGTTTTTCTTACTCCAGACCTGGAATTAGCCATTCTTTCACTGGGCCCTTATTCTTTTTATTTTTAAATTTTAAACTTTTTATTTTGAAATACTTTCAAACTTAGAGGACAGTTACCAAAGTAATACACCCTCCCTACCAAGAACTCCAGCATATCCCTCTTTCCCCAGATATTAAGAACCACCACTTTTAATATTTTGCCACATCTGCCATTTCATTCGCTTCACCCATCAATCTGTCAATCCAACTCTCTCTCCATCTGTCTGTCTGCCTATCTGTCAGTCCATTTCCTGAGCATGGAACTGAAGGATATATACATAATCCTTCTTAAAAACTTAATACTGCCATGTACATATCTTAAGAACAAGGATATTCACTTAAGTATCCACTGTAAGTGCAGTTATCAAGTCCAAGAAAATTAACATTGATATAAAGCTTATAGTCTGTATTCCAATTTTTATATATGTCCCAAAATGTTCTTTTTCTTCTTCTCCTTTGTTAGAGCCTATCCAGAATCATGTACTGCATTTGTCATTGTCTCTTCAGTTGCCCCTTTTTTTAGTTTTATGTAAGGCCGGAACATACATACAACACAATCTTTCCCATCTCATCCACTCACAAGCATAACATTCAGTGGGATTAATCACATTCATATGTTGTGGTACCCTCACCACCTTCCATTACTAAAATGTTTCCCTTGCCCCACAAAATTCCCACAAAAAATATCCCCCAAACTCATTGAGCCTTCAGAAGTTGTTACAGTACAAACTCCTTATTCTCAAAGTTGGCTCAGGGCAAGGAAGTAATTTGGTTGATCACCATCTCTATCTCAGACCTCTCCACTGATATCCAGACCCATTCAATCAGCAGCCTCTCTAATTGGATATTTTAGAGGCATTTCTATACCCATTTTACATTAATTCTTCACTGCCCCTGCCCTCCACGCCTGGTAATCTGTATTCTAATTTCTGTCTCTGTGAGCTTGCATATTTTCTTTTTGGTTACCATGGGGTTTAAATATAACATTTTACATCTATAAAAATCTCATTAGCCTTGATACCAATTTAACTAACGTAGTATACACAAAGTGTTCCTATACTCCTCTCTCCCCCCAACTTTATGTATTTCTTGTCACAAATTCCGTGTTTATACATTGAGTCCATCACCACTGATTTATCATGGCATTTTATGGATTTGCCTTTTAGATTCTGTAGGAAGTAAAAAGTGGAATTGCAAACCAAGGATATAATAGTACTGCCATTTATATTTACCCATTTCATTACTTTTACTAGCAATCTTTATTTTTCATGTGGCTTTGGTCTATTGTGTGGTATCCTTTCCTTTCAACCTGCAGAACTCTCTTTAAGCATCTTTTGTAGGGCTGGTCTAGTGGTAACAAACTCCCTCAAGTTGTGTTTATCTGATAATGTCTTAATTTCTCCCACATTTCTGAAAGACCTTAGACAAGTGATCTAACCTCTCTGAGCCAATTTTGTCATCTGACTAAATGGGATTGCTGCTTGCTCTGTGAACATCTGTGCCTTGTTACCCAGTGAAATAACATCTATGATAGAGTTTTGGTAGCTTTTCCTTCTCAACTTTACTCACAGTACCTCCCCTTCCTCCTCTCCCCACCAAATTACTGGGATCTTTCCTGACAGTACACAAATATTTGATATTTCTTTCATATTAAGAAAAAGTTCTCATGATTCCCCTTTCCCCTCCACCTTCTGGCCCCTTTTTCCTCTTCATGCAAAACTCTTCAAAAGTGTTCTCTCTTCTGGCCCTCTCCAGTGCCTCTGTGTGCATTCATTCTTGAACCCACTCTCGTGCTCTCCTCCACCTCTCTACTGGAACTGTCCTTGTTAAGGTCAGCCTTGCAAAATCCAGTGATACTATTGGTCCTCAGGTCACTTGGCCTATCCATAGCACAGTTGTTCCCTTACTCTTTCCTGAAATACTCCTCACTTCTAGGATGCTTGTTCTCTTGGCTTTCCTCCTACCTCACTCGCTCTTCCTCCTCTGTCTTCTTTCCTGGCTCTTCCTTCTCCCAGCCTCTTACTCTTGGAGCACTTCAGGCTCAGTCTTTGGACTTCTAGTTTTTTTCTAACTACTCCTTGGATGACCTCATCCTTGTCATGGCTCTAAATAGTTAACTTGTGCTTTACTGTTTCTGGCCTTAGCCTCTCCTCTGAACTTCAGTCACATGTCCCCCTAGCTGTCTCCTTGAGATCTGTATTTTCATGCAGGGATTTTTGTCAAACCTCAAAGGTCCTCAACCAGGCCCCTGCTGCTTCTCTCCAAACACGTTCTTCCTTCTGTGTTTGCTACCTCACTTTGGACATTCCTTCCTTGCAGTTGCTCAGTCTCCAAACCCTTGAGACATCCTTGCTTCTTCTTTTTCTCACACCTCAGATCTAATCTGACATCCAATCCAGTTGGCCTTACTTAAATACCACAAAACTCCCTCTCTGTGACTTCTCAGTGAGGCGGCAGAGCAGCAACTGCTCTTCAGGCTGTGGGATACCAGCAAGGACAATATGAAAAAGGAAGGTGCCTAAAGTTAACCAAGAAAGACAGATCTACTAAACAAGCCTGGGGTTTAAGTAAAAAATACATCCAAAAGCAGCTCCAGGATGAGCTCAGTAACTTGGCCTTGTTTCATAAAACCACACAGGACAAACTGTATGGAAGTTTCCAACTCTAAGCTTATAACTGCTGCGGTCGTCTTTGAGCAAAGGACAGTTGGAGGGTCCCCGAGCAAGGCATGCCCTTAGGAGGTGCTTAGTATAAGATTCATCATGTTGGTCTCCAGTGTAGAGTCCGTGTAACCTCTCCAGACACAGCAAAGGCAGAGATGTGCCACCCACTTGTGCAGATGCTTAAAAGGGGCAGGAGGGTAGCAACTATACTCTCAGTATGAAGATTTTATATTCTGCTTCATTTTTTTCTCCTTTGCAAGTTCATGTGAATGTATATTTTCAAGAATAAAACTTTTTTCAACAAGTAAAAAAAAAAAAAAACACACACACGAAATGATAAAGCTCTTCTTAATGCGCTCTGCAGTGAAGCAGATTCAGATGAAATGCAGTTGGTGATTGATGCATGACCCCCAGCTGGCTAGTTGTGTAGCTTCTTTCCTGTTGAATCACTTTAACTGACAATAATATGATCCTTATTTTACATACTTTAATTCTTTGATCCCACTTACAGCATCATGGAAGGATAGTACTTCTTATACAAAATTTGACCACTCCTTTGGTTTCCTTGCTATACCGTGAACATACTACACTTGGTCCCACCTCAGGGTCTTTGCACTTCCTCTTCCCTCTGTAAGGTTCTTTCCCCAAAAGCTTGCTCGCTTTCTTTAAGCCTTTACTTGGAGGACACCCTCTCAGGGAAGCTTTCTCTGAGTGTGCTGTTTTGAATTATACTCCCAACACTTCTTTCCCCCTTCTCTGTTGTATTTCTCACAGCAGTTACCTTGTAACCTGTGGGTTTTATTAATTGCTTTAATGCATCCCACCTCCATTCTCACCCACACACATGACTGCAAGTTCCACAAAGGCAGGGATTTTTGTCTATTTTGTTCACTGCTGAATCTGCAGAACCTAAAACTGTGATTGATACAGTGTGGTTGACACATGTAGCACTCAATAAATATTTGTTGGGTGAATTTGAGTGGATGGAATGAACACAAAGTACTGTGAGTGAGACATTATCAAGATGATTAGTGGGTGTGATTCTCAGGCCTTTCTTTCTAGTTGCATATTAAATTTCAACATGTTAAAATCCATGGTTGTCACCCCATGGGATCTAAGCCTCATCTCAATTAGAGGTGGAGTGAGCATCACAATCCCAGAATCCTCAGGACTGGGGAATGAATAAAGGACTAGAGTAGACTTACTGGTATTCTACTATAGACTTATTGTGATTCTAGCAATAGAAGAACTTTTATCACTGATGTGGAGGCAGTGGCCACTGAAGATTCTTCGGGGAGGGGGAGGGAAAAACAGGTATAATATGGGGACATTTTCGGGACTGGGGAATTGTCCTGAATGATATTGCAATGGCAGATACAGGCCATTATATATCTTGCCATAACTTAAAAAATTGTGTGGGAAAGAGTGTAAAACTACAATGTAAACTGTAATGCACGCTTAGTGGCAATGCTCCAAAATGTATTCATCAATTGTAATAAATGTACCACACTAACGAAGGGTGTTGTTAATGTGGGAAAATGTGGGAGCAGTAGGGAGTGGGGCATATGGGAATCCCTTATACTTTTTATGTAACATTTATAGAATCTAAGTATCTTTTTAAAAAAATGAAAAAGTATATTTAAAAAAAAAAAAAATTTATGGTTGTCATTGTCTCCCAAGAAAACTTTACTATTTCATGCTTCCTATCTCTGTAACAGGCACTAACCCTCAGAGCAAAGCATTTTTCTTCTCTCCGAATAAGCTACTACCTAGTCTGAGGTCTTTCTAATTATTATAAAATTATTCAGAAGATTTCTTTGTATCTAGAAAACTACCCATAGGGTTAGGACCTTAATTTTTTTTGAGAATCTTGCCTTCCTCTTCAGCACCCTGCAAAGGGCTGGCCTTTGGAAGAACAGACCAAGGATTCACTGGCTGGGTGCCATTCAACTCTGTCCATCTCATCTGAGATTTATAGTCTGGGGAGTAACTGTCTCCTGCAGTAGGGTTAAATAAAAGCAGCCATGTCTCTTCTCTTTTAATTCATTTTAATGCTTCATATTATTCTTCAAGCTGTTAATTTAGAATTAATTTTTAAATTTACTAAAGGTATTCCATTTCCATCTGGGGAAAACACCCCTTGAAAATTACCTATGGATTGGCTAAACATATGATTGATAGAGAAATCCTCTTTATGTTGCTTCATAATTTCCTGGTTTTGTGCTTTTTTCCTAGAGTTTTAAAAAAGTCACGAGGTAAAACAGTCACCAACTTCCTGAAGGAAAAAGCATTAAAACACTGATGTTGTATTTCCACAATTAGCAATAATTATACCTATAAAAAAAGGAAGAGTCTCAAAAGTCTTGTAGCTTAATTTGCTTTTGTTAATATATAAAGTCCTCCCAACAGTTTCTAATTTTAATTATTCCTTATAGTTGCTGTTTTGTCTTTTAAGTGCCTGCTTTTAAAAAAGCTCAATATTATTATGAGACCTTTAGAAATAGGACTTGCTAACGAATGCAGAGATAGTGTCAAATAGGATGAGAGAAACATGTTGGATCAATCTTCATTTTCTTTCCTGTTTTCTGTGTTTTGTTGTTGTTTAATATTTATATGGGTTCTCCTAGAGAGTAAAAATAAAACATAAGTCTAAATAGACCAGGCTCAAATAGTTTTAATAAACTTTTTGGTTACTTCAATGAAAATTATAGTCATGGGTGACTTGTATTAATAGGTGAATTCATTGTATTTTGTTGCAATTATTTATAAAGCAAAACATAATTAAATATCAACAAATTTACATGTTCTTTCTTTACTAGATCTTGTCCAGTTCTCAAGCAAGAAAATTATGTTCATGTAGTAAAATTTATCTGTCTTGGGGGGGTTGAGGTGGTGATAGCATTCTGTTTATTGTGGGTTTTGGTTAATATCCAGAAAACCTACTTAATCAGAATATTGTAAATAGAAATCACTTTTATTTCAATTCCCATTGATCATGTTTCTTAAGTTACTACTACTTTTCCCAGTAATTATAGTTTTAATTTTTAAAATTTTATTTGAAATTGTACTGCATCTCTGATATTAATTCAGAACGTGAATTCTCATGGAGGCATCAAAAGTGTGACTGAATTTATACTGATCCCAATATATCTTGGACATTATTTGCTTAAAAATCTGCCATTGTTATCAGTTTGTTACTTATGATTTACCTCATTTCAAAGCAAAATGCTGAAATCAAAATGTAATATGCATTGATTAAGAACTGAGCTTCTCCCTTGCCAACTATATCTCAGCCCCTGCCTGCGTTGAATGTGGAGATTGAGGTTTTATTCACCTTGTAACACAGGTAGGTTTGGGAGCAGAAACGTGGCATCTGGGCTGAGTCTCATATTGTGGCTGTTTCTTCCTTCTTTTGGATTAAAAAACAAGTACGGAAAGGAGGAAAAAAAGTCCGACTCCATCATCATGTTGTAGCTGGGATCTCGATCCCCACAACCAAGAACTCATTTATTCCTGGCGGGACTTTCTCTTTACTTATTCTTTGGTTGATGGGGACAGCTCTGGTGCTGCCTCTTGAAACTTGATAGGTCTCTGCTGTACTCCAGGATTTTGGAGCCTTCTAGTTCTCTTCTACTGTGAAAGGTGAGAAAAACATATTGGGGTAGCAGTGCCATTTGATGATTCATTTTCTTTTAATATGTATCCTTTAAAATTAACATTCAAAATGTGGAGGCCCTTCGTAATGTGGATGAAAGAAAAGTTGTTATTGCTCATAGGCTAGGAGTCTTAAGTTTATTTGGAATTGGGATGTGTCTCAGAAGCATCCTCATTTCATGGTTTAGCAGTGGTAACCTGGTTGGGAAGGTGGGCTGGGGGGGTCTAACTGTTGGTTTTACTTGTAGAGCAAGCGTGTTCTGTTTTTTTTTTTTTTTTTTTTTTTAGTGGTATGTAGATTTGGGGTGGCATGGCTTATATGGTTGATGGAGAGTATTGGAGAGGGGTCTTACTAGCTTATCAAAGTTTGAATATTTAAACTATTTTAGATAATGCTCAATGTATTCCTTAAGTGTGTCTGTTTCACTGTGTGTCTTGATTTTATGGACCTTATTCTTTAAATTTGTTTGTTACTGAACTTCAATGTACCCTCCTTTGTTAGAGAAGAGGGGAAAATAATCTTTGATGTTCTTTGGTGCAATTGTTGAGATAATTTTACAACTTCTAGTGAATTTTAAAAGTCTAATTATTCTTGCTTACACTGCATATCATGACCATATTGATGAGGAGTGTTATCCCTGAAACTTGGTCTGAATGCTTTTATGTTATCAGAAATTTCTGCAAATTCAATTGGGGGATCAACATGTTGGCACTTATTTCTTTTTCCTTTTTCATGGTCTTAAATACAAAAAATCATAATCTATTTTAAGCTTATTATAAATGATGGAATACTTGTTTACATGTGTAAAATGACTCTATCTAAGTAGTGTATTGAAGTTCATGTTAATGTTTGCTATTTAATGACACCTAATGATATTCAATGAAGGGTTATGCTAAGTTGGAGAGAAAATGTGTTACCCAGGCAACTGCCTCTGGCAGACTAGAGATTCAGGCATATGGCTCTATAGTACACATTATTTCAGCATCTTTAAGCATAAAGCACCACACATGTAATTGACTGTGAAAAATTACTGCTCAGTTACTGTATTGTATGGTCATAATAGAAGTAAATGAATACGTCATTGTTGTTGGAACAAGTCTGTTGGGAATCACTTGTAGTCTCTACTATTTAAGAAGCAAAAATACAATAAGAAGAAAATAGCTGGTTTAATTAACATGTAAAAATTGGGTTAATTTGAATTCAGCTGGCACAGCAGATATTAATGTTGGCTGTTTTTTATTTTTTTTTGGTGATAGTCTGGCTTAAGTCTGTGTACTTTTATTTCTTCTTGCCCACACCATGAAAAATTTTACTTTTTAAAATGAGGATTATTTTAGTCATTTAATTTTTGCTTTGCCAGGGGCTTATTTATGATCCTATCAAGAGAGGTTTTTTGTTTCCAATATGTAAAAATTATAATTGAACGAAAGAAAATGCTAAAATGTTCCTGAGTATTTGATAGTATTTCTCAAAGAGGAATCGGTATAATTTGATTTCATGTATTTTTAAATTTTAATTTGCTGTCATTTTATTTTTTAACAGAGTGACTAACTGGGAATTTGTCCTTGGCAGATGCAAGAAAGTAACTCATTCAGTCTTGTTACCTTTTGCATGTCTGTGCTTAGGTGGCCTTTTATTTGTTTTAGAATTTGGTTTTAGTCATCACTATCTTGCTTCAAAGATTCAGGAAGACAAAGTGAGAGACATTGTGTTCCAATTTAAAAATAATTTCTTTCAATCAGTTTTTGGTTAATAAATGCTGTTTGAACAAAGAACAAACATAGATAATATGGACATCTGCTCAAAGTATCCATGAGAAAATGCTGCACAGGCTGTTTTCTGTGACTTAGGTACTCACAGGTCTCTTGAGTGGAGGGTACTTTCGTGTTTTTCAGGCAGACACCAAAGGAACAATCAAACTGGAGACTGAAGCACAATTCTGCAAAGGGTTTTGCTGTCTGTGCTCTGCACACGGGTCGGTTTCTGCTTCATCAGTGCTTTTCTTTTTCTTTTTCTTTTCCCACTGAGCCATACTGGCTCCCCCAGTTTGTTTTTTCCTTTGTTGTTTTGTTTTTTTTAGGAGGTACCAGGGATGGAACCTGGGACCTCGTATGTGGGAAGCAGGAGCTCAACCACTTGAGCTACATCCACTCCCTCCTCAGTGCTTTTAAAGTAACTGGTTATGAAGGGTTAATCTTATAACCAACTTGCTACCCTATGTGGAGGGTTTGGCTACTGTACGGTGGTCACGTAAACAGTGCTAACTGGTAAATTTGTGTTCCTGCTGACTTTTCAGTTACTGATTTCTTATCTGTGATTTATCACTCCATTACCCTTTTTCATTTGCCCTTTTAATAAAATTGAAGCCTTCTTGTCCAACCTTAATTAGAAGAACAAGGAAAGATGTAAGAAACCTAGACTCTTTTGTGTGCTTTGTTTGTCCAAATCAATTTTCCAACATGATTTAAGGTACTTTTCTTGTTTTTCTCCAGTGGTCTTCCTCCTACATTGTTTTTTTCCCCCTTTTTAAAAGCTCTCCAATTTAAAATTAGTTGTTTTTGAGTGTGTGTTTTTTTTTTTTTTTTTAAACTCAGTATACTTTCTTACTTAAAAAAGGTAGAGTCTTTGGTAGATTTCAGAATACTATTTAATTAAATGTAATTAAAATACAGAATATTTGTGATATAGAATATCTGCTTTCAAAATTAGTAGTTATGCAACATAGGCACAATGTACTATGGCAAAATAGCATTTTAGATTTTTTTTTTTAAACGATGTTTACTAATATTTAAGAGATAGCAGGGTATTTATCTAGAGACTGGTGGCGATAGAGAATAGGATTTCTCTGTAGTTGTCAAAAACTTGTGGCTGTTCTTTTCCTTGGTGCAATATCACTCTTATGGGGATTGGCCATGATTAGAGCTTTTCTATGACTCAAAGATTAAAAGGTATGAGGTGGGGGGGGAGGTGGCAGGGACTTGGGGAGAGGTTCTTCTGAGGTCATTGGGCAGTGGCGATTTAATAAGGAAGGGAAGAAGGAATGGAGCATAAGAGGATGTGTATATGATAGGCATTTTCTAGTGTGTAATTAAATTAACTGTTAGCAACAGAGAACTAGACAAAGGTGAATTATATTTGTTAAATATGCTTAATCCCTCTGAAAAGAAAGAAAATGTTGGAAGTACAAGAATGCCCCCTATAAATCCCACTATTTGACACTATCAGCCCTGGACAGCTTGAGTGAGTGCTGTTCAGAGTAGACTGCAAGGTGGTGGGCAGTTAGGTAGAGAGAAGGGTGTAGCTGAAAGTATGGACAGGCCACTTAACAACGTTAAGTTTACAATGAAGAGAGCCAATATTTATCTTCTTTTGAAGTACAGAAGCAGTGATATATGCAGAAGTGGAAGTTCATGATAACAATACAACAAAATTGCCAATAAAAATTTTTATGTGTTTTTAAAGCCAGGCAATAGCCTATTTGTTTGAACAATGTTCAGTCTGCCAGATTTCATGGGAGCCAATGAATTTAATAGGCCCTTGGAAAATGCTGCCATAGGATTTGAACCGGAATCATGGCAGAGCTGAAGAGCCAGGCTGGCCTCAGAACAGAATACATGCCAGGGAAGGCCAGGACCTGTGCTGGAGCCAGTGCGGGCACAGAATGGTTTCCGGTAACCAAAAATGGAAGAAAACGGGGTTTTAAAGTAAAAGGCATCTAAGAGAGTACCTGTCTAACTAATCCCTTCTGTAGACCAGTTAAGAGGGTATGTTTCACCCCGCCTGACACAGCCATTCATTCAGCTGCCTAGGCAGAGATGAAACTAGAGCTCAGGTCCTTTCTTCCTAATGACTGATGGCTTTTAGAGTACAAAAGTATATAGTAATCTACTGTCTCTCTTTTGAACATGTTAGAAACTATTGTGATGAGTGTACATAACTGGTGCTGTGATGCTGTTTGTATGCTCAGTGGCTGGTCTCAGCTGGCATAGTAAATAAAAATCTTTATTGATGAGCTCCGTCATCCCTCCCTCAGTGACCTCAGGACCTTGGAATCTGTGCTTCTGGCTGCCACAGCTCCTATAGCTGTAGGCTACTGGGAGTCCCTGTTGGGGACCTGGCCAGGCCCTGGACTTTAAAAAGTATTTGTTGTGATTTCTAGGACCAATTCCACCTGGCCATATATTATTAATTAAACCTTTACCAGCTCTGTCTAGAAAATGTATCCTGAATTTGACCACTTCTCATTTATATGTCTTCTGCTACAACCCCTGGCTGGCCCACTGCAGCCATGTCCAACTGGTCTCACTGATTGACTATGCAGTTCCTGCTCCACAGTGTCCTGAATGTTCTTTCTAATGTCTTGATGAGGTCATGTCACACCCCTGCCTAAAACCTTCCAGCGATGGCTGGAATAAAACTTGGAATAAAACCCATGCAGCCCTGTGTGCCCTGCCCACTCATCCTTGTTTCCCTCCCCTGCTCCCCCTCCTTTACTACCCCCCAAACTGCTGGGTCCATATCCCTGGCCCCTGGAACTTGCCCCCTAGGACCTTTACAGTGAGGTTCTTTCTGTTCAAAATACCTTCCTCTAGAACTTCTTTCTGCTTCCTCCTTTTCAGTATCCAGATCTTAACTTAATGCCACCTCTCAAGGGAGGCATTTCCTGACCACTTCAGGCAAAACAGCTCCCTTTGTCCACCTCTGTCACCCTCCCTAGTTGATTCTCAAGGTTTGCTACATAGTAGAATCATTTGGGAAGCTTTAAAAAAAAAAAAAAGGTTGCTCAGGCCCTCCTCAGACTAATTAAATAGAATCTCTGGAGGTGGGGTATCAGCTCCTGGGACTCAGGACTGACTGCTCTAATGCATTCCCCTTCCCCTGTTTCATCTTCTCCACAAAGTTATCTGATTCTGGAATGAGTTCATCTTTATGTATGCATGTATGTATATACGTGTGTATGTGTATGTTCATTGCCTGCCTCTTCCCCACTGAAACATAAAGTCCTCTGAGGACACGGTTTCTGTCAGTCATATTCATTTTGTATCCTCAGTGCTGAGCACATTGCCTGGCATATCAGCAGTGCAAGATCCACATTTGGTTAGTTGCTTGAATGATGTTTATTTTACAAGGCTCTTAGAAGGGAGAGAGAGGAACTGGAAAGCCAAAAAAGCTAACAAGAACATTAAAATATTAAAGTCATGGGCAAACTGGTGATCACAGTTCTAGATTTGTTTTTTTTGATACCCGCAGGTACTTGAATCTGGGTGGTCTGGTGGTTGGAACCCTGTTTTCGGAGTTAGATTTTACTTTTATCTCTGCCATTAATCCTGGACAATTCCTTGGCTTCTGTTGTAACACATGCAAGAGGGTTACAAGGAGAAGTTATTTTTGTGAAGCCCTCTTGTGGTTAGGAACCTTAAGTAAAAAGTGGTAATTGGATTTTTTTTTTTGGCACCGTATGATCAAGTTTATTGTACAGTCACAAGTTATAGATTGGAAACTAAACAGAACACTGTACCAGTTTTCACTAACTCCAAATAAAGTTAGGAAAGGTAATTGGATTTTGATGTGGTGCATTGTCTACAACCAAACTTCCTGCAGTATGAACAGATTAGATCCATATGTGCAGTTGCTTAAACTTTCCTGGCCGCAGAGCTGGCCTGGAGATACAGGGAACAGATGGGAGATGAAAGGGACCACATGGGGTATAAGCCACTGCTAAGTGAGAGTAGCAAACAATGGGAAGGAAGAGAGCTGGAGGTGTCCACCTTGGAAGGCCAGAAGTTAGTGGGACTCTTTCACATCTTTTATTTCTTTTGTCAATTTTGCCTCCCCCTACCCCTGCCCATGGCATAGTCGTTCTTCCTACCACTACTTGCTGTTTCATTTCATATACATTTTTATTCTTATTATGGAAACAATTTAGTGTGCCTATTATTGAAAAGATTACAAAATATGGGCAAGCATATTTTATATGCTTAAACTTCTACTAATTTAACCTTAAACTTCTATTAATTTAACCACCTAGAGATACCCAGTACTACTATTTTGGTGTGCCTCTTTCCTACTGTGTGTGCGTGTAAAGTGTTGTTTTTGTATATTTTTAAATGGGATCATTTTGTAATACCTTTGTGTAACCAATTATTTTAACTAATATGCATTTGTTTATGTTATAATAATTTTAATGGTTGTGTGAATGTTCCTTTATTAACTTCATCAGTCACACATTGTAAATTGTGGTTGCTTTTACTGTTTTCACTACTATCAGCAATGCTGCATGAACATCCTTATAGTTAAAAGTCTGCACACACTCAAAAATTATTTCCTAGGATAAATTCCTACTAATGGATTACAGTGTGTCAGAGTGTAGATATTGTAGAATCTTGCTCTGTTGTCAAATTGTCTTCCAGAGACTATAGCACTATACAGGCCCATCCTCTTGATGTAAGGAGCCCTTCTTTTCCCTCAGAGCTCCGTGGAATCTGCCAACACATCTCCCAACCTTAGTCTCTTCCCTTCCAGTTCATTTAAGACTCCTTTGCCTGCAGTCAGGAGCCCTTCATGATCTGGGCAGGACCTCCATGTGTTCCTTTGCTCCTGCCTTCACTACAGCAAAGCTGTACTTTTTGTTCTGCTCTTCATTTCCATTTTTCCTCCCTTGCCTCCTGGCTCACCATCTGCCCCACTTTGGGAGCAGATATTGTATCTTTTCATCTGCAGATTCCTGGCATTGGCTTGTGCCCAGCACATGGAGTTGCCACTGAACCACTCTGAGGTTGGTGGACTCCTTCCCCCCACCTCCCAGCCCTACTTGATCACATCTTTGCTCTCTCATATGTTCCTGATTTCAGTAAGACTGCTCCATCTCCTCCTTTCTCCTAAACTAACAATAATCTTTCCCTCCTCTGACTCACTCAGCAGTTTATCTCCAGTTTCCTTATGTTATTTCAAATACTATTCCTTAGAGAGTTGACACAGAGGTAAAGAGACTCATGTGATTTTCTCCTTAAAGGGCATCGAACATTGTCGAAGAGGTTTTGGTTGTTGGGGCTGGAAAAGGAACTTAAGTGAGCTCACCATCCAGGTCTGAACTTCATTAAGCTTGTGCTCTTTGTTGTAACTTAGCTAATTCCCATTAAATCTGTAAAGCACAACTGAAGTACTGTTTATACTGAAATATGGAGAAATGTTTTTAGATATCATTCTGTAAATGAAAATAGTGCTATATAATTATTCTGGATAGCCATCTAGTCAGATTACCTAGAGAATCCAAAATGATCTCGATGAACTGAACAGTAATATATCATGATTTCATGGTTCATTTGGATACCTCCTACATAGATGTGTAACGCTTGGATCTAACAGGATTACCAAATTACAGACCTTTTTGGTACCAGCAACATGCCTAAAAATACCAGAGTATTCATTGGCTGGTAATGGTTATGAAAACCATTTTGGCATTGCCAGGGGAAGATTTGTTCACACACAGTCTTCAGGTTTTATTTTGAGAGAGTTAAGATGTTCCTTTTATTTCATTTAAGCATTTTATTTATTCAGACCAGTAGAAAAAAATATATCCCTTTCTAGATAACAGGCCATGTTGTCTGATTCACTCTTAACTATCCTAATGTTAGTATATGCAGGGGTAATTTAGCAAATAGGATTGTTTTCTGCCTCAACAAACTGCCAGCGAGCCGCACTGGTCTTGGTGAGCACAGCGTGGCTGTGCGGTTGTTTGCGCCTGCTCACAGGTGCTGGTGTGGTGCGAGGCACGGTGGGAGAAGAAAGCAGATAGTCAGAAACGCGGCCATGCTCTCCATTGCTTCAGCAGTTTGGGGCGTGGTGGTAAGTTCTTAAAGGCTCTCCTTTATTAAAGCATTTCTTAAGAGGAAATGAAGCATCCCTAAATGAAGTGCTTCTGGGTAACCTTTCTTTAAAAGACCGCTAGATCTCTGGTTCCAATCCTGGCCTCTCTCCAGAGTTCCAGGCCAGTCCTTTTGGTTTCCTGCCGGACGCCATCACTTCAGTGTCCCCAGGTACCTCAGATTTAACAGGTTTCATTCTCTCACAAGTCCCTCTTTCCCAACTTCCTTCTTTTTTTTTTTAATCTCTGGTGGTGGGATCATCATTGCACTTAGCTATCCAGGTTAGAAGTCTGGCCTCTTGGGAAGCGGCTGTGGCTCAATCAGTAGGGCTCCCGATTACCATGTGGGAGGCCCCGGGTTCGGTTCCCGGGGCCTCCTGGTGGGGGCGGGCCCGCCCGCGCGGCCTGGTTGGCTGACCCAGCGAGCTCAAGCGGTGAGGGGGGGATGAATGAATAAATAAATAAAATCTTTAAAAAAAAAAAAAAAAAAAAAGTCTGGCCTCTCTCCTGCCCTCAGCCTCCCACATCCAGTGATTCCCATGTTTTCTCATTCCGGCATGTGCTGCATTTCTCTAGCACGTCCTCCTTTTTCTTTCCTGCTCTGGTTTAGACCATGGCTGTCCCTGGCTGTCAGGCAGTCTCCCCACATCTGGTCTTTCCTCCTTTAAATTCATTTTCCATATCAGTTCTTTTTGTAAAGCAAAGATCTGAACCCAGCATTTATTAACCCACAAACCTTCAGTGACTTTTCACTTTAATTTGCCATCTAAGGTCCTCCACAGGTGGCTGGCACTCTGGCTCGAGCCAGGCTGTTAGTCCCCGTGTCCTCCTAGCTACCGCCTTGGTCACTCCTACGTCCTCCCCTAAACCCAGTACACCCCATTTGTTTTCACCTCTGTGCTTTGCTCTGCTGTTTCATTGGTGTGGAATGCCCTTTCTCTCCTCTTTCCCTCCTCTCTCCATCCTCTCATACCAGTCGGACTTCTACTCAGGTCAAATGTACAAGAGACCTGGTTTTTAGGCTAAATTGCCAGCAGCCAATTTTAAACTTTAAATAAGTCACTGACTTCTTCCAGCTTCAGCTTCCTCCAGAGTAAACTGAGGAAGTTGAAGTAGATGATCTCTAAGATCTTTTTTAACTTTAAAATTTATTCTTTAAATGCCTGTCTTCCATGAAGCCTTTCCCAGTTCTTGCCGGCAGAATAAGTCATTCCTTCCTTTGTACGCCTTAGTGCTTTATTTCTCCTGATACTTTTGACACTCAGCTTTTGTGTTCTAATAGCTGTTTATGCGTGTGACTGTCTCCTCATCTCCCAACAGATAGAAAACTCCTTGAGTCCAGGCAAGGATGTTTGACTCAGGCATACTTCCCTTGCCATCTGTACCTCTCCTTGGTCTTACTTATTCATAGATGCTCAGTGAGACTCCAAGGCAGAGGATAAAATGTCCTGGGCAATGATTCTCCTGTAATACATGCTCTTCTAGAATGTTCCTACACATTTGGAAGGATGTTTTGGGTGGTGAATGATAGAGACATTGAATTGACCTCACCATGTGCTTTTCCTTTCTTTGTGGCATTATTATAATCAAATGACATTCTGGGTAACAGCTACATTAACTTTCTCTTATTTTGTATAAAAGGGTGTTCTCACTAAGATGTTAAGAAGTAATTAAGTGGTCTGGGAAACATAGGAAGAATTCCCATTTTCTTCCTATCTCTTTATCCTCCAGAGACTTAGATTTTTCACTGAAATATTTGGACATTCAAAATATTTCTGGGAAAGCTTCTATGGACCTGTTTACTCTTAAAACTCAAAGCCTCTTCCTAAAGGGTAGATTTGGTCATGTCACTACCTTCCTCAGAAACGTTCAGTCACTCCTTGTTTCCTAGAAAAGAATGATCACACCTTTTCCTTGCCTTCAGGGCCGTGTCTGGTCTTTCACTTGTAATCTCATCTCATATTGCTCTCTCTCTCCTGTCCAAATGGACAAACCTAGTGACTCACCACTTCGCTTATATGCTCCACAGCTTTCTAACATCTGCCTTTCTGCAGATGTTTCTCCTGCCTATTGTATTCTCCCTCTGCACCTACTGCTGCGTAGCTGAATATTTTATTTCATTTTGTTTGTTTTACACTTTGTTTTGTTTTGCATAGCTGAATTTTACTCATTTTTTAAAGGCCCAGCCTAAATTCCATTTCTGCCACAAAGCTTTCTTTGATTTCCTACCAGAATTTGCCTATCACTGTATTTGTCCCAGTCTTGTGATTTATCTTTCTTATATATTATTATTTATAAACTAGGGTTATCTGCCTTACCAGACTGTCAAGTCTTTCTGGGGTCACATTTCTGTCTATCTATATTCCCTCCATAATATCCCTAGTTCAATTCACATGTAATTATTAGATATCAATAATGAATCTGTGAACTCTTTTTACTTGGTGTATGGGGTACCTATGAATGGCAAACCTGCTGCCTTTTGCTGTTACCCAGTCATCTTAAAGTTTCTAAGCTTTAATTCTTGAATCCAACAACATGCCGGAAGGAAGATTGAGGCCTGAAACATAAATGATATGTTGGGTGAAACAGTTACATTTGAAATTATAATGCATTCAGTATGCCACCATATCTTCAAACCTGTCATGTCTTTGAGACTCTGTACATTGTTATTTTAGTCCACTATGTGTAGAAGGAAATGTTAAGTGTTTGTGTTTGTATGTTTGAGTTTTATTTATTTGACAGTGACATTTTATTTTTTTCCCTGAATGTATATTTGTATATGTTTATATTTTCCACAAGCTACTGACTTTATATTTTGTGCTTGTTTTGTTTGCAGATTGATATCTTTTCAAGAATTTGTAGCATTTGAGTCTGTTCTTTGTGCCCCCGATGCTTTGTTCATGGTGGCGTTTCAGCTGTTTGACAAAGCTGGCAAAGGAGAAGTGACTTTCGGTAAGGGGTGTGAATGTGTGTGCAAAGATGTTGGAGTGGGCTTTTGTGAACATTGTCCTTTCAGGAATGAGGTGTGTGGAAATGTTTGTAAGAAGAAAGCACGTCCCTTTTAACGGATGCCTCAGTGTTTTCGTGCTCCAGTTCAGATGTCTTCCTATTTGAAACAATAAGTTTCTGGCCTAGGAGTTTTGATACTCTGGTTTAGTTTTCAGGTGGGGGAGGTTATGACACAATTCTTTGCCCAGAGTTGTAGAATATGAGAGCAAGACAGGACTTCCACCCACCCATTCACTCGCAGTGCCATCCCCAGTACAGGATGAACAAGTTAACCAGCTGCCTAGGAGCAGAATTTGCTCATGCCCCCAATACTTCTTGTCCTTCCCTTTTCCTCATGGAGTAGTTTGCATCCAGAGGCCCTGCCACAAGATGTGAGTTCAGGGTGGCACATGAAGAACGTGTTCTTTCAAATAATGTGCTCCCCAGAGCTGTGTTGGCATTGCCTACTGTGCTGTGGCCCTCTTTATTTTGAAAGGCAGAAACATCTTCATGGGAATTAGCTGCAAAGCTGCAGAAAACTCTGAAGTCTTTTAAGTACTTAGAAGATGGGGAAACCAGAAGTGGTGAGACCATGCTGAGTTCTTTTTCTAAAATAAACTGGCTACCAAAGATAGATTTGATGAAAGTTCCACATTTCCCTTGGACTTTGTAGCATCCAGCATATGTTGTCTGTGCAGGTGACCCTGTTATAGCATTGCCGGTGGAGAATTTTGGAGCCCTTTGGGCATATGGATTGTGCTTTCAGGGGAGATGGTTAACATGCCTGTTACAAATGTCTTTATTCATAGTTTCCAATTCATGCCTACCTTTTGGTTTTGTCTCATTTGTTCTATTGTGGGGGAATAGACAGATGTGGGGGAAAATGCAGATTTTGTAACAGAGCATGGGTTCTGGGATCAAATAGACTTTGCCACTTCTAGCTCTGCCACTTTTGTCCCTGAGCCAAGTTAATTATCCTCCCAGATCCTCATTTTCCTGATCAGAAATAGGAATAATGACTGCATAAAATATACTTAAGACCATATAATAGATTTGTTCTACCAATCTTCCACCAGACCTCCACCCTTCCATGCTCATGTCAAGGTTCTTTAAGGTTAGGTCAGCTAGGGCAGAAGCAAAAAATTATATATTTGCTAGATTTGTTTAACAGATCTAGAAGCTCAGATTCTTCAAGCTCAGACACTTCATGAGGATTATTTAATATTTAAAAATCCTCAGAATAATTTTGGTTTGTTTCCTTCTCTATCACCTCACTCTTTTTAGTACCAGTGCGCCCACAACTTTTCAGTGGAATACCAATAAAAATGCCTCCATTGACATCTTCGAGTAATAAATGAGCCACTAGGTTATGGTAGCAGTGATTTACCCAGTGGAAACCAGTGATGAAAGTGTTATGACAGCTTTTCCTTGGGATGGACAAAGAGAAATCTGTAAATCTCAGCGAGCCCAGTGCCTTCATGCTGGGGTCTGTTGGTGTTTGGAGTGCTCCCTCCAGCCTCCCTCCCTTCCACAGGAAGTCTGGACGGGAGGAATGGGAGAGCTGAGTTGGAGATGGGAAGACTGAATGGGCTTCAGCTGTTCTTGATCCTGATCAATCTTCTCTTCATGGGTGTGAAGCAGCAGGGGGCTGTTGGTGGCACCAGCACAACAGTGGCCCTGGTGTAGGAAAGAAATAGGAGGCTATTTGCCGGAAGCGCTGTGTGCATTTGTGTGATTAAAGGAAAGGAACAAGTGGAAAAGCAGGATGTGGGAGATGAGAGTCATCTGTGTACTGCAGAAGGAAGAACAATTGGGTGAAAATTCTGTTTCTGCTTACTAGCTCTTTGCTGGTAGGCAAATCATTTTAACTTTCTGAGCTTTATTTTCCTCATTTATAAAATCAGTTTATGATCTCTAGTGGGCTATATGAGGGCTAAAAGACCTATTGCATGTAAAGGTGCTGTCTGGAAAACAAAGGCCTTTATAAAAATAATATCATTAAAAGAAACAGCTTGTGAGAACAAAAGAAGGATTTCTGTTGTTGGCTGTGGTTGTTTTTCTCCCCTTGTTCTTTGGTAGGCCTTTTATTTTTAACTTGCCGTTTTAAACTGCTGACCAGTTACCCAATAATTTGCTTACTGTCTGCTGTATGTTGAACACTGCCCCAATCCCAGAGGGAATAAGAGGTTGGAAGTCCCAATTTCTTATTTCAAGGAGCTAATGTTTTGGTTTTGAAGACCTCTGCACATGCAAAAAGCATTTGCAAAGCAATTGTTTTACTTGTCATCAGTTGCATAGGGCTATGCAGAAGGACATACAGACCTCTCCCAACACCCCAGGCTTCCAGTGTCATACAAAACATACCCAGGGTCTGCCTGGTGTATGTTTGTTTTGAGATAGGGCACTCACCCTGTGGGTAGCCATAAAACGTAGCCTGGGCATTTCTGAGCCATCAGTTCCTACTTAGGAGTTAACTGAAAGAGAAATGCAGAGATTGATAGGAGCAGATGTAGCTCAGTGGTTAAGTATCTGCTTCCCACGTACGGGGTCCTGGGTTCAATCCTATTACCTCCTAAAAACAAAAACAAAAAAGGATGAATATACAAGGGACCATCAAACTGCAAGTTAATAACTCACTTTTAACATTTTTCATGCAGTAAGAGTAAAGTCACCAAATATAGGTGCTGTGCATGACAGTCTTTTACCCAAGCAAACAAAGTTATATAGGAGGTCTGGCGGCCAAAGGCGTGTCTTGAAGGTAGCTACCTTTTAGAAGGAGCTAGCAATAAATATGTTTCTAGGACACTCATGATGGAGTGAAGACATTTTTAAAAAATGGAGTTGGATAGAAAAGAGGACTTGACCTAGTTCATTTGGGTTTTATTAACCCATTGTATTAAGAGAATGAAAATCCAAATCTGTATCCTCTGTCTGTCCACGCGAGGCTTTTAGAAATACATGCAGTGGTGCCATTACTTCCTTAGGTCCTGGTAAACCCTTCACTCAGGAATAACCTTTTAATAGAAAATTCCTGTATTTATATTATTAACTCCAGTCCTCATCTATTTCCCAAATCATTGTTCCCAATATTATCCTCCAGCTGTCTTCCAGCTAACATTAATCTTCCTCAACTACTGGTTTCAGCCATAATCATATCCATACATCAACAGTGTTTGTTACATTCATTATAATGTGTTACCGTCAAGTCCAGCCATTATCACATATTTACATTTGGCCTTATTAAACATTCTACATAGATTCAGCACCTTCTACCCCTTCTTGTCCCACATGCCATCTCCCACCAACTTACACTTCATGGTGGTGATACATGGGAAAAAATAGAACTGGTGTAATTTATGGACTATAGTTAATAACATCATTGTAATGTTTTTGTAGCACAAGCAAAGTTGGTACTATATTAATTATAAAGGTAAAAAAAAGAATATGGGGTTTGGTTTTATGAGAAATGAATACAATTAAGCATTTTTTCCTCTTCATTTTTTTTTTCATTAATAAGGAGACTTTGACTATGCCATTTTCCTAATCTGTGTTCATCTGTGTATCTTTCTGAACACTAGGGGAACAACTGAGTTAGCAGTGGGAATTAGATGAGATAAAAGTGCCTGAAAAAGAACTTTTTAAGAGTAGTGTGTCCATAACTTGTTGAGCTGCCTTTTTCTGTTCTTTTATTTTTGTGAATTTGAAATAAAGTTGGTAATTGAAAAAAGAAAAAAAAAAAAACAATCAAAAAATGAATAAGTCTTTCCTCTTTCAGGAGGTTGTCTCTCAATATTCACCATTGGGAGGGGGGAAATATGGGATGGTGAGAGAGGAAGGGGTTTTGTTTTTACCTCCCAGACTAGTGAGCCAATTCTGGTAGTCATGGGGTGAACTGTCTTCACACCTGGCAGAGGTTCATCCAGGGCCTTTCTGGGTGAGTGATCTCCAGCGCCCCCGTATCCCACAGCCTTGCAGTACATCCAGAGTGAGAGCAGTTACACTTTAATCTGTTTACCAACTGGGTTTACATATAAGCGTTTGTTTGAAGCAGGGATTCTGTGACTAAGCTCAGTGTGCACCAGTGTTTGTCGACAAGCTGGAGGTATTTGTGCACCCACTAATGCTGATTCTGATACACACTAAACAAAAATCTGATGGAGAGGCAGATAATCAAGTGTCACATTTCCAAGAAACCTTACCCTAGTTGCTCTGAGGTCTTGTTTGTTTATTTTCTTGTCTATATCATACCCTGTGTTTGCTTTAATGAAAAGATCTTGATTAGACCAATTTTTTTCCTTTGATATCTAGTTCACTATATTCTCCTATTTCCTTTGAGGGAAAACTTATCTCCAGTAGTCTTGCTCTCACCATGCTTTCTTATTTTCCTTCCCGATATTTATGTGTACATTTTGAGATTTCAACAGGTATAAGGCAGGATATTGGCTAAGTGGTAAATTCTAGTTAATAATTTGCAATTCTTTACATGTGAAGAAAATATTTTCTTCTAAATATTTTCCTTTGCATTTTAGCTTATTTTATATGGTAATGATTTTTTTTTAACTCACCTGTAATTTTTTAAAGGAAACTATTTAAATGTAAAATGTATACCAAAATGCACAAATCATAAGTATATATTTCTATAAATTTTTGCACAGTGGATATATTTGTTTTACCACTGTCCTGATCTGAGAGAGAATGGTACCAGCACTGTTGTCTCAGTCACTTCCCCCTGCCCCTAATAGTAACAAATTATGTCTCTCAATCATCAATTGGCTGTGCCTGTTTTTAAACTTAATATAACTGGAATGATATGGAACATACTCTTAAGCTCTGATTTTTTTGCTTGACATTTTGTCTGTGAGATTCATCCACGTTATTGTCTGTATTTTTTTGTTTTTCTTTGCTGTATACTATTCTACTGCATGACTATCATAATTTATCCTATTGTTGATGGGCATTTGGGACATTTCCAGTTTGGGCTACTACAGATAATTTTTTAAGTACTTAAATAAAAGTTTATTTAGTAAAAAAATATCAGTCTTCCCACTTCCCCACCATTTGGAAAAGACTATAGTATTGAAAGAGAGAAAGCACATACTTATATTATCATCTAAAGATGACGCTAGTACATTTCTACCATTTTGTAGGTAGATCTGCTGCCAATAGGAGTCAGTGCTAAACTTCTCAGAAAGAAGATAGGAGATGATTTTACATCTGATCTGAGATTAAAAGCAAGCATTGCTCATTGTGCTAGATCAGGGGTAGCACACTTTCTCTGTGAAGATCCAGATAGTAAATATTTTAAGCTTTATGTGCCATAGGCTCTCTGTCACAACTACTAAACTTGGAATTGTTGCAGTACGAAAGAAGCCATGGATAGTATGTAAATGGATGGGTGCAGCCGTGTTCCCATAAAACTTGCTGATGGGCCAGTGGGGCGTAGTTTGCTGACCCCTGTACCAGAGTATTTACAGGGCCACATACAAGGTGATGATGGTGCTAACCAGGAATTTAAAACATTTAGTAGAACTGTAATATTGTGGTGATGTTTGGGTGTTTGCTGTGAGCTATGAAACAATGAGGGTTCTCCTCTTTGTGTGTAATATGGCTTGGGATATTTATTGGTTTAAATACTACTTATAAAAGCTGAAAAATTTGGCTTATGATAAAATCTTCTGTCATATGTTTTAGTAAAATGAAGCTTTAACTTGGGAAACAATAAGTCACAGTTATTTGAATGTTCAATGTTAATAAATCTCATTCATTGTCTTTTTCAGATAAGACTATGTCATAAGATCTACTAGTTGTGGGTAAATGGTGGATATGGGTTCTCCTTTAGTTCAGATGACCTTTTTGACCTGTAGAAAGACAAGGAATGAATGTGTAACAAACCCAGTGGAGCATGGACCCTAAAACACGAAGGTTCTGACTCTGGTCAGCTAAAGCCAGCCAAGGACTACATACCTACTGAGTATCCAAACCTAAAAGACAGATCAGTTTTGACCTCTTATCATCTGTGGCCCTGAGTGCTACTAATCATGAACAGTTAACCCTAAAGGATGACAGTATACCTGTAAATAGAAACTTGTCAATATATGATTCCCTGCGTGGTGACTGCTTTTTTCCCTCCCATTTTTTAAATGAACTGTGGCAACTTAAAAATGCCTGGTTTTGAGGTGCTGGTAGTCTGTTCCTGATTTGCTATAATAGGAAATGGGCTGACCTACTATAAGAGCCAAGTTTTATAATATGTGACTTGAACACATACTTTACAGACCCCTAGCTAGGGTTGGAAGCTAAGGAATTTGACGTTTGTATCCCTGAAACGGTGATGAGATGCTCTTCTGGCTAAGCAGTGATTCTAGTAAGAAGCCCTTTGCCAATGATGATGATAAAGTTTATAATAATTACCATCATTTATTGAGTTCCTACTGTATGCCAGGCATTTTACATGTAGTTTGTTATTTATTCCTCATAAAAACCCTAAGAAATGATGCTCTTGTCCCTGTAGAGAGAAGGCCACCAGGGATCGAGAGTATGACAGTCCAGGGTCCCACAACTAGTCACAGCCATAGAGGAACATGGATTTGAGTCTCGTTAGGCCTGGCTCCAAGCTCTGAGCCCTTAGCTGCCGTGCTTCTCAGACCCTTCCTTGGGGTGCAGGTGTCATGCAGCCGTGTGTGGTTACTTGAATAGGCCTTCTTCATGACAGGAGTGCAGCCTGACCCCTGGGCTGGATGCTCACCTTTGTGGGCATTGCTCATGGTGATTGTGCCATAGCACTTCCTTGAGTCGGAGTTCCACGGCAGCAGGATGTCGGGGCTGCTTCCGAGTAGGAGTTTGGGACGCTCCAGGGGTGCTTGGCAGTGATGATTCGAATACAAACCAGATTGTGGGCTTTGGGTGGGGTAAACAGATTGTGTCCTGGAAAGGGAACTGAGCTGGGAGTGGGATCTGGTCAGAGAGCACGTGACACAGCTAAGTGACCCTTTCCCCATCTGTCAAATGAGGTTTTAATGTCATCGGCATCTTTACCAAACACCTGTTCTGTGTGGGGTACTGCATTGGGTGTGGCCTGCATCCAAAGTTAAGAAAGACCCAGATCCGTCTTTCAAGACAGTGACTATCCTCGTGGGATATGCGGGAAGTGAATGAAGCAGTGCCAAGAGCCACACAAACATAGTTGTTAATGTTCACAATGGACGCTGGAGGTGAGGTGGAGAGAGGAGGACTTGAGGTAGAGGAGACCATGTGAGCAAAGGTGTAGAGTGGGATTGGGGTTTGGGGAATTTGTTCAGGGCCTCAGGAAGGTCAGGAACACCCCGTGACAGGATCTTAGGGTAAAGAATGAGATGAAATTGTAAAGATTGGGGTCCTGTTGAAGATGACATTGAATATCTGGGGAAAGAGATTAATTTCTTCATTCAACAAATGCATTAAATCATCTAGCAAATTAATTTAGCAGACATTTATTGTACAACTATTATGTACTAAGTCTGTTTTAGTCACTTCGGATGCATAGGTAAATAAAACAAAGATTTTCATTCTCTTGAAGCTTACATTCTAGCTGGGGGAACAAATAATAAATATAATAAAATGTAAATTATATAGATTGTTAGGCAATAAGTGATATGAAGAAAATAAATAGAGATGGTGAGGGATCAAGAATACTGGAATAGATGTGGGGGTGAGCTGCTCTCTTAAATAGGGTATTCAGGATTAGCTTCATTGAGAGAGAGCCTCAAGCAAAAAAATTTGAAAGAGGTAAGAGAATTAGCCTTAAACTTTGGGGAATAGGGATGGAAGAGACTGTCCCAGGCGAAAGGGATGACTGTTGTCAATGTTCTAAGGCTGGAATATGATTGGCACATTCTGTGCACAGCACTGTGGACTACGTGGCTGGAGCCGAGTGAGGTAGGGGGAGTGTAGTAGGAGAAGAGCTCAGAGGTAACACATCTGATCAGGGAGCCAAGGTTAGGACTTTGACTTTTGCTATAAAACTGGAGAGCCATTGCAGGATTTTGAGCAGAGGAGTGACAAGAGCTGGTTTATATTTAACAGGACCACTCTTGCTGCTGTGTAGAGGGATCAGGGTAGAAAAAGAGAGAACAGTTAGGAGGCTCTTGTAATAATCCAGGTGAGAGTTGATGATGGCTTGGAACAGGGTGGTGAGGCAGAATAGTGGTGGCGATGGGGAGAAGTGATTGATTTCTGGATATATTTTGAAAGAAGCATCAGCAGGGTTTTCTGATGGATTGGATGTGGGGTGTGAGAGAGGGGAGCCTAGAATTATTTGATTGTCTTTGGCCAGATGAACTGGAAGGATAGAGATGTCAACTTGAGATGGAGAGGACTGTGTGTTTGGTGGTAAGGGTTGGGGAGGAAAAGCCAAGAGCTCGCTTTTGGAGGTATTAGTTTGATGTCTCTTGGATATAAAATAGACATTTAGATATATGAATGTGGAATTTGGGAGCTATCAGCAAATAGGTGGTGTTTGAAGCCATTGAAATGGACGAGATCAAGAGAGTCAGTAAAAGAGAGATGTCTTTTGAATGCTTGCTATATTGGAGGATTGGAGATCTAGCAGTGAACACAACTAAACATTCCATCTCTTTGTGGAGGTTACATTTTAGGGAGAAAGTAAACAACTAGGAAATATATAATATAATGTCAGTGTTATATACTGTCTTAATCAGGGTAAATGGGTAGAGAGGGATGGAGGCTGTCTGAACAGACCCTGACTAGAGATGTGTAAACGCTGAGCTGAGGTGATATGAATTGTGTATTGCAGGAAGGGTTGGAGCTATGGAGATGTGGAGGTGGTGATTCCTTGGGAGGTGCTTTAACAGTCTAGGCAGGGAGTAATGAAGGCCTGGCCAGGAGTCACATCCCTGACCCCACCAGGACCATTTCTGGAATGAATCTATATGACTTGGCTCCTTGATTGGCTGTGGGGTGAGAAGAGGGTCAAAATTTAAAAAACCAAACAGAAAAAAAAAACCCAAGGACCACTGGATGTAGCTGTTGAGCTTGCTCTGCTCCAAAGGTGAGTGGTTTTACATAATCTCAGGAAAGAAGGAAAATAATCATTTTATCTTTGTACATAACATGTAATTTATTACTTAATCTGTGTCACCTATGAGGTTGGTCCTGCTATAATTCCCATTTTTCTGATGAGGAAGCAGGCACCGAGAGGTGAAGTAACTTGGCCCCTGCTGGAGTTGTGCCTGGTGGGGCGGGATTGCAGCCTGTTCTGGCTGCCTGGTACTCTCTGCCACACTGCCTCCCCCTGGTGGTGGGTGTGCTGCTCTCTGGGGGGTGAGCCCATGTCCATCTAAGGAGATGCCCACAGTGGTATAAGGAAGAATGTACCTTGATTAGAGTTCTCGGTTTATATAGAATGTTGCCTTGGTTACATGTACATCCAGGTTATTTGTGGAAATGCCCTTGACATGGGCATTGTCCAGGAAAGCTTTAGCTTTTGATGTAAGCAGATAATTTGTGTGGAGGGGAGAAGCACATGTTGGCAGACAAGGGCAGGGAGGTGGTCTTATACAGTTGTGGCTAGAGGGTCACCATGGAGAGGAGGCTCTCGATTGAGGGGTGTGGCTTAAGAGACATGAGCACGTGGGTAATTTAGTGCTATGTGATGGAGTCCCAGCCACAGGGATAGTAAGAATTTTTATTTGATAAAAATTGGGAGTCACCATAGGGTTCTTGGGAGGACAGGGTCAGGATCAAAATCATGCTTGGAAAAGATTTTCATTTTTGTGTTGATTGGAGAGGGGCAAAGCCAGAGGCAGATGTGTGTGTGATCTTTGTGTAGTCTTCACAGCGTCTCTGTGAGGCAGGCAGATAATTATCCCCACTTAGTGAGTGAAGGAACGGAAAGTCTGGGTTTCACAGGGCTTACCTGGCAGCTGAACAGGTTGGTGCAGACATGCTGTGAAGAGTAGGTACCCAAACACTTTGATTTTTACCATGTTCCTTATATAATGATGCTGGAGGAACAAAGCGTTTTCATTGTGAGTTTTAAGAAAATATGCATGTGTCTGTGTTTTCTGAAAGTGTTAATCTGAAATATTTGACGCATCTTTTCATGATGCTAACTTAAGACATTAACTTGACTGTGTACATATTCCTATTTATTGATATTTCTTCAGTGGTACTTTCTGCAGTAGATGACTTAACAGCGTATCTCAATAGTAGTGTAAGAACTGACTCCTACTTTTTTGGAATGAAAGTCACAATCGGACCCCCTGAAAGTTAAGTATAATATGTTGTAGCACTTTGTTTGGTTAAAATCTAAATTATTTTACCTGTGTAATGCCATTTGCCCGTTTTTCTATTTTTGACCTCTCTGTGTTTTTCATCTCTGTGAAGAAAATTTCATGAAGTATGTTTTAGTATGCAACTTAAAAGTTATTCTAAATATGTGAACACAAGGACCCAGTTTCATTATCCGGTGTTGCTGGAGGTGGTGGTGGTGGTGGTGGTGGTGGTTGTCGTGTGTGTAGATCTGCAGTTTCTACTTGAACTTTAAATATTAGAGTTTTCATCCTGGAATCCTGGATCAGCATCAGGGAGCCCATGAACTGCTGCAATTGTTGGTTGTATTTTGCATAAATGAGTATTTTTCTGAGGAGAGACTGCATAGCTTTTAGAGAATCTCAGAGAAAGGGGCAGTTGTCCTGGTAGACATTTAACAGCATTGCTGTTAAAAGCATTGATTGTAGAACAGTTTATATATGACTTAAAAATATAATGGGGGAGGGAAGCAGATGTGGCTTGGACAGCTGGGCTTCCACCTACCACATGGGAGGTCCTATGTTCAGTTTCCGGTGCCTCCTAAGAAGATGAGCAAGACAGTGAGCTGACGCGAAGGGCTGGCATCGCGAACTGACTCAACAAGATGGAAACACAATGAGAGACACAACAAACAGGGAGCAAAGGTGGCTCAAGTGATTAGGCGCCTCCCTCCCACCTGGGAGGCCCTAGGTTCGTTTCCCAGTGCCTCCTGAAAAGGCGATGAGCAAACAACGAGGGGGGTAGAAATAAACAAAAATAAATAAATCTTTAGATATATATATTTAATGGGGGAGTGGATGTGGCTCAAGCAGTTGAGCGCCTGCCTTCCACGTGGGAGGTCCCAGGTTCGGTTCCCAGTGCCTTCTGAAAAAACAAAAACAAACAAACAACAAGCAAAACAAACAAAAAAACCAACTCAAGGAAATCAATGTGACTCTGTGGTTGAGCACTGGCTTCCCACATATGAGGTCCTGGGTTCAATCCGTGGCCCCCAGTGCCTCAAAAACAAACAAACAAACAAAAAAAAAATATATATATATATAAAATGGTCATCAGTCTTTGGATGCCTTATGATTTTGAGTATACTAGGAAGAGAAATGTATTAGACAACATGTTATATGGTACAAGAAACAGTTCTGAAAAGACACTTTTCAGTAAGTGAAATAAATGTAGAATAACTGATGAATTATAAAATAATAGCCATTTGGTTGACTGTCGTATTAGATCTCTGAAAGGGCATTGGTTGTGATTTTCATGACGTCTAGAATGGAATAATGCCCTGTGCCACGTTGGAGCACTTGTCTGGCGTGCTGCTTCAGCTCTGTCAGTGGACTGGAGTCCAGAAGAAACTAGTCCAACCTTGCTTTCTTTTTGGAAATGATAGTGCTCTTTGTCCTTTAATCTTCACTATTGAAAGATATTTTAAGTTTAGCTGCTTTTGAGTAGTGTTTCTGTTGATGTTAATAAGTGTTCTGTGAAAAAGGGCTCTCCTCTTAAAAAAATCACAAAGCCTAATCTATTTAGTTTATTAAGGCTCTCAGAAGTCTTGCAGAAAAGTAAATCTACTTAACTTTAACATTTATCAAGCCTTTTTGAGCAGGACCTAATGATTTCTAACTAGCTTTCCAAGTTCACAGTAAGATTGTGGCCAGCAACACCTGCTGTGACAAAAATGAAGTTGTGTTATGGGAAAACAAGCCAGATGACATGAGTAAGTGGAAGGAACCCACTTCAGTCATTTTGATGCAGGTCATAGATGATAATGAGAGTCAAAAGTGTGGAAATGAGAAGTTTTGAAGTTAACACCCAAACTTAATATTAAATAAAGATAACTCCAAGCTACCATATTGTCTGAGAAATGGTTATGAGTCAGAAGGAACGTTATTTGGGTAAAGTTCATTAATCTTGCAGGGACTTCATTGCAAACCTAGATGGGAATATTGATTCTGATTTTGGTATTTCACAAAAATAACGTTATTTTCGTGAAAGAAACTTAACTGCCTTATGGTAGATTTTATTTTATTTGGGGGAGCCAAGTATATTTTTTATATACATTTACATTCCCATAGAGATTAAGAACTCCAAATAAGAACACTCATGAATTTTGGAAGTAAATAGCTCTAATATTGATAAGAACAGTGGCATGCCTGGCTACTGAATATCTTGTCAGAGATCCTAGAGACTGTTGAGAAGCTGTTCCAGGTCATTGGGTCAAAAATCCACTATTTACAAAAAGCTAAATACAGATTTGCACAATTGACCATAATGGCTTCAATTTTGAGAGATAGTAGACCACTTCCTGTTGGTGGGATAATTTGAGACTTGTCCATGCTCAAATGGCTAAAATATTATACTTTTGTTACTTCATCACTCAGTTTTAAAAATTGGGGCAGAAAAAAAGGCAGGCCTGTTGAAAAAGTGGAAAATGTCAATTGGAGAGAGTAAATCAAAATAACCACGTGAAGCCACCTCCTTAGTTAACTGCTTCCTGATGGTTAACTGTTCTTTAAATGCCTGGGTGGGTAGGGACCAGATTCTGAACTTGTGCTCTGTGTGTGTGTACGTGTGTGTGTGCGCGCACGCGCAAGTTGAAGGGAGAGGAGAGCTTGTGAATAGGAAAGAAGATGGAGAGACCAGAAAGCTAACAGTAAATCCTAAAACTTGGAGCACTGGGAAAATTTGACTATTTTAAATGGCACTGCTCATTTAAAAATAGTAAAATTATATCATTATTCTTTCACTGTGAGAGAGAGATAAAAAAACAGTTTTTCTAAATTGGGAAATTTGCTGTAATCTTGCTGCTAATGACTGATTTCTTCCAACAGTTGCAAGGCAGTTTTTGCTCTGATAGGTTGATAAAGGAAACAAAATCAAGAACATATTGGAAGTTTTCAGAAAATTACAGTTTAGGTATATGTTGGGGGTGGATAGTTAGACATTTTAATTGAAATAATACAGCTTTATACTAATATGGGATCACTGTGGGTGTGCATTTGTAGTACATCTGCTCTTGAGGCATTTAAGTAGGGTTAAATGTATGTTAATGCTCTTGCAAGAAAATTATTTTTGATAACATCCGTCTAAGAAAAGTAGCTTAGGAAATTGGCTTTTTAAACAATATAGATATCATGCTTGCATTTAGAGAATGAATTACTTTGTACAGTTGAATTTAAGAATTTAGAAAAGTTGAAGTTTTTTGGTTATGTTTTTCTCTGGTGGTGATGAAAGTTAATAATTAACATAGAAGATGATTAAAGCAAGCTTACCCATCTGGAGAATGACCACAGTCTGGTGTAAAACTCCAAATACCATTTTAACTGACCTACTTTTGCCATTGGGAAGTACTGCTAATGATTTATTCTATCCAGTGGAAAATGCTCTTTCTTCTAGATAGATTGAAAACATCTCAATTGGCCTCTCTGCTGTTGATTTAGTTGATACATGTGCTAAACGATTAATATCTAAAGCTAAATACCTGCTGGTCTTATCCTTTTTGTTGTTGCTGTTAACCAGCATTTACGTGAATACTTAAATAGCGTATTAATCTTGAGGATTTATGGGTCCATCAGATTTTAGAATATGAGGGATTCTTATCAATTAGTCTACCAAATCAAAATCTTTGGCCATGGGATTTGAGGATGTGTTTTGAGCAAGCTCGCCAAGGGAGCAGGGTTCTCACTGCAGTTGAACAATGCTGGACTATTATGGCTTTCTTTCATGGATGAGGAAGCAGGCCCAGAGAGGGGAATTGATGGTTTCATAGGAACTTCACCTTTGTCTTCTGGTACCAGAAGGACCTTGTTCTTTCCTGGATGCCATACAACCTCAGATGAGGGCAGTTGCATCCCTCTCTACATACAGAACTGGAAGAGTTTTTAGTTAGCCCTAATTTTTTTACGCATGCCTATACTATATATGACTTCAGTATAATACTCAGCACAGCTTGCCTGTTTGTGTGTGTCCTTATTCTTTTTTAAGATACTTATCACCACTGTACCTACATGTTCAGAATAGTAATAAAGTTTACAGGAGCTTATAAGAGGACTCAGTTTTTAATGAGAGGGGCTGTGTGTGTGAAATACTTATTCTGTACTTACTCCATTTTAATGGTACCCATTTTCCCTCAGAACTTCCTTGAGTGACTCTGAATTGTAGCCAGAATACTTCTTTCCTCTTCAGACCCTTAACTGTGATTAATATAAAAAGGCACTTGTCAAAAGGGTTTCAAATGGCAACCTTGATTTTGGCGCATACGGCAGTAGAGATAGGTCTGCATCAACTTAGTCTATTATGTTACTTAACTTACGAATTTAACAGTTTGTCTTTTGCTCACTGCTTAAAAGATGATGGCCATATAAGCTGTTGTTAACCATATCAGCAGGGTGGAATAATAGTTCCCTTATAGCAAAAGCACAACTTTCTTTAAGGATTTAGCACACATTAGAAAAAGTACCTCAGAGAAGTTGGTCAGAGACAGAGCGTCCAGCAGGGCTCACTTTGCCTCCAAGAGGGATTACTTTCATGTTTAACAGAAACATCCTTTTTGTTTTTATTGTATTAATGGAATTTCTAGAATCCATGAAAGAGATATTATGGTTCAGTGTTTGAAATAATATAGCTTGATGAATCTTTTATTTTCATGGGAAACTCATTTTCGTTGATTTGCAGCTTAAAAAGTGAATCTTTTAGAAATTTAAGTGCATTAATTTAGTTATTCTGTATGGAAACAAAAATGTAGAAAGTTAACATTTGCATAAGTGAAGACCTTGATGATTTCAGATTATAGTGTATGTGGAGGTTAAGGAATAAGAGCCCATAGAATTTGTAAAAACAAATTCAATCTAACCACTTAATGGCATGTGCAAGTAATTTGCCAATTAAATATTTCTAGTATCTCAAAGATCTTCAAAGTAAAGAGTGGAGAGGTTCTTAATCTGTCTTAATTTCATGCTTTCAGAAATGTAATAGAAAATTAGTTTTTTTTTTTTTATCACTTTTCATTCAAAATTTTAGTATATGGGCTTAGGGAAGGACTGGTTTTAAATATTTAAGGAAAATTATTGCTTTTGAGAAATGTGTAGACTATGATATTTCCAAATCATACCGTGTCTGATTTTTTCCATCATTCGTAAATATTTGGTGCCCAGATAACAATTTTCATTATAATTACGACTTTAGATTTTGGAATATTCCCATTTTATTGGTTACCTACTATGTTCAAAAAATTGTGGTGGACACAATTAGCTCCAGAACAACTCTATAAGAAAGCTGTTTTATTCCTAATTTACAGATAGAGAGAACTGGGTTAAGTTATCTGCCTAATGTTATTCATTAGTAAGAGGCAGATCTGACAGGCATATCTTCAAAACAAAAGTAACTGTTTTATTGAGATATAAGCCATATACCATATATTTCACTCATATGAAGTATACAATTCAATGGCTTTTAGTATTTTCACAGAGTTGTGCAATCATCACCACAATCAATTTTAGAACATTTTCATCAACCTAACAAGAAATCCCATAGAACCTCTAATGATCACTTTTCTTTTTCCACCAACACTATCAGCCTTAGGTAACCACCGATCTACTCTCTGACTCTAGTATTTGCATAGTTCATATAAATGGAATCAGACAATTTGGTAGCTTGGAGTTATCTACCCCAGAAAAACATGCTCTTAATTTAATCCATTCCTGTTGGTATGAACCTATTGTATAAAGGACTTTTTGGTGAGGTTACTTCAGTTCAAGTGTGGCCCAGCTGAATCAGGATGGGTCTTAATCCTGTTACAGGAGGCCTTATAGAGAAGGCCACAGAGGGAGAAGCCATGGGAGCAGCAAGAAGGTGGGAATCAACGGGACCCAGAAGGAAAAGAAGACACTGACATGTTCATTGCCATGCGAAAGAAAAGCCAAGGAACCCCAAAGATTGCCATCCAGTCAGAAGATAACCAACTGCAGAAGGAAGTGAGCCCTCTAGCCCCTAAAACCGTGAGATGATAAATTCCTGATCTTAAGCCAACTCACTGAATGGCATTTGAACTAATACAGACAATATATGTGTTTTTGTGATTGGCTCCTTTTACTTGGCATAATGTTGTCAGTGTTCATCCATGTTGTAGCATCTATCAGTCCTTTATTCTTTTTTATGATAAAATGTTCCATTGTATGGAGTTGATCCACATTTTGTTGATCCATTCATCAGTTGATGGGCATTTGTGTTTCTACTTTTTGGCTATTATGAATAGTGCCACTATGAACTTTTGTGTAAAAGTTTAATGTAAACTTAATATGTTCATTTCTCTTTAGAGTATACCTAGGCATGAAATTTCTGGGTCATATGGTAACTCTCTGTTTAACATTTTGAGAAACTGCCAAACTGTTTTTCACAGTGGCTGTACCATTTTACATTCCCACTAGCAGTGTATAAGAGTTTCAGTTTATCCATATCCTTAGCAACATTTTGTTATTCTCTACCTTTTTTTATTATAACCAGTCTAGTGTATGTAAAGTGGTATTAATCTACTTTTCTTTGATAGCTAATGATGCTGAGCCTGTTTTTCATGTGCTTATTGGTCATTTGCATGTCTTTGGGAGGAAGGTCTATTCAGATCCTTTACCTGTTTTTTAAGGGGGCTGTTTGTCTATTTATCTTTGAGTTGTAAGAACTCTTTATGTATTCTAGAGTTCTTGGAAGCCCAGCCGTTTTTTTTCCTGTAATTTTTTTTTCATTAAAAAAGATTTTATTGAAATGATTTATACATGAACATACATAAACAGTAAGTGTAAAAGTAAAATAGTAAAAGTTGTGAACTTATAAAACAAACATGCATATCATCATACAGGGCTACCATACATCACCCCACCACCAACACCTTGCATTGTTGTGAAACATTTGTTATGAACTATGAAAGAGCATCATCAAAATATTTCTACTAACTCTAACCCATATCTTCCATTTGGTGAATTCCCCCTACCCACCCACCCACCCGATTATTAACACCCTGTATTAGTATTATATATTTGCTATAATTCATGAGAGAATGTTTTCATATTCTGTTAACCACAGTCCATCTTCCACAACAGGATTCATTGCAGTTTTTAATTTTAATGAAGTACAATATATCTAATTTTTCTTTTGTTGTTTGTGCTGAAGGTGCCACATCTAAGAAATCATTCCTAATCCAAGGTCATGGAGGTTTTATACCTCATAAGTCTTCTAAGAGTTTTACAGTTTTAACTCTTATATTATTTAGGTCTTTGATCCATTTTGAGTTAATTTTTGGATTCAATATGAGGTAGGGAGTCCAGCTTCCTTCTTTTGCATGTGGATATCCAATTTTCCCATCTGCTGAAAAGACTGTTCTTTCCCCATAGAATTGCTTCAGCACCCTTGTTGAAAATCCCTTAATTGTAAATGTGAGTGTTTATTTCTGGATGCTCAGTTCTATTCAGTTGCTCTATATGTCTGTCTTTATGCTAGTAACACACAGTCTTGATTGTGGTGGTTTTGTGGCAAGTTTGAAATCCAGCTTTGTTCTTTTTCAAGACTGTTTTGCTTTTCTGGGTCCCTTGAATTTCCATATGAATTTCCCCCAAAGAAATCATCTGGGATTTTGATAGGGATTGCACTGGATCTGTAGCTCAGTCAGGGGAATGTTGCCTGTTTAACATTTTTAAGCCTTCTAATCCAAGAAGATGAGATGTCTTTTCGTTTAGTTAGCTCATCTGTAATTTCTTTCAACAATGTTGTATAGTTTTCAAAGTATAGGTTCTGCACTTCATTTGTTAAATTTATTCCTAAGTGTTTGTTTTTTGATACTATTGTGAATGAAATTGTTTTATTAATTTCATTTTCAAATTGTTCAATTCAAATGTATAGAAATAGTTGATTTTTGTATATTGAGCTTGTATCCTTTAACTTTGCTGAATGCGTTTATTCTAATAGTTTTTTAGTGGATTCCTTAGGACCTTCTGTGACCTCAGTCCCAGCTGTTTCCTCTACAGCCATACTTTGTAGCTTGGGAAATTTGTTAACTTATGGAAAATTAGTTGACTTTTTGAGGTTATCTTTAGGAAAGAAATAACTACTACTTTGTAATTGTCTTTTTTATGATCTAAAAAAAAAAACACAACGAAACTTTTTAAGGTAGAAATACTTGTAGAGAAAGGAAAGTCCCACAGATAAACTCATTGGAGCCATGAGCTTATTTATTGAATAATACCACCACCATTATAAGTAGGTATGGGAACCACAGGCCTTCCAAATATAACTTCTTTTGCACAGACTGAAATAACAATGATTATAAATTTCTTTAAGAGACAAGAATTCTAATTTGTTTTTACTTTCAGGAGAAGTAGCTATGCTGAAAAAAAAAAGAATTGAAATGTCATATATCTATGTATCTATATAAATATATATATATATATAGCATTTACATCCCAATACCACATTAGGTTTTGCTTCTTTGCCTATCTAACCTCAACCTGGGGTAAGATTTTGAAAGATTCTCCATATTTTAGACCAGGGGAGACCTTTTAATTCTCAAGTTAGTGATAGATATGTGAAGTGATACTTATTTGAATGCCCTCAATTGATGAGTTATGAGTTGTTCTCAACCAAATGAGCAACCAGAGAGGCTAGATCATTTTGAATGTCCTCTTTCCTCTCCAGGACCACAATTTAGGTCTGGAAAAGTCAGAGGATGGTAAGAGTTTTGTAGTAGGATGTCCCCTAAGATCGACTCCTGGAGCCTTTCATTGTAAAGCTTATGGAACTGCCTATGGAAACCAGAGTAAGGAACAGAAGTGAACTTGAAATTGACCATGTTTTTTAAATTTCTGGTTTTCTAACTTTAAAATTGGAGTAGGATACTTAACTCTTATTTCTACACAAAGCATGAAGAAATCCAAAAACATCAAATGGTAGGAAAGCCATCTGTACCTCTTGAAAGAAGAAAAATATATTAATCTCAAGTAGTATAATTTCTGTCTTCCAGAGTGGGGAGAAAATGCCAGGGATCCATTGAATTGTAACTCTTGGGTTATAAATGTTGTTTCTATTCAAGAACCCTAAAGAAAGTATAGAGACAAACATTTCAGAAAAATTAATGTCTCAGAATGATTTATCAGAGCAGGGAAAACTATCCAGAGACTCATAAGCCAATAAAATATATTTGGAGAAAATGTGTGACTTTTCAGGAATAGGAAGATTTAATATTTTATTTTTTAAGAGTTTATTAGTCATGAAATAAAGTAGGAAAATTGGTAGGTTTCCTCTTTACCAAATAATCTTCCTTCTTTCTCATCTCATTTGTTTGTCCAATTAGAGCAACCTGACAATCTTATGATATTTGAGTACATACACTTCTGTTAGGTAAGCCAGGAGAGTGAAAAATAAATTTTGCAGAACTTCTACCAGGTGGTAAAATAAATAACTCCAGGTCTTTTTTTCCTGCAAAGTCCTTGGCACCTGTTCTTCCCATAGCAAACTCTTCACCATAAATGTAGCATCAAGTCTTTGGGATTTAAAATTAATAATATTTGCTGCTGGCAGGTGATGCCAACATCTGTGGTTGCCTGGAGCAGGGTCTTGTCATGTCTCAGTAACCATGGGTAGCTTTGATCCAAAAGTCTAATTGAAGTCACTTCCAAAGCTACAGACCTTTATTCCTTCCGTTGCTCTCTACTAAAAAAACTCCCTCGCAGGTCTTCCTGTCTGAATAAATCCCTGAGAAGCCTTCCTCTACACTTCAAGTACCTCCCTTCTTAAACCTTTATTTCCTTGCCATGAGGACCACCTGCAGTTTAGCACTTAACCAAGTAGAGTACTTGGAACTCTTTCATTCTTTCTTGTGTATTAGGGCCTGATATAATGAGGCCTTGGACCCCTTATATCAGGGAAGCCTGGGGTGCCGGTTAAAATGTAGATCCTTGGGCTCACAGTAGACCTGCTGAATCAGAATCAGCTCAGGAGTGGGCCTAGGGGTTTTAATAAGCAAAACTGATGATTCTTATGCACTTCACTAAAGGGTTAAGAAATGATTGTTGAAATAGCTTCTCAGTAAGGAGATGCTGCAGTTCCTTAGGGATTAATGCCACTGACCTTATCCTGTTGTGCTGTCTATTATAAACCTTTTCTGATTCATTTTAATTCAGCTCTTACTTAGTGAGGAGTTTCTCTATTTCCCCCACCATGGCAGTCACAGTAAGAGACTCAGATGTGAAAAATATACCATCTGCTCTCAAGGGACTAATAGCCTGTTTGGAAAGAAATTATATACAATAAATATATGCATGCACCTTTATATAGACATGTCTACATATACATATGTACTATTCAGACATTTTTAAAAACTGATTATCAGTAGCATGTGTGTATAGGATTGTCAGCTTTTGCATTTCAAAGAAGTCTTAGGAATCACGTATAGCTTTTTACTTCAGAGTGACTAAATTTCAGTGTATTACTTCAGACATGCATTTGTATAAAAGAGACAAGTTCTGTTGAGTAGTAGAAAAAGCTCTAGACTCAGAGTTAAAAGTTTTGGAGTAGAGTCTGAGTTCTAGTAAGCAGTCAGGAATGTTAGTTATTTTAATTGTAGAAGAAATAAGATTGTTGGTTAGGGTGAGGCCCATTTTAAATTCATTCACTAATTTTTGAGTAACTTAGATTTATTCATAATCATTTTATAGTTTTAGCCTATAAAATAAAATGGATCATGTGTGTCGTAGTTTTATATGCCAACTGGTTAGCTATTTGGTTAATCCCTTTCTATTACTTTCTATGGAACATTAAAGGGGAGGGATTGAGAAGAGGAAGCGCCTCAGCTTTGACAGCTATCCTACTATTATTAAATTAAAACCTTATTTCACCTGAATGCTTGGCAGAATGGGATGCTCAGGTTAATTGAGGATAAACCAAAAAGCTATTTTTGCTTGCATATTATTTCTCTAAATTTTTATTTCATTTTAAGAAACTGTCCTTTTTTTTTTTTTGAGTAATTTCCCCCCCTTTAGTAACGTTTTTATCATTTGAACATCATTTCTTATCAGGTAATTTAATAATGGTCTAGATTAGAAGATTGTGAAGCCTTCAGTGAATCTCTGTTGGGCCTGCTTAGTACAGCTTATGGAAATTTAGAACTGGAAAGGGGCTAAAGCTTATCTAGATTCTTATCTGTTTTAATGAAGAAAGTCAGGCTTAAAGATATTAAGGTATTGATATCAATAGCCATTAGAACAATTTCTGGCCCATGGTAAATGCTCAGGAAATGTTAGCTGTTATTAGTAGGATTGAACCTAAGTCATTTGAATTTCAGTATGATAATTTCTCAGTTGTTTTAGAGCTGGAGGGAAACTTGAAGAGAGTTTCCTATATACCTTATTTTATTGACCCATGATCAGACCCTCTGGAAGTATCTTTCCTTCCTACCCCCAACCCCCAATACTTGATTTACTTCGTTTTTCTTCTGTCCAGCCTCTTTTTTTCCTGAAAGTGGAGAAGTCAGAATAAATTGAGGATTGCACTTTTAGACTTTTATTTTATTGTCCTCATCAGGGCCAGCCTGAGGTTTTCTGCCACCTTTTATAAAATTTATGCCTGGAATAATTCTGATTTTTACAGCCTTCTCTGTGCAAATACATACCCAATCTTAGGTTGATGGCAGCACTACGGTTTCTTCATGGCAAGTCTTTAAAAATTTCTGGAAACTCTTGAAGCATGGAATAGTAACTTTGTGGGTATAACGGCAATGGAGGTATGATATCTGAGGGAAACAGTAGAAACATGGGCCAAAATTTTTAGCAATTTTCAGAGGTTTAAAGAATATTTTCTTCTTTTTTTTTTCATTTTATTTAACATAGAGGTCAAAAGCAAAAAAGTAAAAAATAAAAGAAAGCTATCAGGCCAAGTTTGTTCATAAAAATGAGCAGATTTGGTAGATATATTTAAAGATGTGAAGGCCAGGAAAAAAAATCACTAATACAATAATAATTTGTGTTTCCCCCACCCTCCCTTTTAGGAGGAGAAGACTAGTAAATTTTTTTTAAAATGAAAGAAGTTAGCTTTTTCATATTGTTCTTAACTTTTCATATTGTTTCTTTTTGTCAGTCCTTCTAGTTTCGTAGTAGAGGCTAAGAAGAGATGATGAATCAGTATTTGTACATTAGATAGCCCACCTTAAATGGGATTATTTGGACAATATGAGAACTTCCTTCAAGCCAAAAGGGTACAGCACAAAGTTAAAGGACTGGGCCACTGGCTTTTCCTCTCATCTCACTTGTCTTCAAGTACAGCTTTGAAAATTTGTTGGGCTTTTTTTTTTTTTTTAGATTTTTATTTATTTATTCATTTATCCCCCCCTTGCTGCTTGTGCTCGCCGGGTCAGCTAACCACGCCGTGCGGGCGGGCTTGCCTTCACCATGAGACCCCGGGAACCGACCCCGGGGCCTCCCATATGGTAAACGGGAGCCCTACTGATTGAGCCACAGCCGCTTCCCTGTTGGGCTTTTTAAACCTCAAATAGAGACTTAGGGATTTTGACTATGAGCTTCAAATTTTTATCTGATTTTTAAAGCCTTCAAAAAATCTGTATTGTTAACTTGATATAAAGGACTGTATTTAACACTTATATAGTACTATCTGTGTGCCTGTCTATGTATGTGTCTCCTGCCACTAAAGATTGTGCCTAGAAAACAGTCAATATATGTTGAAATAAAAAAATGAAATTATGATATTAGTTTTAGTTTATCACTTTGGTTTTCCTGTGTGTGTGTGTGTGTGTGAGAGAGAGAGAGAGAGAGAGAGAGAGAGAGAGAGAAACTTGGTTGCTCTCCCCCCACATTTTGTTTTTAATGTTGAATTTTGACTGATTCCACAAAGATCCTGAATTTTATATCTGCCATGGTTTTATAATCTATATGTGTTTTTAAAATTATTAATCTATATGTTTTATAAGAAGAATTCAGCAAAACTTATTTAATAGCCGGTTTTATAAGGAAAAACCTGCCTTGCTTTTGTTTTAACCAACCTTTCTTTTCTCTTTTTAGAGGATGTTAAGCAAGTTTTTGGACAGACCACAATTCATCAACATATTCCATTTAACTGGGATTCAGAATTTGTGCAGCTACATTTTGGAAAAGAAAGAAAAAGACACCTGACGTATGCAGAATTCACTCAGTTTTTACTGGTGGGTCTACCTCTTAAAAAGGTTAAAAGAGTAAAAATAAGTAAAACTGGGAAAAATTTGAATGTAAATGATGCTAGTTTTGACTTGAGCCTGAAATCTGGTTTACTGCAAGTATTCTAACCCTGGCCAAACTATACTATTTAGAGATACTTCTTTATTAGTATGTAGGAACCATAGAATTAAATGGACTCTTATGGGCTATGTAGTCAAACCCCTTCAGGTTTAGGAGGAATAGACATTGAGGCCCCAGGAAATCAAGGGATTGGCCCATGGTCACATAAGTCAGGACCTCAAACTCTTGGCTTGTGACTCGTTCTACTATTTATCAATATTTAGTTTTCCCCTGAGAAATGGGCAGATGTCATTATCAACATCAAAGCATAGAATCCTTTTACCTGAGGCCTTTCAAAATCCTAAGGCACAGAGTCTCAAACTTGGCTGCATATTGGAATCATCTGGAAAAGCCTTGTAAACTCTTGATGCCTGGATCATACCTCTAGAGATTCTTTTAAGTTGGGGTGCAGCCTGGGTATTGGGCTATTCACGTTGTCCCAGCTGCTCCTCATGTGCAGCAGGGTGTGAGAACCATTGTTCTGAGGGGTCTTGCTGGCCATGCCCAGGGTTAAACCCCGTAGCAGTTGTCTCCATTGCTGGGGAACATCTTCCCTGACCCAGTCCCTCCTCCTTTTCTCTCTTCACCCTCATCCTCCATTAGGATCACATCAATGGTCCACCAATGACTTCAACAGAAGAGCACTAGCGAAACATTAAAGTTTCGTTTCCTTCTTAAGCACAATTTACAGAGTGTTTTAGCTTCAAAATAAACAGGCACTAGAGACCTACATCTCTGTGACATATAGTTCTATATGATAAACACTCCTTTTGTTTTTTTATGCATTTGTTTTTGTGATGATAATTTTATAAAAGATTCACTTAAGGGGATTAGTTTATGTTGAAATTCTGGGTTCTGAAGAAAATTTTGCTGAGGAATCCACCTTTAGTTTGTGTAACTGGAAATGTTGTCAGAAATGCCCCCTTTTCTTGGGACCAAGACCTTGCCAAAGTCTCCTGAGTAGCAGCTAAAAACACAGTTCTGAGGTGGTGGTGGAAGATACAAGAATACACACATAAACACGCAGCACTGGGGTGCTCATTCAGTGATTGGTATTTTGGTAACCATTCTTAGGCACTAGCATATGTAATAGGTTAACTTTAATAGGTGCTTCCCTTTTTGATTTGCCTTTAAATAACTTTATGATATATAGAATTTGTCATGCAATTTAGTTTGCTTTCCTTTTCTTAGACTTGTGGTAACTTAGAGCAAGATGCCTTAAACTTGCTTTTGTATTTTTAAAAAAAAAAAACATGTTAATGTCTATGAATCCCTGTTTTCAGTTTTATATGAACATACTTAAATAACTCAGGTGGAGAATGGGATGTGAATTGTTGGATTTTTGCTGTTGTTTACACAAGACATTGGCGCGCAGTAGGAGGCGGTATTCATTTTGATGAGGAATAATTACAATAATGCAATTGAGACAAATGCCTCAAATTGACTTTATGGGAACACAGCCTAATTAACTTCTAGTCTTAATGGGATGTTAGCCATAGTAAGAATGATCGTGTTTCTCTTTAAACAAGTATCAATTATGCTGAATTAAATCGACTATAGAACCACTCACAGCAGCTTCTAGGCCTTCCTCAGTATATGAAGACACCAGAGTCAAGGATTAGATGACTCATGGATTCCTAGTTACATTTCCAGCTGCAACTGGTAGAACATATACTTGGATTTGACTCCATGCTATGATAGCAAATGCAAACATCCCACAGTGTCTTGCATGGGATGATTTTGACTTTGTAGCCAGAATGCAAGTGCTAAACATTTTTAGATTAAAATGGCTGTGGTGGTTAATTATTTCTTTCAGGGCCTTGCATTTGTGTCCCATCCCAGGCCCAGAATTAAAGGAATGAATGGATGGTTATAGGCTTTACCTAGCAAATGCCGAGGAAATGCCAGGTTTGATGTCTTTCTTTGGGTTACTTCCCATTGCTTCAAATGTTTTGTTTGCCTCCTTTGGGGTCTTTTCTGGATGCAGGTAGCTTTTTAAAGATGTAAGTGAATTTGATCTCCTATGTTTCAGGCTCTTGCTTTGTCAGGCATGCTCCCGCCCTTCAGCTCTAGGACAGGGCTCAGAAACTCTGGCGCCAAGGTTATGAAAGCAGATGCTTGAGATGTGAGAGGGCTGCCACCTTGCATGTGGCTGCCCGTCACCTGATGAGGAAGGGGCGTAGCCATAGGGACGGCTGAGAAGTGCTTGTGGTTTCAGGGAGCCAGAGTGGGATGTAGAGACCACACCTCTCTCCCCTTAGGGTCCCTAGTTGATTCCATCAACTCACGCCTCACATTTGTGTGTGTTACCCAGACTTAGGTATATATATGTGTGTGACTGGTAGGTGGTGCCTTCTCAGCAAGTTCAGATCTTTTTAAAAACTTGCTTCATTTAATAAATGCTTTAAAGCTCAGTAAGTGTGACATAAGCCACCCTATGGTTACTAGGGCTTTCTTTGGTTCCTGTTTCATCGGTGTTTGGTCTGGGAGATGTGCCCCCACCTGCTAAGGCAGCAGCGGTCCTATAGGCATTGCTCAGATGGCGAGCTGGTGTCTTATGGTCTATATTTTGTTATAAAAGTCACTAAGTGTAGAGTCTATTTTATATCCTTTGAATTGTTAAATTTGCACTATTTGTACTTTGCAGTTGAATAATAGTGTTGAAACAAGTGACGAGGACACTAATGACCACTTCTTCCTGTTGTCTTGTGCCTCACTGGTAGGGAAGGAGTTTAAAAGGGAGTGGGGGGTTCATTCCTGACACTCTCCTAGTAACTCGACTCTCAGCTCCTAAAACAAGGTTCTTCTTTATGGTTGCTGGTTGGATGAATTTTTTAGGAGACAATTTGGAGAAATTTTCTTGTGCTGGGATTATTGCTTGTGTTGGGCAAGCCACCCAATTTGGCAAATATTTGCTTGGCGTCAGGGTTTTGCTGAGAGGCCTTGTGCAAAGGGCTGAGAGATGCAGTGATATACCACCTCTGGAGACACTCATGATCTACTAATCTAGGGATTGCACCTATATCTACTTGCCTTGCAGCTCAAAAGAAGCAACTGCAAGCAGGTATAAAATGTACACTGAAGGGGTTTGCCCTTTTGTAGCAAAAACTGTTAAGGGAGCTATAAACCCAAAAACAATATTCAAAGAGTGGTGGAGCAGCCACCGAAAGTACAAACTTAAAGAACCAGGTAGGAACATAAGGGTCCTCTAGTTATAATTGCCTCATTTTACAGATGAGGAGGCTGAAGCGTTTCTCTTTAGAGGTTCTTAGTGATATCTCATTTGTAGTTTTGATTTTCATTTCCCTAATGGCTAATGATATTGAGCATCTTTTAATGAGCATACTAGTCCTTTTTATATCTTCTTTGGAGAAATGTCTATTCAAATCCTTTGTCCACTTTTTTTTTTTTTTAATTGGGTGGATGTGTAGGCACCTGGGGACACAGAGTGAAAAGGCCTCTTGGATGTTTCTGCCAAAGTATTCTGTTGTCGCTCTTCAGAATCACTTAAAAAAAAGGGAAAGAGTAATTATAGCTCATATTTATATAATCTTGGTAATTTACAAGGTACTTTAAAATACTCTAAGATGTAATTATCATTATCCCTTCTTGTTTGCAAAAGAATAAACAGATTCTAGGGTCAAATTTGCTAAGGAAAAGGCTCATAACTTTCATTAGGTTCCCAAAAGAGTACCCCAAAAGAGTTAAGAGCAACTGCTCTAGAGCTTAGCTTCTTCCATAGGATTCCAAGCATGTGAGAAATTTAAAAATATGATGTTATCATTACCAGGGCACACGCTGCCTTCAGGGCCAATGCTACAAATAGTTATTTTATGTTCTAGAAGGGGCCATGCTTCTCAACTAGGGTGCTCAGTCATGCATTGCTAACATTTAGCTTTCCTGACCCCTACCCATTAATTGCTAGATATGATCATCAAAAAGGGTAGGGGTGGATGATACTGTCATTTCCAATTATTCCTTGATGATTTATATTGAGCATATATTTAACATATGATTATTACAACTCTAAAATAATTTACTCATAGGAGTTTCCAATGGTCTCAGGGTAGAAAAGTCTAGGATTGCTACCAAATCTAATCATCTTGTTAACTATAAAAATGGTGCTACTAATTACCTCTCAGAATTTTCTGGCTTAGTAAGTGCTTTTCCTTGTATAAGTCCTTGCAGTCACCTTAGATGCTAACTAAGAATGAAAGATGAGAAGAAGCTTAAGTTTTCTGGATTTGTTGAAGATCAGACCTGTGGAACTGAAGTTGAATTTAATTTCCCTAAATCTGTAGCAGTATTTTTCAAATTTTAGTATAAAAATTATCTGAGGGGCTTTTTAAAAATGCAGGTTTTTGGGCCCTTCTTCCTCCAAGGATATGATGTGGAAGGTCTTGGATAGGGCCTCAGAAACTGCCTTTCCAACCAGCATCCTGAATTGTGATGCCCCAGGTCATCCAGGGACTACACTTTGAGAAACATTGACCTAGACTAGATAAGCCTGGCTGTTTAAAAGGACAGATCTTCCAGTCTTCAACCTGAGGATGGAAGCCTGGAGAGAAGTACCTGAGCAGGTTTGTGTTTCAGACGGACCATTCTGGCTGTCATGTGGAAATGGGATAGAAAGGGACCTGACCCAGGTGCCTTTGCAATCCAAGAGTGAAACTGAGTTAGGTGGTTGATAAACCTGTACTTCAGAGATATTGCAGATTCCTTTCCAGACCACTACATTAAAGAGAATATCACTTTATTGGTTTTTTGGTTTCCCAGTGAGCCACATGGATTTTTTGATTTCCCAGTGAGTCTAAAAGTTATTAACACTATATTGGTGTCTATTAAGGGTACAGTAACATTATGTCTAAAAAAAGCAATATACATACCTTAATTAAAATGTGATACAGAGAGACACAGTGAGCACATACTGTTGAATAAATGGCGCTGATTGACTTACTTGATGCAAGGTTGCCACAAACCTTCAATATGTAAAAAAAATGCAGTATGTACGAAATGCAGTAAAATGAGGTATGCCTTTGGTGGTAATGGGCTGAAATAAATGGATTCAAGAGAAGTTTAGGGGGTAGGCTTGCAAGGGTTGGTGATTTAATAAGATAGGCATGGTCAAGGATTTGCAGAACTCAAGATTGACTCGCAGGTTTCAGGCTTGGGCATGGGGTACGTGGCAGTGTCCTTTATTGACATGGGGAGTACAGGAGGAGGAGAAGGCTTTAATGAAATGCTGCACAGTTGTGTGTTGTACATAATAGCTGTTCCCAGGTGTGCTGGTGGATTGGCTCTGCCTCCTCGCCTCAGTTACTTGGAGTTAGGATGATATTGTAGTACCCCTACCTATGGCCCCCAAAGACTCGGGATTTTCTAAAGAATTCTGCTCCCCATTTAGTGGAGCCAAGAAATATCTTGTTTCCAGGAGGCTTCTTCGTATTGCTCTGGGAACAGGAATCATTGAGAAATCTGCAATGCTTTAAATTGGTGGAGAGAGCAAATTTTGGAGGTGGGATTCCATTAGTTAGCCAAGAAACTTGATAGCTGACTTAGACTGAGACTGTGGTGGTCTGGAGCTCTATACACCCCAGAAATCATGTTCCTAAACCTAATCCATTCCTGTGGGTATGGACCCCTTGTGAGTAGGCCCTTTGAATGAGGTTACTTCAGTGAAGGTGTGGCCCACCTCAGTGAGGATGTGTGTTAATCCAATTACGGGAGTCCTTTATAAGCAGAGTGAAATTGAGACAGAGAGAGAGAAAGCCACAGGAGGCAAAAAGCTGAATCCAGAAGAGAAGGGAGAGACCAGGAGACTCAACCATGTGCCTTGCCGTGTGACAAGCTAAGGACCAAGGATCGCTGGCATCCAGCCCCAGGATGCCACAGGCTTTGGAGAGAAGGCATTGCCTGGATCATGCCCTTTTCCTAACCTCAGATCCAGAAGCAAAGAAATTCCCATTTTTTACTTATCCATTTCATGGTATTTGCTTATGCAGACAAAGGAAACAAACGGGCTAAGAATTCCCTCTGTCTTCTCACCAAACAGAGTTTTAAGAATGAGGTTACCTGACCCAACCAAGAGTCCTGATCCATAAGAGTTGTGTTTTACAATCATTTAATTCAGGTCCCCATTTTGTGAGAAAAGGATGGTGGAACCCAGAGAGGTGAATCATAGTTGATAGAGCTGGGAAAAGAACCCAGGAATCAGAGCTGTGTCTCTGGTACCAAGCTGGTCATTCTTATTGGTAAGGACCCTTGTCTTCAAAACATAGGAGCCCCAAAACAACCCTGTCAAATGCCAAAGCATATTCATGCTGATAATGCAACTGAAAAAATTTGGTTCTTTCTGTTAAATGAAATTGCCCTTTATTTTGGCTTATGAGTGAGGACGGCATACAGATCAGCCCAAGTTTGATTATTCAGGTTCTGACCATTAAAGTCGTCGGCTCTGGAAGTGTGCTGCTCCCAGGCACTAGTGGTTGCTCCATGTCTCTCTAGCAGAGGGTAGCTGCTGCTAGTCGGTTGTGGTCCGGGCTTTGTAGCAGGGGTTCTTAACCTTTTTTGTTCCACAGACCCCTTAATAAGTCCAGACTATACTATGTATTATTTAATAAATATATCATACCTGCGCCAGCACGTCCCCACAGAAATAATGTTTTATTGAATTTCAATTTCAGCTCATGGACCCCATGTTAAGAACCCCTGCTTTATAATCACGATTACTTAAGGGTCACTGCTATATTTGTCATGGGATCCTGATGTAAGGGGAGAATTTTTTCAACACCAAAAAGGCTTTATATGCTAAAAAGAAATTGCTACCCTCACCAAACAAAATAAAACCTATTTTCAACTTACTACCTTCAACCAAAGCAACATAAAATTCTCAAGCTTTGCAATTGATAATGGATTTCAGGTGTTAACAAAAACCTATCACTCATTAGAAGGGTGATTGAAGCCACATTATTTAAAGAGGATAGTGGACAATTAACAAGTTCCTTGTTTAGGACGGTGTAAGCTGAGCCATTTGTGCCTTGTCACTGTCCCCCAACTTGGCATCTGTATTAGTTAAACTATCTAGACCGTGGTGAACCTTTAGTAGCCAGAAACCATGTTTGCATTTACATTTTCAATATGTGAGTGCTTTTATGTTGATTTTAAGTTGGACCAGATGGGACCTCTAATAAAGCTTTTCATAAAAGCTTGATGTTCTAAAATGAAATAATGAGCAAAGGTGGCTAATGTTGTTTATCCTCAGCTCTGCCAATAGATTGGATTGTGGTTTCTATCCAAATGGAGGCCATTGCAAGTTTGGAGATAGGTTACCAGAGGTGAAGGTGGTATCCTGGTCACTTGGAGAGTTTGATGTGGGACATGTTCCATTCCCACTGCACGTTTTCTACTCCGGGCAAAGGAAATCAGGATTCATTGTGCTGTTGTGCCCATGGAGTTAGTCAGCTTGCTGCTTGTGGGACAGCCTGTTGTGCAGGCTTTTAGAGTAACATCCTGGTAAAAATGAACACTCCACACAGCGTCTCCTCAGCTGTTACCCACTGTGAAGTTGAACATTAAATCAGAAGAGCAAAGAAATTGAGATGGTAAAGCTCTGTTCTTGGTTTCTGCCAAGGTGCTGCCTGCGTGCAGTACTACATGTGACACTGCTTCTGAAGACCCTTTTAATAAAAGTCCCCACCCAGTGAATTGGGGATGAAATTTCATCCAGAACTCTGAAAGTCTGGCTGCCTGGGCTGAATGCGGAGAGCACAGAAAAATGTTAAGAATTGGCAGTCCTCTCTTTCACCTATTTCATTGCTCTGTTCTGTTTTTACTCTGTTTAAAATATGTGGATCTTTATTTTAATTAGAATTTTCCCCTCCAAATTAGCATAGGGTTATGAAAAAGTGGATACTTATATATTAAATTGTATACAGGTTCTGACATTTGATGTAATACTGAATTTATTTGAAATAGAGCTAAATTTTTTACCATCTTTTTTAAAGCAAATCTTTTTTATACATTTTTGTTCCTTGCCTGGATAAACATTGCCTACCTATTGCCCAGAATCCTTCTACCACCACCCCTAAAAAGAAATTCTTTTGAACTATTTCTTTATTGATAACTCCTGCTTTTATTAAAGTTTTGGTTTTTAATTTCAGTACTGTACAAACCACAAATGTGCAAACTTGCCAGGGGTCTTGTTTGGTGTTTTTGGCTTTATAATATAAATCATCTGGGTCTGCTACTTGTTTTCAGGGCCTATTTTTTTGTTCCTGATAAACTGTTCTCAAGCTAAAGCACAAACTTGCGTGTCTGAATAGAGGTGAAGAGAATTTTTGCATTCAAAATATACCCATTTGAAAATTGGAGATTATTTAGGAAATGACAAGCCTGGAACCATTAGATGCATGATGTTAGAACTAAAGTGTGTAACCCTGATATATATTTATTTCTGTACAACTGGCAATTTTGAAGAGTTAGATGTTTTTCCCCTACAGCAATCTGAATAGGTGTGTTCAAGTAGTTGGAAACTGCTGCAATAAAAGCTTATTCCATTAATCATCATGCACCAGGATGGAGGGAACAAAAAACAGCTCACTAGCAAATATTAAAGAGAAATTGGGCCTCCTTTCATGCGCCTGAGCACAAGTGCTCAGAGATAGCTGTGTAGCCTCGCTCTAGTCTAGGGCCTTCTGGGTCCAGGCAATTGGAGGAGCCCTTTCTCTTGGGTCAGTTGCCCTTTCCATCCACAGCTTTTAGGAAGCACCCTCCTTCCCACCCCCATGCCTGGCACTGATAAGGGCTCTCTGCACAGCGTCCCAGCCGTCTGGGCTTTCTAGAGAATCTCAGGCCCTCCTTTTTAACATTTTCTGTACAGACTTATTTAGGTATCCGTTAGATTTTTGTTGTCTGCCTGCCCTTGGGCATATACTGTGGGGATCTCCTGTATTTCTACAACTATTATTTCTTTTTTCTGGTTTTTGGGGTTCTCCCTCTATAAGGAGCAGGCAGTTTTGTATGTGTTGAAATTGTGGCTCCAGAGTCAACCTGCCTGGGTGCCTGTTGAGTTCTGTCTTTAGCTCAGTTACCTTTACTTCAATTCTCCATCTACATAGTGGAGATGGTGGAAGGACCCACCTCGCAAGGTTGTCAGAGGATTCAGAGATGATGCTTGCAAACATTTACGAGAGCCCCTGCAACAGAGTAAACACTTGACACTTAATAAATATAAGCTTTATTCCCCTCCCACCCTAAAATTCTGTTACCTCTATTTTCCAGATTTACATTTCAACTGGTACCTCCAGTTTTCTTTTGTTTATCGCTCCTTAAACTCAATTCACTCCAAGTTTCTCATCATGATCATCTTTTTCCCCTTAAGGTATTTTACTTTGCCTTAGATTCTTTATCTCCCCCATCATCCAAGAAGAGAATTCTTTGAGCTGTATCTTGCTCCATTTTTACATTCAAGTCATCACCAAAACGTTTCTTCAAATCTCTTTTCCATTTTTGTGTTCAAATCCTCTTAGGATTTTACCTAAGGCAGTTTAGGTTTGTAGTGAGAAATCCCCTTTGGAATCAGACATTTCTTGGTTTGAACCTCAACTCTGCCCTTTGTTAGCTGTGTGACTTTGGACTAGTTTCTTAATCTCCCTGAGCTTCAGGTACCTCTCTGTAAAAAGAAGACAATAATTATTACTTCACAGAATTATTGGGAGGCTAATTGAAATGCTGCCTTTGAAGTTCTTGGCATAGCCCCCAAGCCTGTTTAAACACTCAGCTGTTCTTGTCCTCCATGCTGTCTGGTCTTTATCTTTTTATTCCTTTGGCTAGTTCAGAATGACTCATCAGAACTGCTGTTCTTTACTAAATGATTTTTGGAAAGACTCAAAAAACTTATATTGGAAGGGACTTTAGAGGTTGTCTGCTTAAACCTTTCACCTTGGCAAAAATTACAGCTACCTCTTATTAAATGCCTGCCATGCATGGCCTCTGGTTTTTACAACCCTGCAAAGAAAGTGGAGTTGTGCCTATTTTATAGAAGAGAACCTGAGGCTCTTATGATGCAAACACACTCAAGCCCTCCCAGCTAACAGTGTCAAGAATATATTTGAGCTCGACCGATTTCTGTTCCAAATCACATATTTTTGTCATCATACCATATTGCTTCCATAACCCCCTCTATTAAAATAAAAAGTTCCTTGATATGTGCTCCTCAGCCTACATACAGTGAAACAAATATTTCTAGTGATAGGGAACCTGCTACTTTGCAGGGTAGTCCATTTCATTGCCGAAAAGTTCTAAAGATTAAATACTTATGTGCATTATACTAAAACCTGACCCCTATAGCATCTATTGATTTACTTTTATCCATTTTTATCCCCCCTCCCCCATTTTTGCTGTTTTTGTGTCCATTTGCTGGGTAGCTCTGTGTCCGTTTCCTGCCCTTTCTTCTCATTTGTCTCCTCCTGTCTTCACCTGGATTTGATCCTCGGAACCTCCGATGTGGGAGAGAGGCGTCCTACCGCCTGCACCACCTTAGTTCCTGGTTTTTCGGCATGTCTCGTCTTATCTCTCCCTTGTGTCACTCTCCTGTTACATCATCATCTTGCTGTGTGGCTTGGCGGAGCCTGACAGCTCACCCACTTGTGGGGCCTGGCGGCTCATGCGCCTTCTATATTTTTCTTTTTGAATTTTTACTGGGAGGTCCTGGGGATCAAACCCAGGTCCCTCCATATGGGAGATGGATGCCCAACTATTTAACCTACATCCATCCCCCTGCTATATCTCTTAAGATTAACCAAAGATACCCAGAGTTACAGTCTTTTCCCATACAGGATGGTCATATAATAAATCAGGCTTAGTTTATCACCTGCATTCCAAAAACCAGACCTAGGGAGAAAAACTAGGTCTGGGGACACATGCATGGTTTCTAATATAGCGAATGTTTAGCCTACCCTGATTATCACAAAATCAGGACAGTGAGAATATTCACATGGGTCATTTTTACCTTAAGTATTTGAGTGTAAATGTTGAGTCTCCCATTGTTCTCGCCCCCTCCTCCAAAAGGCTTATTTTCCTACCCCAGTCCCCTTCATCTTGAAAATGAATGTTATTTTACACGTGCTGTATTTCATGAATACTAAAAGTTCTGCCCTGGTTTTACCCCTTCTGGTTTCAGATCTGGGAACCATCAGTCTGTTGGTAGTCACAAGTACACATTAGATTTTTCTTAAATAGCTTTAGAAGTGCAAACAGAAAGCATTGATTTTTCCACTCTGCCCTAAGTAGTGAGCCTGGTAATTTATTCCAAAAATCATTCATTCCTAATTTAAATAGTTACATAGTACCCATGTGGTAGCTCCCACAGGTTTCCTTATTTGTCGGTCTCCTCCTTGGTCTTTTGGGACTATGGGAAAGAGAGCGAAAGAAGAGCAAGACCAGGAGAAGGCCTTTTAGATTAAATTTCTCTCCTCCATGTTCCCTCCTCCACAGAGGCAAAGCATTCCTGATGCCCTGAATGCACAGAAGGCTTTTGCCGTGATTGAAAACTTCCAGGAGTTTTACTATTTTCCTATGAAAATAAGCAACAGAAAACTTTAGAGCATTAAGAATAACTTAAAAGCAAGTTGTTTTTGTTTCTTCACAGCCATTAAGATTCCTAACTGTACAATGTATATTTTAATCAAGCTCCTGACAGTGCCATTGTCCACGGCTCCCAGTGAGCATAGGGAAGTGTTTGAGGGCTGGTTCTGCCTGGGTTTGAATTCCAGGCTTGCTGATGACGGTCAGCGAGACCTTAGTTGCCTCACCTGCTACAGCCTCTAAAAGGCTGCTGTGAGCATTAAATTAATTAATTCTTATAAAGTGCTTCAGAGCACTTTATGTCTGGCGCACGGTATAATCCATACAGTTAATATGAATCTTGTATCAGTTGAGATAGTGGTTTCATTTTGGCACCCAGAAGAAGAAACAGTCAAAACATAAAGCGATGCTTTTCAGAAGGCAACCCACATCTACAGGAAGCTGATTTTAATGTTGGGGAAAGGCCTAACTAAATGTTTTAACTATAGCCCACTATTTAGAGAAGTGCATGGACCTAGTGTCTTGTTCATGGAATTTTTAATCTTCAAGAGCTGTTGGAAGTATATTCTCAAGTTGCTCATCATTAGGGGGTAAAGGGGCTTTCTATTCCGTGATCAAGGGGTCCCTGTTGGTAAAGGCGCAGAAACGGAAAAGGACATGGTGCTCATTGCAGGTGCATCCCCTGTCCTGCAGTGAGCGCATCGGCCCCGCTTTGGCGCCTGTTTCTCGGTTCCAATCCCAGACAGACTAGTCTTGGTGTTCTGGCTTCACTGTCCTCTCAGGAGATGGGGTGGCCAGGCAAAGCCATGCCACTATGATCTGAGGATCCCTAACCTAGACTCTCTTTGAGTTATAAACTAGGGAAAATGGTACATAACTGAAAACACCTTCTACTATTGTTGAGTGTGATCCTGGCATAGAAAAGCTTTAGCAGTGGGTCTGGCAGTTCAAAGATGGCTATGTTTTTTCCCTTAAACTTGAATACATACTGTGGTCATTTTTCACTCCAGGATGTTAGTCAGTTTCTTCCTTCCTCTTAAATTCCTTATATATATTTAGTTGATCATGCTTTGTACATCCAGTTGGTTTTATGGAACACCCAGAACTGATGATAATGTGTGTCATTTATTGAGTGCCTACTATGTGTATTTTGCCTGGCACTATAAGTGGGACAGAGATAAACAGGATATAGTCTCTTTTTCCTCAGTGAGGTAGGGGGAGAGACAGGAATATAAATAACTGATTGTGATAGAAGAGGGAAAGACACAAGTATTATCACTGAGTTCAGACAAGGAACCACATAAACTCAGATCAAGTTATTTTCAGTTAGGTGGCCTGATTATTTTTACCTAAGGGGTGACATTTGAGCTAAGCCTTGAGGAAGTGGGGGGATTTCAGGAGGTAGAAAAAGGGGTAGCAGGCTACACTAGGCAAGGGAAGAGTATGGGGAAAGACCTGGAGGTGTGGAAGGGCTGGCTGGATGTCGGGTGGTGGGAGATGAGGGTCTTAAGTGCTCTGCTTTGGAGTTGGGTCTTTATGGTAAAGGGCTTTTGGAGGTTTCTGCAGAGGGAGATTGAGGTCAGATGTGAGCTTCTGCCCTCTGGTACATGTGAGATGGATTGCAAAGGTCAGAGACATGTACCAGCCGATGGCTGGGACTGTGGTGGTCATTCAAGTGGGATCTGAGGAGGGTCTGAACTAGTGGCATTGGAAATAAAAAGGAAAAGATCTATTCGAGTGAACTTTCAAAAGTCAAAGTGACATAGTTTGGTAACTGATTTGCTTGCTGTGGGGTAAGAGAGCTTAAAGAATTGGAATTGACAGATTTCTAAGAGAGGAGACCAGAAAAACAACATGCCAGTAGTTAAGCTTTGAACATAAGACAGGGACCAGGACTGAAGGTGAGTGGGGAACCTATCGTAGTGGGCTTAGTCATGCTTGTGTGTAGTTTTATGGCTTTAACAAGAGACCCCATGTGGATATGCCCGCTAAGCAGTTGGAAATTTTGCTCCAGCAGGTAAGAGTAAAAGATTTGGATGTGAGAGTCAAGCCTTCGCATGAAAGAAATCCTTGAGGACTAGGGGGTGGTGGACTTTCCTAGCATAAAGAGTGAGAAGACAGAAGGACAAAGAGCTGACACATGCCTCCATTTAAGGAGTGAATGGAGTCAGTGCCAGGAAGATCAGGGTTCTAGAGGAGAATTTCAACAAAGATAGGCTGGATCAAAAGTGACAGATACTATAACTAAGGAGAGGCTTTTGAATAGGGAGGAGATAGAGTGCTACAGGCATCTAGTGCATGCAGTGGGTAGAGGCCGGGCATGCTGCTAAACATCCTGCAATGTACAGCACAGCCCCACAACAAGACTTAAGCAGCCCACTACCCCAAGAGTGCCAAGGTTGAGAAACCCTATGCTGGAGGACTAGCATATTCCAGAGGAGAACCTCTCTTTTCAATATGCTACATCACGTTTGTGTTCCAGGTTGAGGTTAAGAATTTTTCTCTCTCCTTTTGAGAGAGGTGAATGTCCCTGTAGGTGTTTTTCCTTTGATCATCTGTATCACCTAAAGTGGGTATGACCAGATCTTTGAACCTACCAAACTTCATTCCAGTTTTTATTTTCTTTGTGTCCTTGAACTCCAGCAGAACACAAAAGTGATCTGGTTTCTTTGGATAGGAGATTTAAGGTGGAGTACATTTTCTCAAGATGTGTTCACTGGTCTGAGCAAAGATCTCTTTCTCAAAAAGAGGCAGTAGCTTGGGGGCACTATTTGACCAGCATGTAAGGGCTCCTTTAATTAAGACGTGATCTCTCTCTTTCTTCACCGTAATTTAAAAAATGATCAGTGATTTGTAGTAGTCAAATGAGAAGCGTAAAGAGAGTATTTCACCCTCTTTATTTGTAGGAAATACAACTGGAGCATGCAAAGCAAGCATTTGTGCAACGGGACAATGCCAAGACTGGCAGAGTCACGGCCATTGACTTCCGAGACATCATGGTCACCATCCGCCCCCACGTCTTGACACCTTTTGTAGAAGAATGTCTAGTAGCTGTAAGTTATAAACAACTTGCCCTAATAACATTATTTGTTCTACCTGGTTTAAGTTCAGTAAATAAGAGATTATAAAAACAATTCTTACATGGGGTTTTTCTGTTTTAAACACTGACATTTTCTTAATGTGATATCATACATTACTTAATTTACAGACAGTGAGTGTGTTTTGGCTAGTTTTAGTGTGGAAAGGCTAATTTTTGGTTGTCTACATAATTTGGAATATCTTAGAGAATTGTATTAACTGGTAAAAGGAAAAAGGAAAAACAAATTTGTGACTTCATATTAATTTTGCTTTATATTTTAATGTATGTCAGATGTTGCGCTTCACTTCTGTCTATTCTCCAAGGCAAAAATTAAAGTAAAATATAATAAAAACAGTGCACACATTTATTTGCTTGTTTAGAGTAGTGAGCAGAATGGAAACCCAAACCTTATATTCATTCTTTTATTCATTCAGCAGGTATGTGCTGAGGCTACGGTGGCAGATGTGACAGACAGAACCTCTGTCCTGTGTGTCATAGCACCTCCATCCTAGTGGATGCCCAGCCACTGTCCTTAAGCACAGACACTAGGGGTGTCCTGGGACAGATTCTGGTGGTGGTTCCCAAGCCTTGGTCATGAATCAACATGGATAATTATTAAAAATACAGATTCCACGGTCTCTTCCAGGCCCACTGACTCAGCTTTTACGAGTGGTGAGGTCCTGGAATCTGTAACTTCTAAAGCTTCTTAGCTGATTCCGATGATCACTCAGAATTTGGACCCTTTACCCAATGCCCAATGGTAACTCTCCTTTTGTTCATCCCAAGGATAAGACTTTATGTGTTTTCAATGTCATTTGGGTTTCCCACGATGCTTACCATAGGCAGGAACTCAGGGTAGCCTTTTGTTTTTTACTTTTTTCCTGGTACCTCATTTTGGAAATGTGGCATCCTCACAAGGCCTTTTCCTCTTTGGCACTATGTTAATCTAACTCCTTTTTTGGGCCCCCTTTCCCTACCCCATTTTAAACTCTCATATCAGTTATTTTAAATGATTACAAAGTGAAGATTTATGTGGTTGTTACCTTCTAAAGGAAGTGCTTTCCTAATAAAACATATGATGCCTTTTTAAGGAAGCATAGAATTTGAAACCCAAACTGAACTTCCATTCATAATGGATGTGCTGTCTGTTTCCCTTGTCCCCTGTGAAGAAATATGATTTCTTACGAATTCTGATTATCAGAATTCTGACCGGTCTTAGTCTCCATTAAAGCACATGACATCTCATAATTTTACCGTAATACTCTTGTTTGTGCAAAATCCCACCAACGTAAAGTCTGTACTTAAACAATTCTTTATTGCTAGTTATTAGTAACATGACAAGTCTAGATATTAACATGTTGATCACTTTTCAAAGTATGTTTGTGTTGCTGTAATACGGTTTTGCATGTGTGCATATGTGTATAATATTATTTTGCATGTGTATAAGCCTTTAAGATTTGCTCATTAGCTGAAATAAACCAATTTATAAAACATTTCCAATTGAAATTTGAGCTCTGTAAATTACTACTGGTCCTCCTGTTATAATCCTACACATGTATTTATTTAGTTGTCTAGGAGTTGTTTGTGGAGAGTACAAGTTCTGGTCATGATTAGTTGCAGTTACTTATAAAAGTCATTTATAGGTTTTTGGGTTTTTTTTAATGTGAAGGAAAAATACTGATGGCCTTTCTTCTTACACATGCATTCTTGATTACTTCCAAAGTAGCATTTGATACATGTACTTCTGAATCTTCTTCATTCTATAAATCCCTTGTTTATTTTTCTTTTCCCCTTTTTATTTTCAACTTATTTGAGGCTGCTGGAGGTACCACATCTCATCAAGTTAGTTTCTCCTATTTTAATGGATTTAATTCGCTCCTTAACAACATGGAACTTATTAGAAAGATCTACAGCACTCTGGCTGGCAACAGGAAAGATGTAGAAGTGACAAAGGGTGAGTGAGGACATCTCTGAATTCTTGCCTGAAAGTATCTTGGTGAAAAGGGCGACCAAGAGATTATGTTGCCAATTTTTCTACCCCATTGAAACATATTAATCATGGGTTACATGTGTGTTCTCCATCCTTTGTGCAGACAAACAAAGGCAAACAGAAGACAATCGTCAGCAAATTTTAAACAAACTGAAGACAGCCCTTGGGTGAGGGAAATGTAAAATTTTAAAAATGTTCTTGAATCTTGCTAGAACTTGAGCTAAATTGGCAGCATCTAAGGTGGCCTTCAAAAGTAGATGAAAGGCGAGCAGATGTGGCTTAAGCAGTTGAGTGCCTGCTTCCCACATGGGAGGTCCCGGGTTTGGTTTCTGGTGCCTCCTAAAAACAAAAGAGCAAACATCAAACAAACAAACAAACAAAAAAACAGCTCAGGGGAGCCGATGTGCCTCAGTGGTTGAACGCTGGCTTCCCACATACGAGGTCTGGAGTTCAATCCTCAGCCCCAGTGCCTCAAAAATAAAAAAGTAGATGAAGATTCCCATAAACTTGTGTTGGTGATGGTGTGAGTTGATAGAACAAGATAATTATCAGCATTTTTAATAGGATTTCTTTTTAAAACAGAATTCCTTTGGGACTTCCAAAACTTACTTACTATAACCTCCTGGGATCTATGTGTATGACGTTTCATACCTGTTTCCTTGTTTTCTCTAACCTGCAATTTGAATTATATCTTGTGTCATTTGTTGAAAAACTTAGAGGGCATCAAGCTTTTAAACCAAATATTAGAGAAAATACTCTATCCACTTTTTCTAGATGAAGGAAGGAACTAAAAAATTCTTACCCTTTTTGGATTGACTTGATTTTTATAACTGATTATAAAATTTTGTGATGTTCACTCATTTCAGTGCCTTGAATTAATGCCGAATTTGTGGCTATTCTTTCTTGAATCTTTCCTTTTTAACTTTTTTTTTTTTTTTTCCATACAGAGGAGTTTGTTCTGGCAGCTCAGAAATTTGGTCAGGTTACACCCATGGAAGTTGACATCTTGTTTCAGTTAGCAGATTTATATGAGCCACGGGGGTAAGTTGGCCTATTTTTTTTTTTTTTTTTTTTTAAATCAGCTTAATAAAAGGAGGTTAGGAGGCAAGGGTAGGAAGAGGGCAGCAACTGGGGAGAAAAAGAAGCCAATTTAAAGGCAACTCTGAAATAAGGGAAATAAAAGAAGGAAGGAATGTTTTAAAATTCCATAATGTAAATCATAATGAATTGGTGTTTTTCTCGGTGGTGGTGTTCGTTTTTTCCTACAGACGGATGACCTTAGCAGACATTGAGCGAATTGCTCCTCTGGAAGAGGGAACTCTGCCCTTGAACTTGGCTGAGTCCCAGAGGCAGGTAGGCAAAGAAGAGCACATGCACTTCCTGGGGTTTCTTTAGTAGGGTTGGGACCCCTTTCCACTTGCAGTTGCCTTTGGTACTTGTGTCTGACTTAACATTTTTCCATTTTGTGCCTAAAATCCAGGCAAAGGCTAAACAGAAATTACTTGGAGGTATTCTGATTAAAAGAGATTTGACATTTGCCTGTTTCTTTCAAAGATGGGCCCAATTTACTAACTACATTGGAAGTGAAACGCTCCAAAAATATGTCGAAGATCCCTACTTCTTCCCTAAATCTTGTGTTGAGAGATGTGGGGAAGGAGGCTTGTTTTGGTGTTGATGTCACTACCCATGGCCATGCACTGCTAAATGAAAGCCATCTTTTCTCCGAAGAGAGGCACTTTGTCAGTGCATTGTCTTAACTGCCATGCCTTCCGGTTTTCTGAATATCAAATGAGATAATTTTGTTTAGTCTGGAGTCATAGTCTGAAGGCTCTGAGACCTGTTTTCTCTGTGAAAGGATTCATAAGTTATGTGGAAACAATTTTAGGAATGCTAAATTTTATTTTATGGTTACCAGAAACCAATCTCTTGAAGTTGTAGGAGTCAGAAACTTTAGACTTGGGACCTCCTCATTTAACTCATGCTTGACTTTCTATAGCTCAGGATTAGAGAATAAGAGCCTTTATCGCATGTGTTGTGCTTACATGATGTTTGTAAAATAAATCCACTCACAGATGAATGTCGTTTTAGAAAAATACTTCTTTTAAGGCAAAGCCCATCTCTGAATCCTGTGAGATTTCACATTTTTTGGCTTGGAGCTCTGGGTCTATATAGAGACGCCAGTTTGACCACAATGGGTTGATGCAGGCTACATTTTTAGGACTGTCAGGCCTGGAGCCAGGACCCCCTCCTTTCAGATCTTTCCCACCCGAATGCAGTGGTGAGTTTTGTGTGTTGCACTAAACTTAAAGTAGTGGGTGTGTGCTAAGTAAATCCCAACGAGGCAACTTTAGAAAACCAGCTGGCTGTTGTTTAAAGAGGAAGCACATTTCCCTAAGTGTAGGAGAAAGCACTGTATAATCACGTGCAGAGGTAAAAGCAGTGTTGGTTGTTCTCTCCTTGCTTTGATTTTTAAACACTGCTTAAGAGATGATTATCTCTTCATCTGTATGCTACTAGCTGTTGTAGAAATTTGGGGACTAAGAAACAGAGAAGTGTTTTTGTTTTTGTTTTAAGATCCTTTCTGTTCCCCAACTGGCAGTGGTATCACTATTTTGTCTTTGTGTCCTTTGCAGTATTTGAGAGTTTATGATGGGTGCTTGTTGATACCAGCCAGGAAAGGGTTAGACTCGATTGATGAAGTTTACAGAAGGAAATGATTGGCTGCTGCCTAGAGGGTTAAAGTAATTCACAGTGGCCTGGCCTGGACTATACATGATTATGTGGACCCCAGTGGGTCTGACAACATCCTCCAGGCAGCCTGCGAGTCTTCTACCTGGTAGGCAGAGCACTGCCCATTCCAGTGTGTGCAGAGGAGTGAAGGAGTAAGGCTTTTTCTTGCTGCATTTCAAAAAACATGCTCCATTTCCAACTTAAGAGACGATAGTAAAAGTTTGGGATTTCATTTTTATCTTTTAGAATGAGGAATTAGTGGTAATGGTAGGCTTTTCCCCTCCCTCATTATTCCAGAGTATTTTGATGCTAGAGCATTTCTAAATATTGAGTATTTGTATCCATGTAAGTAAAATAGTGCTTTTCTTATGGATGTATCTGTCAAAATGAAGTTACTCTACAGGGATAGAATTGGAAATACCCTGTGGAATTTGAATAAGAAATGTTTTACATTCTTATATATGCATATTTCTATGTAAAACTATTTTCAGTTAAATGATTTTGTGTTGAAATTGTGTTACATTGGCAGCAGCTAAGCTCAGTGACTTGATAATGGGGTTGGTAATTATTTTCATTATTCACCAATTTTAATTATCATGGCTTTTGAAAAACAAATTTTATTGAATATGTTTATTCATTCAATAGGTATTTACTAAACACCAACTGTATGTCCCTTTTATTTGACAAATCTATGTGACATGAGACGACTATTTTATTTATATAGGCACAGAAGTACAGTACTCTGAAATGTCCTGACATCAAAAATACCGTAAGAATAAGTCAAAGAACAACAACCAAACAACAACTAAATAACCTGAAGTGTGAATCTAGAAAAGATAGACAAAATGGGGCAAATAGCCACTGTAAACATTTTGAATACGTATGGGTGGTGAGATAGCCAAAACGTTAATATTATTCCCATATGCATATAAATAAAAATCACAAATATTGCAATAAAAAATATTATACCTAGTCTTTAAAATCATTTTTTAAAGCATTTATCCTGAAATATTTCCGACATATAGAAAGGTAAAGAGAATCATAACAAATACCCTTCTATCCACTATACACTTTTCAATCTATATTTTCATTTCTAGTACTTAATGAACAATTTTCTTAACATCAGTCTTTTACAATATCATTTTAAATGAAACCCTAAAATGATATCTTTTTATGGCAATACCATTATTTTTTAACAAGTTTTCTATTATTGGGCATTTAAGTTATTTCCAAAATTTTTGCTCTTGGAAACAGTAGTGCTTTTTAATAGTCTCATAGCTTTATCCTTGTTTACATACATGATGATTATTTTCTAAGCTAACTTTTTGTAAGTGGAATTGTAGGGTTAGAGGTTATGACCATTTTAAAGGTTTGGATGTATATAACCAAATTTCCTTTCACTTTACACTTTCTTTAACAGTAGTTTTGAGAAGGCCTGTTTATGTCAATTCTTGCCAGGCTGGGTCTTGCCATTAAAAAACAAAAACAAAACCTGCCAGGTTGGTTGATGAAGAACGGTATCTTCTTGATGTTTTTAAATTTGCATTTATTTGATTTATTTGATTACTAAGGAGAAATGAACATCTGAAAATTGGTTCTTAACTTTTATGGGGGGGGGGTGTTAAATAATCACTTTCATTATGTTGGAATTTCATTTTATTAAACATTAACAGTTATACTGACCTTTTATTGATGAGAATTTACAGAATTCAACCCTACTTCCTCTCTGACATTTTAATTGTATCATGGATTTAGAACCCTATGAATAATTTTTAAAAAATAATTTGTGTTCATTTTTGTTCTTTCCTTTTTTTTTTTTAATCTCATGCTTCCTGCTTCCCAATTCCCATTCATGCAAAGCAGAAGACCTCAGGGGATTCACCTCGGCCAATTCTCATACAGGTTGCAGAGTCGGCTTACAGGTTTGGTCTAGGTTCTGTGGCTGGAGGTTAGTCGTGCATGAGTGTAAAATTGTCAGTTTTATTTTTCCTCTTAACTTTTCTCTAATTTCCCACCTTGAAGGAGTAAGACAAAGCCTTCTCTAGGCTTTCCCCTAGCCAGTTTAGAGGCTGTACCTTTGAGGTGGGATGAGAGCCAAGGGGACCTTTTTTTTTCCCCTCCCATACCTGGATGTGATCAGGGACTTACAAGTGATAACGAGCTTAGGTCATAGTGATACGCTTTTAATGTAAATTGTCTACATCCTTTTACCAGGGGCCACTTGAATAAAAATCCACAATTGTTTATTAGGGGTATAAAAAGTTAGTATAGTTTTAAAATCTGTACATGCAAAATTTGTTTTTCTTTTCTCAGTCTTCTTTTTGACTTTAATCTCGTCCCCCTTCTGAATGACTTTAATTCCTTCTGAAATATTGGTATTATTTGATTTTAGCTGTTGGAGCCACTGCCGTGTATCCTATCGATCTTGTAAAAACTCGAATGCAAAACCAACGATCTACTGGCTCTTTTGTGGGAGAACTTATGTATAAAAACAGCTTTGATTGTTTTAAGAAAGTGCTACGCTATGAAGGCTTCTTTGGACTGTATAGAGGTTAGTGCCATGTGCTAAATTCATGTAAGTTGAAATAATAGTCAAAGGTTTGGTTTCCCATCTGTATACCTGCAATATATTAGTGAGACTGTTAACATGGAAATACAGCAGATTCTCAATTATCCATGCTAATGGTAGTAGGTTGGTGGCATCTCGGGCATGGCTAAATCTGAACAGCCCATACTTTATATTGCTCTGTAGTATGTTTTATTTCTTAAAATAATATGTTATTTTTAAATATCGTTAGTTTTGAAAAGGTTCATATTGCTTGTGTTCTTTAACTGTTTCACTGACCAGCTAATAGGGGAGGGGAAGGCATTGTGGGGACGGGACAAGTCTTACTTGTTGTTATTGATTCACCTTGAATATACCAACAAAAAAAGTCTGTCAAGCAAGTTACCAAGGGTTCAGTGGAGCCTTCCTTTACTGCCTCTTTCTGAGTTGAAGTTGCCCCTTCCCTTTTTCTGACTTGATACCCAATGGAGTTGATTGACACACCACGCCTTCTATATCCCCCTGTTTCTTTAATCATCTGAGGTTTCATTAAGCAACAATTAGAGTAGCAAAAAGTATGTTATCACTAATAGAAAGAATTCCACAGACCTTGACTGCTTTTCTACTGGCATTGGCCTAAGCAGAGATGACTTTGCTTCCTCTGACAGCTGAGCGTTTGACATAAGTACAACAAAAAAAGAATGGTTAGCTCGAGGGCCCAACCTCTCTCTTTGTGATTGCCTTCTACAAAGAGAAAAGAATTTAGTATATTTCCATCAGCTAAAGTACAGTGTCCCAAGGCAGCTCAGGTAGAGCTCCTTTGCCGTTTGACAACTGCAGAGCTGGTGGGGTCTTCCCTCCTCTCTTTCTGGTGCTTGCTCTAGAAGAAAATAGCATTTAATACTCTGCTGAGACAGAAGGTGAAACTGGCAGCCATATTAGCCCGTGCCTCTAAGGACTCTTCTGCCATCTGCTGACTCGAATCTCTGTTCTGGAGCACCCAAGTTAAAAAAAAAAAAAAAGAACAAAACAAACCAAAGAAAAACTCTTAAAGCCCCTCACCTTCAAAGCTAGGTTTCAAACTCCAGAGAAGTTCCCTTTTGCAGGTTCTATTGTATAAATAGATAACTCCCATCAAAGGCCTTTTGATCTCTTCTCTGCCCTCTTTCCCTTATCCCCTGCCTCTTCTTACAATCTGGAAGGTCTTTGACCCCAGGTGATTGATGATGAACCTTACTGGGTCACTGCCTTCCGTTTGAAATGCTTTCCCCCCTGGTGACAACAGCCCTGCAAATGAAATGTCTCCCAAGTAGTACAAGGTTAATGTCACAGTTCCTGCTTTGTAGTGACCACTTTATCTGTTCATGTGGGTTGTTTTCTGAAGGAAGAGCTTCAAGCTTTAGGTCTGGACAGAAGTCTGAGCCTTGCTGGTGCTTCACAAACTACTTTGATGGGGTTTTCTTGGTATTGGATTAAATATCAAGGATGCCTTTAAAATTGTGAGAAATACCTTTTGTCCTTCTAAATGTCTTTGATTTACCTGTATTGATTTGGTTTGCTTTTGAGTTCCTTCTCTTTTCTCTTCGACCATCCCTGGCAGTTATTGGTCCTTGATTTCATTTAGAGTTCCCTTCTGTGACCTGTCCTTTTGACCCCACAGACAGGACAGCTTAAAACTCCTTGATTTCTAATCTAAGTTCTAGCTTTAGTGCTCACCTCGTGTGGACCATCCTATAAGCCTCTTGCTGTTTTGGCTTTTACATCTATAATACTTGGGGCTGGTTTTAACTCCTCAGGAAATGGCAGTAAACCAGAGCATTAGATAGAGACCGAGGATCACCAGGAACACCAAAGAGGCAGCTCTTCTTGCTTTACCTGATTTAGAAATAGCCCTTTATCTAATGCTTAGGGTGCCTGAACCCTGAGGGCAAGGGCCCTAGCTGTCTGTCAGAGGAAGATAAGTAGAGTGTGAATATGAGAAGATTAGTTGTGGGAATTGCCTTTGTTCATTTCTCCCTGATGTCTTAACTTTTCTAATAGCCAATTCTAACACAAAAGATTTACTGTAAAACTTTTCTTTAACTCCACTCTGTAATTTGGATCTTGAGAGCAAATAGGTGACTGGCAGTACAGGTTTAAAAATATAATAATTTCTAATCTTGCCATGAACATGTTTTATTCCTGTACTTGATCAGTTAGGGACCGAGTTTTATCCATCTCTGCATTCCCTTTAGTGCCTGGCATGTAATCATTAATTGCTAATTGTATGTAACTATATATTTGTGAGAGCTTATCATTGGGGAAGAGAGAAATCTGATGAAAACGTGGGTAACTCATGGGAAGGTATCAATACTAAATTTACAAAAATACGAGAGAACCAAAAATGACTTGAAGTATGTCTGAGAATCAGGATTCTAACTTTTGTGTACCAAGTCAAGAGATAAAATACCTACATATGAGTTTTTGACTATAGATTTCTCATTAAATACAATTTTATTGTTTAAAAGTTTTATTATTCCAGGGAAAACTGTTAAATTTCAATTTCGAAAATTTAGAATTGCTGCTGTTAACGCTTCAGCTGGCAATATTTGAGATGTCAGAGTACATATCTAATTTATAAATGTGTTTTGAAATATTGAGCATATTTTTCCTATTATAGAATTTTGCTGAAAGTATAATTTTTCTGCATCAAGACATATATAATTGCTAATATTTCCTGAATAGTATAATTTGGAAATGTTGCATAAGCAAGGTCTCTCCCCTATTTTTAATTACCTTTATATATACTTTGAAAAAAGAGTTGGCTCTTGACCTGAAAGAAGGTGCTTGCACAGCCTGGGCCTTTATAATAAGGTTAGTAAATATCCCCCCATCCCCTCCAGTAACAAGAATTTTCTAAAAAATAAACTGTTTTTGTCTTTGGAAGTAGTTTCTCATGTAACTAGAATTAAGGTTATTTTTAAAGAATTCTTTCAATGCTCCAACACAGGTGATTTTGTTCTTTCCTTTCTTTGGCAGTTGCCATCCTGTGGAAAGCAAGGTTTCCATGTCTGCACACAGTCCTGGAAGTTACCTGTTAGTAATCAGAAAGCAGGTTTGAATCACTGCCCCCTGGTCCAAAGGAGACTGGAAACCCGACTGTAGGGATTGCTAGTGATTATCTTCAGTAGACATTGAGTCCCAAGCCTCAGAGAGCCATGAGTAATTTTAGTATTGTGAGTTAGTTATTTCTCTCCATGTCTCTTTGGAGCTCACTGTTTCTTTGTCTCTGGGAATCTCTCTCTTTCATATTTTACGTAAGTTTTGGTTGCTTTAGAAAAGGTTCCCTTTGAAGTGTTAGGAGATTGGCTCTTCAAATCTTCAAATAATGCAAATTACTTTCTTTACAAGGAAATGACTGGTTTTCCTAGCTTTTTCTATACTTTTTGAAAATCTGACCCCCAGGCTCAGTCTATCTGTGTCAAGGGCAATAACACTAGAAATAATCCAGGTCCCTGAAGTCACTTGTGAAGGTCTTCCTCTGTTTCTTGCCCTGCTCCAGAGTGATTTAATACACTCAGGTGTTTGAAATCCTTAATGAATTACCTTACAGCTCACTTGGTTTGAATGAGCCACATGACCAAATGAGTCAGTTATTGGACAGTTACAGACTTGGCATATTAAAGAGAAACAATTGATTGGATAATCACCTTTAATTAAATGTTCTTAATGCCCAAGGAATAACTAATTTCTGCTTTTAAAATTTGCTATACTCTCCACCCTCGAATGCTTCAGGTAATGAGATGAGCAGCCTTGGAAATTGGAGAATATTTTGGGGAGGATGTTGGAGAGAAGGGTGTTTTCAAGAGAAATCAGGATCATCAGGAATGTATCTTAGAAGAAGGTTTTTATTTCTGCTGGTAGGAGAAGCCCTAAAGAAAATCATCCAGAAAGGGAAATTAAATCATTTTGTGAATTAAACTTAATTTGGAGCAAGACTTAGTCCTGGAGGTGAATGCCAAAAATTATTATTATTTTTTAATCAGATCATGATCCAGGCTTGCAGAGTTTTAAATGTGTCTATTTCAAGTTGTCTGGTGCAAAGCCGTCATCTTCCATCCTGGAATGTTCTCAAAGTGACATCTAGAGGATGTTGTGGTGATATCTCAGGAAGTTATTGATACATTTGCATTCTAGAGAGAGATTTTCTCAGGCAGCTAGTTTAGGTTTCTGCTTGTTATTAATGATGCTGGGGAAAGGAATAGCCAATATATTCTTTGGATGTACAGTGAGATTATTGTGGATAAAAGTAAGTCAGATTTTAAAAATTCTAGCACCAAAATAAAATGATTGAAGTTTCTACAACTCTGTTTGAGTTCATTAAAAACAGACGCCTCTTGGAACAAACCACGGCAGATCTGTGAACTGCAGTGAATCTGGGTGTCCATCCCAGGTCTACTATTGCCTTTAGTGAGGGCCAAAGTGGATTGGTTTGAGTCTTATTTTCTTGGCTAATTTCTACACTTTTCACCCAGAAAAGATCAAAAGGCTGATTGTTGGTTATAGGAAATGGAACAAGAATGAGCAGAAGACTTGGACAGTTCATGAATTAGCTAATCAAATCTCTAGAAATCTACAGTGTGCTAACTCCACTGAGCACAGAGCGTTACCATCCGAGACTCAAGCTAAGGTCTGGGTGCAGAGTATTGTTAGAGGCTTAAGAGGGTCCGAAGAACACAATGATTGGCTTAGAAAATTGGGAAAGATGACAAAAAGATGGAATTATATGTAGCTTACAGACGACTAATGTACAGATTTGTTCTACGTCTCATGAATGATAATTTATGACCAGCTACTGCCATTGATGAGAATGAAATAAGAAAATAGATTCAAGCCTTAGCAGCAGGGAAATAATTTAAATTAAAGACAGATAACCAGAACCCTGAAAATTCCAAATACTAGAGTGAAAAACTGAAGGAAATTATGTGATTCTTCTTCTCACATATCTTTTAGAATGCCCCACAACAGAGGAGGAGTCAAATAATTTCTAGGCCATAATCATTTTCTTTCATTTTGTGTTTTAATGCTCACTCTCCCAAACGCGTCCTGAGCCCTAGTTAAAATAGCAGACCGTTAGACTGAGCAAAACATTTAACCCAGATGAATAGGTATTTAAATCACAGATCTCTGCCTTTGCCTCCCTGCCAGTCTCCCAGCTCCATTGTCCGGTCACCTTGGGGCAGCCCAAAGAATGAGTGGAGAAGTGGGTTGTAATGAGGGCTTTGAAAGAGGATAGTGTGGTGGGGCCTGAAGTTGGGAGGTTGGAAATGCCTCATGCCTAGGGGCAATATGAGTCAAAAGCAGAAAGACAAATGGGACAAGTGAACAAGTGAAGAGAGAAGGACATGGAAATGGGAGCAAGAATAAAAGCTATAAGGGAGGGCACACAGAGTGTTGATAGCTCCAGAATGAAGGTTAATCTGATGTTGAAAGCAAGGAGGAGTCTCGGGGAAGACTGGGGGCAAGTGTAGTGGCTTCAGTAATGAGGTCAGAAGGTAAGAATTTAACATAGGAGAGATTGCCACTGGGTTGGAACTAGATTAGATAATGTACGTGCTGGATGTAGCTTAAGCTACAGTAATAGGGGTTCCTTATGGATTGATTGTCTCTGCTCTGAATGACTTTGACCCCCTTTTATGTGCTCTAAGCTACCTTTCTCAGGGTTGGGCTGGCCACTCTTGAATTTGGTTTTGTCCGGATGAAGGCATAAAAGCGGCCTTGATTGTTGAGTTTCTTCCTTGTTAATGGCCCCTCAGCATCTGTTCTTTTGCTTGTTCTGTCCAGCACAGTCTTTTGCAAACCCTGCCACATCATGTGTCAGCTGTCCAGGAACCGTCAGCCTGGTTTCTGAGCCTCGCTCCCGAGGTATTCCCCTGACTCTCCTTGTTGGCCAGGTTATAACCTGAGACTTGGCTCTGATGGTCAGAGTTTTGGTGTTTTAAAGAGCCTAATAAGCATGACCTAGAGAGAGAGGTGGAGGCGTGACATGGACATCAGTCACATGGCCACCCTCCGGTTGTTGTGTGAAAGGGTCAGTCCATGGGGGGGAAGGGAGGCTGGTCCAACGCAAGCTGTGGGCCCAGAGAAATATACCGGAACAGCCTAGTCTGGGAGAAATGCCTTTAAAAGGGCAAAGAAGAAAGAGCAGTAATTCCCCTAGACAGGGGGAAAGCTGAGCATTAGGAGGCATAGAGTTGGCTTGGGATTGTTGGTGGACCTGAATTTGACCCTGAATTTGACTCTCAGTGCCTCTCATAGTCACTAAATTGCTTCTGGGTTGAGGCAAGCTGCTTAACCTCTCTAGATTCCAGCTTTCCTGAAAGAGGAGGACGGATAGTAAATGATAGTGTTGATGAAGGTAAAAATAAACAAATAACAACAAAGCTCACTTCTCAGGTCCCTGCTATGTTCTTGGCGTTGTTCTGAGAGGACTCTGTATATATTAACTCATTTCATCTTCACGACTTCCCCCTGAAATGGGACTGTGATTTATCTTCATTTTATATGGAAATTAAGGTACAAAGAGATTAGGTTCCTAACTCAAACATTTTAGTTTAGTTTAGAAACAGAGCAAAAACTCTATTTATGGCTATACGACTCCTTTATTCTTGACTAAAGTAAGCATGGCACTAGACCTGGACTATTGGCCAGACACGTCCTCCCTGCTGGGGGGAAGCTCCTCTAAGAAGAGGCACAACAAAAACAGGAGAGAGCATCATTCACCTTACCTCATTCAGGAGAGTCAACATTATTCAGGTCAAATTGCCTCTTGTTAACAAGAGAAGAATCAAGTTTTGAAGAGATAGGTGGAAAGGAAAGTAAGGTAACGTATTTGTGTGCCTAAGATAAATTGGGAACAGTGTTTGACTCTTTGTAAATATTAACTCATATAATCATCATAGCAAACTCATCAGTAGTAATTAGCACCCCTGTTTTACTAATGAGGAATCCAGGGGCCAAAGAATAACCTAAGATCACCCAGCATGAAAGAGGTACAGAGCTCGGATCCTAACTCAGGTCTGTCTACCTCCAAACCCCAAGCACCTAGCCGTTCATTTTGCTGCCAAGTCTTTGGAGATAAATAGCTTATTTAATGAGTTTCTTTCATAGTCCCTTCCAACTCTGAGATTCTAGAATTATATTTCTGAAAGGTTCTTAAGGTAAAGATTGGCATAGTAGCCCTCTAATCCAGCACATTGCTCACGAGAGCCTCTTTGTAGGGGTGCATATGAAACTTAACATGGAGGCTCCTGATATGGGCTGTTTCCACATCTCTAGCTCAGTTCTCATTGGTATACACGAGGCCTTGGAACCAGAGGGCATCATGTGATTTACTTCTCAAGCCCATGAAATTTGAGGACAAAATGCTGTGTTAATACTGTGCCCTGTAAATCTTTTCTCGCCTTAGCAGCCTTCTGGTAGAGTAAATTTTGCCAAGGAAGCCTTGCTGATGGAGCCGAACTAAAATGAGAAGGATAGAACACTGACCACACTAATAAATTTCATTTGAAGCAGTTGGAAAATATACTGCTGTTTTGACAAGTTAGAAACAACACACACATCCATTCTTGGGTTCCAGTGGCTAAAATGAATTTCCAGGACCCGACACAAACGTCTTCTATTAGAAGCCTAATTTTTCTGCTAAGTTACCCAAATATCAAACATACATGTACTTTAAATTTAAATGTGATCTCAGCAAAGTGCTTTAACTAGACTGGCTGTTTTTGTGTTACTGAGCCCTGTTATCCCTCCTCCCTCTGAGGTCAAGGTGGAAGGAGAGTTATTGGAATCCCATCTCTGTGGCTTCCTATTGCCCCATAGATCATGACCCCTCCCAAAGGGCATCTACCTAAGGCCACTGGTGTCAAGGCTCACATCTGTAGTGGGCCTCAAATTGTAACCAGCAGCCACCTTCATCCCCTGTTTAACCCGGGTAGTCGCCAAAAGAATGGCACTTCTCCAGTACCTCCCTGAGTGCCAACATCTGATGAGCCTCAGCTCAGATACCTGCTCTTTTTGGATGCTTTCCCCTTCCTGGAGGCAGAGTAAGGGCTTTTCCTCATTACTCCACAGCACTTTGATGCCCATGGGCTATGGTACTTACCACTCTGTTTTTAGTGGTCTGTCCCCTTTCTGGCACATGAGGGCGTCTCAGGTTCCCTTTACTGCCCTTTCTCCCTTAAACCGAGAATTTCTCAGGCATAGACGTTGTGTTCATCTTGGTTCTTCCAGTCCTAGGCACTAAGAAGGCATTTGGTAAATGCTTGCTGAACAACAACAAAAATTTGCTACCCTATTTTTTTGTCATAGATACAGTTGTTGATGTTGATGTTGTCTTGGTTTTGTTTTGCTGTTCACAGTGTATTATTAAGTTTATAGCAAGGAAGACAAAACTCAATAGTTTGAAGTGCTGGTTGCAGTGATTGTATCTAACACCTTAGTCATTTGGCTCCATGGGATGTTTTTTTATTAGTCATTTGAAAAAACTATCATAGGGTAGTTATGAGACAAGAGATCATCATTTAAATCACAGTGCTTTCAACCCATCCACAGTTTTGGTCTACAATTTAATGATGAGAAAAATATATCCAGCAAATATTTAACTAAACATTTTGGTACTTGACCTGAAAACAGAGAGTGAAATGGAAGTTTTAAATGTTAAGATGTTGTTTAAATAGCTTATTCCACATTTTACTAGTAGAAATTAGTTTTACTTTCACAAAGTAATAATAAAGCTTTCATTCTTGTCATATGTATCTTATTAAAACATCAACAAGTGAGCATAGTTGAGTGGGGAGAGAATGCTGGCTTTGAATAAGAGCAGTTGATTTGCACTCATGGGTCCTTATTCTGTTTTCAAGCTCGTGAGCTGCTTTGGTTCATTTAACTTGTAAAGAGCATAGTCCTGCTCAAGCTAGTGAAAGTAACAGGGACTTATGAGAATTCATGTGATAGAGAAAGAAGGCAGAACCCCCTGGTATCTGAGGGAGGAGTTTTCCTGGGGCCTAGAAAGTGGTCAAGACCGGTGCTCCCACCTGTGTGACTGTCACTGCTGTTCATCTGGCTTCACTTTCTCTGTGCCTTTTGTATTGCCGGTCTCTCCTCTCTGCCACCTTGCTGCTTTTGCCTATTCCTGGCTTCTGCTCCCTTGTGGCGTTAGCACAGAGTGGCTTTAGCTGGCCACTTTCCCACCTCCACCCATGAAGTCTTCTCAGTTTCCGCCTCTATGCTAACTGGCACTGTTGGCTCTAAGTTCTCCCTCGGGCATGTTCCTGAGAGAAGGCTCCTGACTGGCTGGCTCCCCTCGTGGCACGTGGCCCTAGGATTCAAGTTGCTGAATTCATTGGCTGCACATTTTCAGATGTCCTCTGTCCAATAAGCTGTGGCCCTGAGGATGCAGGAGGCTCAGAAAATAAGACTGCCTAAGGAGGGGTGGCAAGCTCAGATGCTTATAGGGTCCAGGCAGGTTATGCAATGAAATGAGGAGGCTGGGTATGAGACATTTGCCTATTAAGTACCCAACAGAGTTGAGTTCTGTATAGAAGTATAGACTTTTGAGTCAGGGCACTTAGGTTTGAATCCCATTCTTACTACTTATCAACTGGGTAAGTTAGGGCAAATTACTTCATCTCTGGATGCCTCAGTTCAAGGTGATTATGAGTATTAAGTGAGTTAATAAAGTGCTTTTTAAAGTGCTTAAAATGGTGCCTGGCACAATAATAAGCATTAAATGGAGTTAACTGTTTTATAAGAAAATTCTTATCATCATCATCATTTAGTTACATGATGAAATGGGCTTTCTCCCATTTTTCCTAAAGCATGAAGCTGTTGTGATCTATTTGGATTGCCCTTTTTATAAAACCACAGGCACAGAGAAACATTTCTCTATTATGAGGATAACAGAGCAAGAAAAATGATAAATGACAGCTGACTCTGGTCAGCATTAAGGTATGGTGGGGACCTTGGTGAATTGGACCCATGGTAATGGCGTGAAGGCACTCATTTTCCAGAACTTGCCCTGTGTGTAGAAGGAACGTTTTCCAACTGGGGCAGATTGCTGTGATATCAGAAGCAAGGCCGGGGTTGCCAGATAGATCACAGATTGATGTATCTGTCTCTTGGAGAAACTCAAATTATGTTTGAAACATTGTGCCACTCAGTAAAACACATCTATCTCAGGCTGCTTCTTTGGGAAGACTGTGTGGGCGGAGCTGTTCCCTCAGGGTAGGCTGCAAGTGGACCTCCTTGTATAGATGGATTAGGAAATTATACTTACTGACAAAGTGTGATGGCCAGCTGTCCCTCTCAAAGGTAGCAGTATGACAAGGGGTACAATATTATTCTGTTTCTCAGGATTAGCTTACGGTGTGTGTCCAAGAAAGACATTTGTATTTCCTTTTCTTTTTCCTTTCATGGAAATAACATTTTAGTCCAGTAAGTCCACTGCTGTCCTGCTTTTTCTAAAGAGTGTCCTTTCCTGTCAAAGATCACGCCTTCCCCTTGTGCTCTGAATCTTGCTTAATTCCCACCTAACCAAACATGTCCAAAACACAGCTCTTCACTTGTTTCACCCCAACTGTTGTATACTCCACGGGCTTCCTCATCTCTACCCAATAGTTCAAGCTGAAAAATCCAGCAATAGCAGTCAAACCCAATTTTTCTTTTTCTCACCTTCTCTAAGATTACCCACACATACTCCATCCCTCAGTTTGTCCTGTCCATTTTCCACACAGCAGCCATAGTGGTCTTTTAAAAATCTGAATCAGCACATCACTCTCCCGCTTAAAACCCTCTAATTACTTCTCATTTAAATTAGAATAAATCAAGCTTAGGATCCTGCCCTGTGACATGGCTGCAGAATCCAGGCACACTGATGTTTTCCCTCATCTCTGAACATACCAGCATTGTTCCCACTCTACTTTCTTTGCCCTAGCTGGTCCACTTCCCAGAATGCATTTTCCCCAGTTGTCACCTCCTCAGAAAGGCCTCTTTCCTCTTCCCATGTGAGACTGGTCAGAACAAAAACCGTGTTTTTCTTGTGCTTGTCACCTAATCACTGGAGACACTTATTTTGGATGAGAAAAGTGTTAGAAAAAGATAATGTATTGATTAAAGTCCATGATTTAGGAAGCAGTAGGAAAAGGAGCAAACTGGTGGAATAATGAGATTTCCTATATCACTAATGCTATTGATTTATCCACAGTGTAAACAATCTAGAATGTGGGAGGAAATGTACTTGGGCTTGATGTGGCTGTCAAATGTTAGTACTTAAATATTCCATTTCAAGTATTCTCATTAAAGGAAATAGCAGAAAACTGTTGCAAAGATTGCCCCAGTTTTGGGGTAATGATCCCCTCTGTATAGCTCTTGATTTGTTTAGCTAATGCTAATTCAATTTATTTAATATACTACTGCTTTTTGTTTGTTTTGTTTTTAGGTCTCTTGCCACAGTTATTGGGAGTTGCACCAGAGAAGGCCATAAAACTTACAGTAAGTCTTTTTACTTGGTGCCTCTCATTAAGGGAGTTTGCACATACTCAAGAATCTAGCAGGTATTCTTAGGAAACAGCAGGTTTGTGTTTCCTCTGATAGACTAATTTAAACATAGGAATACTCACCACACACAGCTTTTCATTATTCCCCATTTAACACTGGATGCCCAAAATTTTGATAATTAACTTGAATAAGACTTTTAGTCATAGCCTTTGTCATTGCCGTTGCCATCGTAGTAGTAGCTAAAGTTCCTTGAATACCTACTGTGTACTAGGTAGTACATTGGCGGTTACATATATTATCTCTTATTATTAATCTCAAGCAAAGTAAGAGCTACAATTTACCAATAAGGAAAACGAGACTCATAGGATTTAAGTAGCCTGCCACAGTGCATGAGTAGGAGAACTTGAATTCAAAATCAGATATTTCTGAGTCCAAAGTGTGCACTCTTTCGGTTACACATGCCATTCATTAACTAGAATTCATGTTTAAGGCATATTCCATAAGCATTTGCCACAGCCAAATGTGAGGGATTTGGGTTCTAGTTGAAGTTGATCCTTCATCAGATAATTCATGAACGGCATTTTTTGTAGTCACTGCTGCTGTTTTCCCCAGTGCCTGGCTCGTGTCTGACAGGTGGTAGGTGTCCAGTAAGTGTATGTGGAAGGGGTGGATCTCACATTTAAATCATTAAGGCTGTGAAGTCCCACAAGGTTAAACTCCAGTTTTAGTTTGGGCTGTGCAGTCTTGGTGCCTGGAATTCTTCCTTTACTGTATTTTTATGTGACTTTGAGACAACTAATCTTCACTGGCCTATATTTGCCAAAAACGTGATTGTTCCTTAAAGTTACCTGTACCATATGCCATTTTGAAACTATGGCACTTATTACTAATACTTTTGACCTTCTTTGAAAGTCCTTGAGAAATTTTTGGATACTAAATTTCTACTTGAGCTGAAAAATCTGCTCAGCCAAATTTGTCACAATGATGAGTCCTGTTTTAGATTCCCTTGTTAAAAGACTTTTTAATCAGACCATACAAAACACATTTTTAATTATAAAACACATTTTTATTTTGTCTCTCTTGTCAGTGTGTCCTGTATTTATGCTGTTGTTGTTACTGCTGGACATATTTGACTTCCTGGTTTATAAACCATAAACCATTTTTCTTTTGATTATTTTTTTTTTCCTCCCTGAAGCATTAGGAATGCAAATCTTTTAAAAATTGCGTGTGTGCTGTTAAGAGAACATCTCAAATTCTTTCAAGATCAATTAATTTATGCAGTTTATTCTTACTCCAGTAGATGGACAGAAAAAAATAACATATTTACAGATGCAGGTTTATATGTGTTTAATGACTTTATATATTTCATCAGCTTCTATGAAATATTTTTTCTTCAAGGTGAATGATTTTGTGCGGGATAAATTTATGCACAAAGACGGTTCGATCCCACTTGCAGCAGAAGTTCTTGCTGGAGGCTGTGTGAGTACCTTTTGCAGATCTCGACATTGAAAAGACTTGTTGCTGCCATGGTAAACAAGTGCGGACTAAGGCTTCTGTTTAACCACAGATCCCGTACAAGGGCAGAGTCTACTAGGGCATCTCGGCTTTTCCTAGACAGGCGAACCATTCCTGAGGTGGAAGGGTAAATGTTTCTGAACTTATTACCTGTTAAGTCATGCCTGTTAAATTCTTCATTGCTTGCGGTTGTTTCTGCACTAGAAGTCATTTGTGGCAGAAGTGTTTGGCCTTTGAAAAATCTTTGCTAACTGCAGTAGAAATCATTTGTAGCAGAATCGTTTGGCCTTTGAAAAAAATCTTTGCTAACCTTTTCTTAAGTTAATTTTTAGTGCATCCTTTCCTCATGGCACCCTCTCTGTTGGGTCAGGCGCTAAAATTTGTAGTCTGCAGTCAGCAGCCAGAGCTCTCTGCTTTGCTTTATCTTACAAGTGGCAGAAACTTTTCAAGCGTCCCAGTGCTTCTGAAAGAAGGTGCCGGAAAATGACTGCTTAATGTGCTTGGCATTGTCAAAAGGCTTGGAATGATTGTCTCTTTATATGGATGAATAACTTACACCTTGTTCTTGAGCTCAGCAAAACATTGTGTCTTGTTTTATCTCATGTCCTAGTTTGTTCATGTGGATGTAAATACTTTTCATAAATTAAGTTCTTATACAAAGACTGGTGCTATTTAAAGATAACATTGCCTAAATAAATGGCCTTTGCGCACTAGGGCAATACAGTATTGGTATATTTTCCATCTAAACTATGTTTCTTTTCTTATGAGAAAGATGAGGCCATATTTTAAAAATAGGCTTGTTTTGTGCAGAAATGGTATTTATAAAATAATTTTGGGGGAAATCATTGAGTTTAGAACTTGGACAAATACCTGAGACTATTAAATGTTTGTGTGGAAAGGCCTTATTAATCAATCTGACATTGAATGGTGGTTGTTTGAATGCAGCAGGACCAAAGAAGTCCTAGCTCCTGATAATGCCTTTTTTTTTCCTAATAATTTTTTTTTTTTAATTGTTTAAAAGATACTTAGATTACATAAATGTTATACAAAAAATATAGAGATTCCCTGGTAATTCTTAGCAGATGGAGGGAGTTTGGCTACTGGCTGACTCTCTTTGTTTGATCACTGACCTGTCATAGTCGACCAGGTAGGCTCCTCTTGTTCGGTAACTATAGGAGCATTCAGAAGGGGAAAAAGGGCACTTTAATGTCCTAAATAAAAAAGGACACGACATAATAATCAAAGAGAAATATTAGGAGTTGCAGAAACTGCTTATCCTGGTAAGATTCATTTAAAACAACTCTATAGTTTTACATTTGAGTAATGATATTTTATAATTTTTAAAGAGGTTTATTCATAGGCTGTATCCAGCCCAGGCCTTCAGGCTGTCACACGGGACCCAAGATAACAATTTGTAAGTGCAGGGGGTTTGGGTAGATCGAGTTTTTTGGTGTTTTTTTTTCCCCAAAGTCAGATTTAAACCTGCTGTAAACACGTGATTGTGTATCTGATCTGTAAGAATTTAAAATATAAAAATTAATTATGTGATATTATTCGAGATTTTTGACAATCATCATGGCATGGGGACTGGAGATTTCTTTTTTTCTTTTTAATGAAAGCATTTGCCTGCATGTGCATCTGTGTGCCAGGGAGATTGGCTGAGGCACGTATTGTCTTCTGTAGGTGGTCTTGTTGCCTCGTATGCGGTCGCCCATTTCAGACACAAAGCCCAGACTGGCATTAGAAGTGGTGCCTAGTTATTGTTAAGAGGTGTAACCCTTGTTCAAACCTGATCTAAACACAGGCTTAAAATTGGAGCCACTTGGGCTTTATAACTACTTAAAAATATCTGTGAAATGAGATTTGCCATCCTTCATCTCAGAGGCGGCAAGAGAATGGTTCTTGGCGTTTCAAGTCCCCTGTTTTGGCTTTTTTTTGTCCCTCCCACAGTCATTGATTGAAGAAGAAGTAAGAGCTTATTTTTTTAGGTAGCAACCCTGTAGGTAGCAAACAACCCAGGTCCCTTTAGTTCTCAGAGTCGAGGGACAGATAATTGCACCTTCACCGTACGTGTGTGTGTTTTTATAGCAGCAGCATCTTTGCAGGCTTTCACAGTTTTCCACATAATATTAGCCAGGCACACACACACCCTAGAAAGCCACTATGAGTTCCACAGCCTCATCTGTCCAATTGGGAATACAAAGGGTTTTGAAAGGTTGTGTCACATGAGCAGTTCCACTTCTTAGTTCACCCAAGCATTGCCAGGCATTGACTTTTAAGTCCCTGGGGAGCTCACCTTGTTCATTATTACTAAGAACTAGTACACATGGCTGACTTTTGCACTCGTAACCAAAGCTGTTCATTTCTTTGAACAAAGCTTTTTCTGTTTTATAACCTGTCTGCAAAAACAGGGAAAACATGCAAGGAGAACTTTGTCTCATAACCTCGTAACTTCCTAGTGCTTAAACTAATAGCAATGTTATATATTATAGAAAACTGAAAATGAGAGTAAATTTGGAGGAAAAAAATCATTGCTCTAAAATGGAATAAAGTTAATTCCATTCCTTAATTTATTAATTTTTTTTTTTTTTAAAGATTTTATTTATTTATTCATTTATCCCCCCCTTGCTGCTTGTGCTCACTGGGTCAGCTAACCACGCCGTGCAGGCGGGCTTGCCTTCACCAGGAGGCCCCAGGAACCGAACCCGGGGCCTCCCATATGGTAAACGGGAGCCCTACTGATTGAGCCACAGCCGCTTCCCAATTTATTAATTTTGATATAAGATCTATAACTGAAGAAATTTAAAAAATATTGTTTGATTATGCTTGTAAATTGATGAATCTTGTTTTTTTTTAACATTTTATTTTAAAATACTCTCAAACTTCAGGACAGTTACAAAAATAATACAGACCCCATAGAGAGAACCTCAACATACCTCTGTGCCCTCTCCCACCATTTTGCCACATTTTCAGAATTATTCTATCTGTCTGTCCCCATCTGTCCACTGGCCTGTCTATTTAATAATCTGTTTTCTGAACACTTGAGTGTAGGTTATATACATCATGGTCCTTGAACACTTATTACTGCCACATACATTTCCTAAGAACAAGGAAATTGACTTATGTAACCATTTTAAGCGCAACTATCAAGCTCAAAACTTTAACATTGATATAAAGCTTACCATCTATATTCCAATTATTTCATGTGTCCCAGTCTCACCAGTTTGAGCCTTTTCTACTCCCCTCCTCCATTAGATCCCATCTATGATCATGTATTACATTTAATAATTACTGTCTCTTTAGTTGCTCTTTCTTTTTTTTTTTATTTTGTGGGAACAATGTATGCAATATAAACTTTCCCATCTCAAATACTCCCAAGCATGCCATTCATTGGGATTAATCACATTCACAATGCTGTGATACTCTCACCGCTTTCCATTACTGAAGCTGTCCGATGTCCCCAAACAGAAACCCTATACCCATTAACTCCCCATTCTGCCTGTCCCCACTCCCACCCTGGCAATCTGTATTCTAATTTACATTCTGTGAGCTTGCCTATTCTCTGATTTTTTTTTTTTTCAGTTACCATAGGGCTTAAATTTAACATTCTAATTTTATAACTGTTTAATTTGCTTTGATACTACTTAACTTCAATAGTATATGTAAACCATGTTCCTATACCCCACTGACCTTTATGGAGTTCTTGTTACAATTATGTGTTTATTCATGATGAGTCAAAAACCACTGATTTATCATTACATTTTATGCATTTGCCTTTTACATCCTGTAGGAAGTAAAAGGTGGAGTTACAAACAAAAACACAATAGTACAGGCATTATGTTTACCCATGTCATAACTCTTACTGGAGATCTTTATTTCTTCACGATTTTGATCTATTGTCTGTTGTCCTTTAGCATCTCATGTAGGGCTGGTCTAGTGGTGATGAACTCCCTCAGCTTTTGTTTATCTGGCAATGTCTTAATCTCTCCCTCATTTTTGAAATACAGTTGGGTTGGCAATGTTTTGCTTTTAGCACTTTAAATATGTCATCCCACTTTCTTCTTGGCTCCATGTTTTCTGATGAGAAATCAACGATTACTCTTATTGAGGCCCCCTTGTAAGTGACATGTTGATTCTCGCAGCTTTCAGAGTTTTCTCTCTATCTTTGGAATTTGACTTTGTGATTATAATATGCCACTACTTGAGTCTTTTTAGGTTTATCCTGTTTGGAGCTTGTTCATTGATTTGGATGTGAATATTCATTTATTTCATTATGTTTGGGAAGTTTTCAGCCATTATTTCTTTGAATATTCTCTCTACCCCTTTCTTGATTTCTTCTCCTTCTGGGACTCCCACGATGAGTATATTAGTATACCTGAAGGTGTCCTATAGTTTCCTCAGGCTTTGTTCACTTTTCTTCATTTTTCCTTCTTCCAGCTTCAATATGCTATTGAACCCCTCTAGGGAATTTTTTATTTCTTTTGCTGTAGTCTTCATCTCTGGTTTGTTTTCATAATTTCTACCTCTCTCTTCATATTCTTTGTGTTCATCTGCATTTTCCTGTTTTCCTTTAGTTCTTTGTCCATGTTTTCCTTCAGCTCTGTCAACATAGTTTAGACTATTTTTAAAGAATATTTTCTGAAATGCCCCAGGTCTGGTCCTATTCATTGATGGTTTCTAATCTTCTCCTTTGCCTGGACCATTGCTTCCTGTTTCTTTGTATGATTTTAACCTTTTGTTGAAACCTGGACATTTTGATATTTTAATGTGTTATCACTGGAATTTGGACTCTGAGGTGACTTTTCCTTAAACTTGTATCGATCTAGTGTTATGACACAGCTTTCTCAATGTCAGGAGCTAACAAAAACAAAAAAAAGAGGAAAGAATACAATAAAAGACCTTTCCCAGTCTTTGCAAATTGACCCCTGCAAGTTTTCTTCTTCAGGGTTTATCCCTACAAAGAGTTTAGAGAATAGCTCCAGGCCAAATCATATGGTCCTCCCTGATGCCTTCTGTGCATGAATCTTGTTTTGGTCTTACACATGTGGCCCTGGGAATTCTCTCATTTACACACTTCCAAATTTTCCCTCTACCCCAGGAAGCAGTTTCCTCACTCTCCCAGGCACTCCACTGTATGTCCTACAGCCAACAATCCCTTGGCCTAACATCTACATGGCTGCTGTCCCATAGCTTTCTGTAGGAGAGTCTGAGCCCCTTCTACACACAGTGCAAGTTCTGGAAAGCGAGTTCCTCAGGCCACCACCAGAGGGGTTGGGCCAGACATATAAGCTCCCAGTATGTGCATGAGGGTTGCTCTGCCCCCTCTGATACAGAGACCAGGGATCCACACAAGGAACTTGGGTCAGCTCAAGGTGATAGGAAGCAGAGGAGTGGGAGAGGGGTTGTACAGGGCACCAGGAGATCCTCCGGCTTTTAAGTAGCCAATCTCTTGCCTTGTCACTGCAGTCCTTTAACTGTTTTCTGGAGCTTTGAGAAAGATGTTTCTGTCAGTCCTTGCTGGTTATTCAAAGCTTCTGTGGGGGGATGGAGCCATGAAGTGTCTTACTCTGCCATTTTGATTGGGGTGGGGTAACTTTTTTTTTTTAAACGATTTATTGAAGTATATCATTCATACATGAACATACATAAACAATAAGTGTCCAGTAAACATTGTGAACTTACAAAACAAACATGCATAACATCATACAGGGCTCCCACACATCACCCCACCACAGACACTTTGCATTGTTGTGAAACATTTATTAACAAATTATGAAAGAGCATTGTCAAAGTATTACTACTAACTATAGTTCATATCTTAGTCCCCTATACTTTTTTTTTTTTAAGGATTTTTTAATATTTATTTATTTACTTTTTTCCATTCCCCACTACCACCACCATTTTTGCTTTTTCTGTGTCCATTCGCTGGGCGATTCTATGTGTCCGTTTCCTGCCCTCTTTTTTCATCCTTCTCTTCCTGTCTTCACTAGGATCCAATCCTCAGGACCTCCAATGTGGGAGAGAGGCATCTTACCGCCTGAGCCACCTTAGTTCCTGGTTTTTCGGCACGTCTCGTCTTGGCTCTCCCTTGTGTCACTCTCCTGTTAAGTCATCATCTTGCTGCGTGGCTCACGGGGCTTGACAGCATGCACGGGGCCTGGGGGGCTCACCTGCTTCGCAGCACACCCGCTTATTGGGCCTGGGGGGCTCACCCACTTGTGGGGTATGGCAGCACACCCGTGCACGGGGCCTGGGGGCTCACCAGCTTCACAGCGCACCCGCAGATGGGGCCTGGGGAGCTCACCCACTTGCAGGGCCTGGCAGTGCACCTATACGTAAGGCCTGGAGGCACACCTGTGCACGGGGCCTGGCGACCCACGCGCCTTCTATATCTTTCTTTTTTTTTACTGGGAGGTCCCAGGGATTAAACCTAGGTCCCTCCATATGGGAGATGGATGCCTAACCATCTGAGCCACATGTATTCCCCTGCTATATCTCTTGAGGTTGACAAACGGTTCCTAGAGTTACAGTCCTTTCCCATACAGGATGGTCATATAATAAATCAGGCTTAGTTTATCACCAGCATTCTAAAAACCATACCTAGGGAGAAAAACTAGGTCTGGGAACACATACATGGTTTCTAATGTAGCGAATGTTTAGCCTACCCTGACTATTACAAAATCAGGACAGCGAGATTATTTGGATAGTAGCTTTATTTTTAAACTTCTTTTTTTCTTTTGGCATTGAGGTTGGTTTTAATTGGGAATACTGCTTAAATTTGACTTCAGTTTTCTGAGCATTTTTATAGATTCATACATAACAGTAGTTATATATTCAGCACAGTTCAAGGCTCAACTAGATGATGAGACTGGGGTTCACAAACTCTAAATCTGGAAGACTTCTTTGCAGTTCGTTTTTTTCTCCAAGAGTTTTCTACATTCTAAATTAGCTAATAGTTGCAGGAGTTCAGACAGAGACCTGGATCCTCAGGCGACTCTTTACACAGTCTATACACTTGCTTTCTTCTCTCTCCATGTCTTACCATACTTCCCTCTATTAGTCAGAAGCTCAGCTCCATTTTGTGGACACAATCGATCATCACCGTTGCTGGCCATGGAGGCATTCAGTAAATGTGGCAGAGGAAAGGGGGCCCATTCCCTCTGCCCACTTCCATTTAGGTTCCCATTGGCTTTAAAAACTGATGCATTATCTCTGAGCATGTCCTTGTTACTGCTTTGTTGCTGCTGCTTTAAGAAAAAAATAACATGATGACATATGATCTGTATGTTATAGTTCTTAATTTCACAAAATAAGTGATTATTGACTGTCTGCTATTTACCTAGTGAAATAGATGGCTGAAATACTGAGGGGTCTGGGATCTTTGGCCTTGGATCTTGGATTGTAAAAAGACCCATCAAGATAAGGAAATACAAGTAGTGCCGTGACTGGTTTCAAGGAAGAAATATAAATATGGTGACTAATTTATTAGAAATGAAAATAAATCTACCTTGAAATACTATTCACCAGAACAAATTGTCAATAAAAGAGGAACCTCTGTCTTATAAAATAGAAAATGAGATTTTTCTGTAATAATTTTTGGAAATACAAGTTAGCAATCTTTTTGAGGTATAGTCCTTTGATAATGGGTCTACTCAGTTTTTTCTCTTTGTATTAATGGTGTTTACACGAGTTTATCTTCATTTTGAGTGGGAAGAATAATTGATATGCTCATGTCATTGATTCTGAAAGGGACTAGTAAGTCTATCACTTTGGGAAAACATGGAATGAAGAACAATTTTAATTGCTCTCCCCTGCAAATCAGTATGACCTTGATAAGGTTTCTCTAAGTAATATGGCAATTCCCATATTCATGATGTTTTGTGCTTGTTGGTACAGCCATGTATCAGATACAGTTTTTAAGGCAAGTTGTTGTTGCCTATCTTTTTTTACATTATATTCAGTTGAGTTTAATTATTATTATTTTGACATTTTTAGACAAAATGAGGCAGGCATACATGTGCCTTCCATCTCGCTTAAGATGTCAAATTTGAAAATGCAGCTAGAGGCCTTTGTGTACCTCTCATAATTGCTTTTCCCTCTTTTTTTTTTTCCCCAAGATTTTAGGGAGAGAGGTAACCCTATCCTGAAGTTGGTGTTTTACATTCACATATGTGTCTTTTACTTTTTATTATGTATGAATATATCTCTAAACAATATAAATGTTTGCTCTAGAATGCTGCCCTCTGGCTTGATGTTATAGAAACAACTCCTGAGTCCCAGATTTATGTCTTTGTGAATTTTTCCCATCAGTGCAACTCATGTGCTTTGGTTTTCAGAAAAGAATAGTCAATGGGGGTATTCCTTTCAAATGTTGAAATGTGTGGTGTATACTGAATATGTGGATTTACCAACATGTTATATAGATACACTTATGGTTGAAGCAATGTATACTTTTAACCAATTTTTTCATAACTTGGGGTTTCTTCCTTAGATTACTGTCATTTCTTTGGGCTTGTGATTTAAACTTAATGTTGGATACTGAGTAAATTTGAAATTTCAACCTTCCCCTCTTCCAATACACATCCTCCCTGTCAGCCTTGTTCTTCTGCCTTTCTCTTTGTCTCCGCTCTCTCTCTTTATCTCTTGCCTTAACTCTTACCACCTTCAAACATATTATATAATTTACTTACTTATCATGTTTTTTCTTTTTTATCTGTCTTTCCCATCATAGAGTATAAGCTCCACAGATGCAGGGATCATTTTATTCATTGATGTGTCCCAAGGATCTAGGACAATGCATGGTAACCAGCAGAATCCGAGTAAATGTTTGATAAATGAAAGAATATTAAAGCTAACTTGGCTCCTAGAAATGATCTTGTCAAATTTTCAGAGTTTATAGATGGTCACAGACTATCTCTTCTGTTGTGTTAGTCACACCCCTCCCATCCTTAACAAACTTAACTTTCCACTCTCTCCCAGCCGTACTTTCAATGCTTCCCAAATCACAAATTATTATTTCACAAGGTAAAAATGTTCCTTTCAAAACCTCACAACTCTGATTTTTGGGAATTGAACAACATGGATGCTTTTATTTAAAACTAATCCTTTTGGAAATCAATCATTTATAGTGAAAACAATAACATTTAACAGAGAACAGTCTGTTATGCTGGACAGAGCATGGGCTTTTAGTTGGTTTGGGGCCCCAACCCCTTCATCTACCAAATGTGAATCAAGGTTTAGGTAACTCAACTTGCCTTACCTTCTCTGAACCTCAATTTTCTTGTCTGTAAAATGGGGATGATAATTTACTATTTCAAGTTTTCTGTTGCTGCATAACAAACCACTCTAAAAACCTAGTGGCTTAAACCAGTGATTTATTTTTTCTCATAATGCCTAGACCATTCTTCAGCTTCATATGGTGTCACCTAGAGTGTTGGAACAGCTGGAAGGTCCAAGGTGTCCTTACACAAATGGCAGCCATCTGGGATCTCAGCTGGGCCTGGCAGCTGGGGGACCAGTTCTCCTCTGGATGGGGCTCTCCATATGGCTGTTTGGGCTTCCTCATGTTACAGTATCTTATTCCAACGAGAGTTCTAAGAGCAAAGGGAGAAGCTGCAACTCTTTTCAACCCAGCCAGATTCAAGGGGTGGAGAGAGAGATTCCTCTCCAATGGGAAGAGTGGCAAAAAAATTGTAACTATCTTTAACTTACCACACTTACTTTACAAGGTTTTAGTCAAGATTAAGTGAGATAATATATGTGAAATGATTCAAAGTATAAAATCTTACTCTATTACCTCAAGGGAGGGGAGTATTGGAGTTTGGATATGGCGTATTGAGGATCTAAGCCATCACTAGTGATCTTGAAATCTCTGATATTCTTTATGACTGTCTTTTCTCTACCAAGATAAATTTCCTTTGCCAAGCAACAGAACATCCTTTTTCTAATATGACTTTCATTTTGTCTCTATGCTTATACCACATTCCAATCCTAGTCCCAGGGCTTGCCTCCTAATGGGAATGATTTTAGTGTCTTTATATCATTAAAAAAGAGAAGTGTTCTGGTTATCTATTGCTGCATAACAAATCACCTGACACAACTGTTTATTATTAGCTCTGTGGTTCTGTGGGTTAACTGGGTTGGCTGAGCTGTTATCACATGGGATTGCCACATGGTTGTATGCAGTTGGCAGCTGGGCCTGGACTCATATCTGAAGACCTAATTGAGCTAGATGTCCAAGATGGCCCACTCTTGTGACTGGCAGTGATGCTGGCTCTTGGCTGAGAGCAGCTGAGATTGTTGACCAGAGAACCTTTGTATGGCTTCTCCACATGGCTTGGGCTTTTCAAATCATGGCAGCTTGGTTCTGAGAGGGAGCTCCCAAGAACCGGCATTCCAGGAGTCCTGGACAGAAGCTGCAAGGGCAGAATGCTACTTGTACTGCATCCTGTTGGTCACACAAGTCACTAAGGCCAGCCCAGATTCAAGAGAAGAGAAATGAGTATCTGCCTCTCAGTGGGACTGTGCAGTAAGCAGGAACCAATGGTATAGGTGGGGAACACCTCATTACCTTCTACCTTCACCAATCCCATGACCTCTCTGAGGGACCGTTGCTGATCCTGGAACCCAGTCCTGCTCCAGATTGCTCTTTCTTGTAAGGGGCAGAAACTCACTAAAGTAACAACAAGCAAATGGAGATTTACCTTAAGGTTGTACATGAAATAAAATCGAAGGCTCTTGAGAATTGGGGCAGTGCTGGGAACTGGATACTCTCTACTTTTTCTTCTTGGCCTCTTTGGTCTCTCTCCTGGTGACTTTGCCTTTCTCTGCACGTTTTTTTACTTTGCCGATCCGTTTCTTCTCTTCCTCAAGGTGTCTACTTCCTCAAGAAATCTCTTCATGTTCTTGTTGGCCACTTGGCCTCTCTCTCTCCACAGTACTGGCCTTTCAGCCTTTTTTCATAAACCCTTTACCCAGTCTGAGCTAATTGGCTTAGTTTCATTTTGTTTTGCTTTTCGTTTAATTATTGAGATTGAAAAGTTGATTGGCACACCTCGCTTTTGTGTACCAGGCCATGGAAAGGCCTTAAGTCATGACCCCACCCAGATATTAATGACTTTACTTAACTCCATTTATTTCAACCATTTATAAATGTGTTCAAATCCTACTTTGAACCATTTTGCTTTTAGCTCTGAATTTGGTACTATTGCCCCAACAGTAGTGTATATACTTTTGTCATGAAATATACCCAAAGCCACATTCCTTTTGATTGAGCTTGAAATTCCTTGAGATTTCAGGCCCAATCATATATCAAACCAGGAAGAAAATTTCCTCATGTAATGAACACATCTGCTCTGGCAATCAGAGCTGGTGAGGCAAGTTGCCTGAAGTGGATTTAAGTCCTGCTTTTGTAATCTTTTTCTTCCCAAGGTTTCCTGTGGAGTTGTGGCCTCACAGTGTTTTCTTAGGGCAGAATTTTTACTTCACTCTACAAGTCTGTGTGCACCTACCTTACTTCTACTATTACAAATATAGAATGATGCAAGGCTCAGTCATTAAGTTGAATTTCTATGAGGTCGCTCCTGCATAACCTGTCAAGTAGCCAAGATTTATTATGCATTATAATGATGCTATGGAAAAAAAAAGTTTATTTTAAATACTTAACATTTTTATAATCTGTAGTATAATGAAAATCTAATGGTTACATTGTTAAATTTTTTGCATATTCTCCAAAAATGTAAGATCATATTATAAATTTTCTTTAGCTGACTTCAATTCCATTTGAGTCCAAGGCTTAAAAACTTATTAAGTGTTACGTATGAGCTACTGTCTTTATCAAGTATAGTCATTGCTTTGCCATTTGAGGTTATCTTCCTTTATAACTTTGTGCTGATGCTAATTGCATCCTGAGCACCTTCGGTAAATGTTGACTTAACCGAGGATTTTCAACTCTGAAGACAAGGCCCATGTCTCACTATGTATCTCTGTGCCTAGCGTTGTGTCAGATAATGTGGGGGACACTTAAAAATAGTTATTCAATATGTAAATATTTGACTAGAAGTTGTTGGTGATTAAGGCAGCTAAGGAATTTTAAAGGAAGGGACTTGCTTTATATGCCAAGATATCTTAGAAAAAGGTGGCCAGTGGAGAGGCATTAACTATAGGGATGGGGATTGAGCAGCATGTGTGTGTATGCAGGAAATAGCAGTAACTACAACTATATATCTACATATACAGATTGTTTTTGTGAAAAAGATCTCCCATGATCACTCAGTGATAGAACCAACCTTTAAAAAGCCCTCATTTATTTTATTGTTTGACTTTGTTCCTAAGAATAGCAAATTTCCACCCCCACATATATTCAGAACATATAGCAGGCTAAAGATAAACAGCTTTGGGGCACTTGGTTGGTATAACTTACTCATTATTGTTTATGTTTTTAGGAGAAAGGACTTTCTCAAATAGTTAACTTGAAATAATCATGCCAGGGTCATGAAGGATTCGTGTGAAAGGAAGGCTTAAAAATTAGACAGAATATGTTAATGATAGCAATATCTAAATGTGGAGGTTTCTGAGAAGCTGAGGAGGCAGCTCCGTCGCAGTTTTCCCAGGAAGTCTCCTGAGGATGGGACAAAGGCATTGAGCAGAATAGAATTCTGCCACTTGCCTGCTTCATTGAGGCATTCTTTCCGTAACTTCTACTTGGACCCAGGGCAAAACTAAGAAATATCTCATGGCACTGAGGATTCATAGGTAAGGCTGCCTTTGGTGGCTCAGAAATGTCATCTTATTAGGGGACGTCTGACCCTCATGACAAACATTGACCCAGCCAGCTGCCTCTCTTCTATTTTCCACCCTTTCTGCTCTTTGGGAAAGTCTCAGAGTTGTTTGATACAACACAGTTCAAACATTGGGTCATCTTTTTAGTTTTCTAATAAATAGAAATATTTTATAATTAATTATAAATAGGGGTTATGATGTGAAAATACACAGAAAGATTGGGTCGCAGCTTTCATACAGTTAAGGTACTTTAGACATTGAAGGTCTGTAAATCATTAAATGATTCTTGTAGTCGTAGTCAAAATAGGCATGTATAACAGGCAGAGCCCAAATGTTAACATATTTGAAGGTCTGTAGCTTAATGTCAGTCAGATAAATTCCACTTCAGTTTCCTGGCCAGGCTTCTTCTGTGGGCCGATTAAAATCCTATGAAGTTCAAAGTTGGAAACTTTATGTTTCTAAACCTTGTAAACAGAATAGTTTTTTTCTGTCTTACCCTGTGGTTAAGAAATTAAAAATAGGAAATTTCAATTTCATATCTGTCTCAAAAACAAATTTTGTTTTACTTTCAAAATTCTTTTCAAAGTTAATTGACTAACTGCAGATGTTTTCCTTAAGATGAGTTAATTTACATACTTAATCAAAGGAGAAAACATTTTGTTTTATGATTAAAGATATGTGTTGTGTTTAGTCAGATAAGTAATAGAGTTTAAGAGAAAGGTCCTTTTGTCAGGTTGCAATGAGGAATCATAGTTCCTGAATGAAGCAGGGTGACAACAGCCTCAGGAGGGCACTGGGCTTAACACACTTTCTTTCCCTTGAGAGCTGGATGAAGTGAGTTGCCTGCCCGTCTCATGCCACCTCACCTTTGCCAGATTCTCTGTGAGATTGCTGAATGCCTGGGCTCAGTACTTGTAAAGAGCACTTGACTGCTGCAGGCAATACATTTTAATTTAATCCGTCCATTGCTCTTTGCCAATGATCTGTTTTGTACCTGTGGTTTTTATATGTGATGATAATTCTTGGGCTACATGCAGATTATTTTCATGTCTCCATTTTTACTGCATTTAAATATAACATTGAGTTAGTAAGAGAGTCAATGGAAAATATACTGAAGCTTAGCTTTTTTAAAAAATATTTTCTAATGTTTTCAAATATCACATACTGTCATCACTTGTGTTCACTTTATGTGTAATGTAAGTTATTAGACATTTACTAGGGTAAACCTTTTTTTGTAGTTACAGTTTTATTTGTGTCCAAATAATCAAAATAATATATTTTGGTTTTAGTAAAAAAAAAAAAAAAAGGTCATATTCCATAACTTTATATTAACCTATTTTTGACACATGTAAGCCCACATTTTAGAATGTCAGTGTGCAATTAGATATTCTTAGCACATGTCATTTGTGAAAAGCGCTCTAAATCTAAGTACATTCAATTGAGCATAATTAAAATATCAAGATACATATTCTTCATATACATTTTGCCACTTAATTTTTTAAGTAGCTATAAGTATCTACCATGTGAATTCAAATTAAAATGAGGTGATTAAATTACAGTTATAGTTAATGCTTTTAGTTTAAAATACAGGAGAGATTATACTATGTTAAATAAAAAGATATATTGGCATGTTTTCTGTGGACAACAGATTGATGACAGGTTGGATTTTATTAAATACAAAACTGTTAATATTGTTGAATATTCTCAAGAGTGTCATCTGGAGTGCTTTGGGGAAGAAATCCTAAGGAAGGATGCCTCTTCATCTTGTGAGTTCTTTTGACTCATGTCCCCAAGCTCCAGAATACCTGGGAGTATGAGCTCCATTAGTAAAGAAATGTTGGAAGAAGGTGGTTTAGTTTGTTAACAGGTGAAAGAAAATGTATTATGTAGAAATATAAACTGGAGGTGAGAAGGACACCTAGAGCTCCTGAACTGATCCTTTAGGTAATGTAGTTTAGGCTGATATTTCCTATAATAATAAGCAGGCTAAGTCGTGGCAAGTCCTTTTGAAGGCTCATGTTCTTAAAAACTTATCCACAATTGTTAGACCTTGTGAAGATCATTTTAGTGAAAGTCACTGTTCTTGGAATGCTTAGGAAAATTGCAGCAGGACAGTAAGTTTCTGTATTTTGTTGTCACCTTTCTAAGTATTTGATTTCTTGAAATTCTGTTTTTAAAAAAAGAAATGGGTATATCACTTCTTACAATAGAGTTGCTTATGCAGAATCACAGGTGTCAACAATGAAGTAAATCATTATGTAACATAGCAAGAGGAAATAGGATGGCAAACTTGTGAGGAAGAGAAGAAAAAAAGCAAGCTTTCAGAAGCATCTCGACACTAAGCACAAAGAAGCTGTGTTAGGAGCCATGTGCCAAGTTCTCTGCAGACTGCATATATCTAGCCCATTTCCCAGAGGGGGCATTAGAGGAAAAACCCTATCATTTTACTTTGAGACGTGAGGACTGTATCATGAGAAATTAGAGCATTTGGAAATAATAGTGCTTCATGTCAACAGAGCCCTATTTGTTTGAAGAGCTTGGAGCTTGGGCTTCATGCTGACGGAGCTGTAGCTTACACAGTCCTATTTCCCTTTCTGGTTGTTCTCAGCCCTCCTAGATGCAAAGGTTGAGTTCATGAAGATCCTGTACTTCAGGCAGCAGTCACAACAGAGAAACAGTTGCGTGGAGATGTGAACAGGGTCCTTTTGGGACAGCTTTACAGGTCCAAAAGATTAGCAGTTGATCTTGAAGATAAAGGCAATTGTGTTGCCTCTCACTTACAGCCTTATTGCCTGGTCAGAGATAAGGTGGACTGCACTGTTTTCAGCAGAGGGGAAGCTTATGTATTGCACCTATTCTGTTTTCTCTTCCCTGTTGTTGCCAGTGGTGCAAAATAATCTGCCCGTGTTGGGGGCTGTATACACCTGAATGCACCAGGAGAGACCAGTCCAACAGACACAGTGTTGCAAACTGTGCTGGCTCTCTGGCCATTGTAATTTATACCAGTGCCTACAGCAGGACAGGATTGACCATTTCTCAATAATAAAAGTATTTTGGAATTTAAAATCCCCGTATCTTGTTAAACTTCGTTAGCTATCTTGAGTCCAAATTTAAACTATCTAGTTATGTTGAGTTCTCCCACATCGCCCACCACCCACTTTACCAAAAAAAATAAAAAGAAGAAAGAAAATAGTTACGAGCTTGGGTTAGGAATTGGGCTGGCCTGGGTTCAAATTCTGTCTCTGTCTTGGACAGAATTCCATACTTCTGTTTCCTCATCTTCATAACCCAGGAGCAATATAGCATGTGCTCACATGTTAGGTGTGTGAAGGAGATAGCTTCTGTGAAGAGTCTAGCACACCGCCTGGGACGTAGGAGGCGCTCAACAAAAATCTGACTCTGGCCTCTCCAGAAGGGAGAGTAAAAGGAGTTTTAAGATGCAGGGCTGTGGTCATTTGAAGACCTTTGCCTTCTTTCTGGTCATGCGCTTGAGCAGTTTGTTCTTGAGAAGGAAGTCCCAGGACGAACGCCCCTACCTGGTGAAAGGGAAACGGCTGCTAAAACAAATACCGGAAGGGACCTAGAGGCCAGGCCTAGAGTACATTGTTAGAGGTCTGCCTTGCACAGTGCCAAGATCACCAGGGCGAGAGACACCACCTGCTGGAAGAAAGGCTGCAGCCTCCAGGTCCTAAAAACCTCAGAAGGAGAAGATGAGCTAATGCAAGGAAACACAAAACAAAGGAAGGAGGAGGAAAATTGGAGTCTACTCGTGGGGTTTCTTCTCTAGAAGTGAACCACAGTTTGAAAATACAGACTTCACAGAAATATTTTGGAAAGAGAGAATTCCCATATCAGCCATTGAATTTTCTGCAACAGAATTTTGTTCCACCTGGTTCTGGTTGCTCATACTTTCAGGCTCTTCGCATTTCTCCGGCATCCCAGGCCTCTTGGTTAGCTACTTTACTTTGTAAATAAAGAGAAAAAAGTCAAGAATTCTGGGAAGCAAGAGTCGGTAAAAGTTGGAGACTATCCCAGAGGTAAGATGAACTGTACCCTTTTTTTTACCAACTTTGGATTGATGCTGAAATGGATCAAAACCATTTCCGTAGTCTTCACGTTCTAAACAAAAAAAGATTAGGAAACCATAGCATCTCATTAGGATGCTACCAAGTTTGTGCATTGGGCAAGGAGCTACAGATAGAAAGGGCTCCAATTCTGTCATCAACTGTGTCATTGAATAGTACTTCTTTACCTTTTCAAAGTACTCAATGACCCTAAATATTTGGATGTTTTCATTTACCTAGTCTTGTGGTAAATGTCATAAATGTGTGTTAATGTGGACTGACACAAGTTTCTTTTAGTTAAGAACATTCCGGAATGTTCTTGCATCTGGAATGATGAGCTGTTCATTGTAAGTGCTCATGAGGGTTGGCCTTTTATTCAGAGTCTGTATCAGAACAGCTGTTCTCATGCACAATGCTTTCAATTCAACAAATGACCCATATTCCATTAAATAAAAGGTGAAGCTATTTTAAAATAATAATAATAAAGTCTTCTGGAAACGCTGTTGGGATATTGCTTTGCATTTTAAATTAATTTATGGAAAAACTGACATCTTTACAACATTTGGCTGTTTTATTAATATACAGGAAAATTGACATTTTTTTAATAGTATTTGCATTTTAAGTTAATTTACAGGCAAATTGACAGCTTTACAACATGGAATCTCCCTCTCTAAGGATAATATTTGTTTCTCCAATATTGAAATCTTTTATGTCTCTTAAAAATATCTATAGTTTTCTTCATTTTGTTTTTTTACATTTCATTTAGATTATTCCATGTGTTTTGTTTCCTAGCTGCTAAAACAAATACCATACTATGGGTTGGCTTACCAACAGGAATTTATTGACTCATGGTTTCAGAGACTAGAAAGCTTGCTTCCTCCCATAGCCTACATCTTCTTGCCAGCCAGCAATCTTGGGGGTTTTTTTAGCTTTTCCGTCACATGGCAAGGCATTCTCTTTCTCTTCACTTGAAAGTGTACATGACAGAAGCTTTCTGGTCAGCATCCACTTCTCAATCCTGTCATCCAGGCTTCATAGGTCACTCCATCTATTAGTTTTTACCTACCTGTGACAGTAGACATTGCTGGCCATTTCACCTTTCTCCTTCTGGAAGCTTCCTTTCTTAACTTCTGTGCCTCAATCACTGTAGAATGGTATACAGTAGAGGTCTCTCACCATTTCCTAGGTGTGTTCCTCCCACTCCATATAGTTCATGCCTTCAGTTAACATATATGTGAGCTGACACCCTCATCTGTACCTCAGTCCTTAACCCCCAACTTGTCATTTCATTTCATTGCCTTCTAGATGTGTTACTTGTTGAACCCCACTGTCATCTCAAAAGTAGTAGTCTTGAACTGGATCCATATTTTTCTTTATTTCACTTTGATCTGATTATACGTGAGCAAAAACTCAGATCCAATCTTTGATCCTATTCACTCTCTTTGTCCCATATTCAGCAGCCAAGCCCTATGGATCTCTATTGCATCCATTGCTCCCCTTACCTGCCTCATTGTATAATTCTTCTAATTCTGTGTAATTCTTCTGATTCTGGATCTTACTCTCCCACCTAGACTGTTAAAACCCCAATTGTTATCTCTGCTTCTGGGCACTCCCTCCCTAATGAACCCTCTTCCCACTGCTGCAGAATAATCTTCCTGCAGCATAAATACTAGTCAGGACATTCTTCTCCCAAACCTTGATTTACCAGCACCCCTTGCCCCCATCTCCAGAATATGTGTTCTAGGCCTTCCATGATTTGGTCCCAATGGTCCTATTTTCAGTCATTCTTCATCAGACAACTTCTATGTCATCTGAAGTGGACTGCTCTGGTTGATTCTTTTCTGCTGCTATGCTAAGCTGGTTTAAGGGATACTGAGGTTCAGGTGTCCAGCAGGTCTAGCTTTGAACCCAGTCCCTCTGGCAAGTTACATGGACCCCCTTCACCCCCTTTCAGCCTCAGTATGCTCACTTGTGAAACTGGAATGATAATATTTTGACCTCATGATGTTATGAGAAATTTCTTATAAATCTCTTAGCCCAATGTCTGGTACATGAAAAACATTCAATAAATGTTAGTTGATAATGATGTTGATTTCATAATCATCATCCTTATTAAACTTTCATTTGATACGCTTTTACTATGTCCGATGGGGAGCTGGATTTGTGCCCATATAAGTGTGGCACTCATTTGTCACTGTGCCTTGTGCCATTCTCTGCCTGGATTACTTAAATCCTAATCTCTGAACTTCATTCTCCAGCTAATGTTTTATTTTATATTCCCTACCACCGCCCCAGAACACCTCGCCCCTCCCTGCCAGGAGGTACATAGCCCTCCTTTGAATTGCCTGGATCTTAATTCTTATATGTTATGAATATCCTTCCTCATGTGCCCTTTTCTGTAGTAATGAGACATACAGCTATTGAACTCGGTAGTGAATCTTTTTGCCTGTGTGCTGGTTGTTGGACACACAATTTCTGTGCCTCAATTTCCTCTTAAGTAAAATCTGAAAACAACTTCCTTATAGATGGACTGCAGCTTTATTATATATGCAAAGCAATATCCTGATAATCCATAATAAATGTGTAATGAATATTCATTACCTCTACCCCAATTTTAAGCTCCTTGAGAATAGGAATGCTTTTTTACACATCCCATGTTCTTGCATTCCTTCGACAAACTCTGAACATATTTGCAGGTAATATCTGGTGAATAAATAAATGAATGAATAACCCGGTAGCAGAGGTGAGTCTAATAGTTGTGTCTCGTTAGATGGATCCAGACATTAGGTAGTAACTAAGGTCTCAGTAACAAAAAATACACTGCAAATACCTAGAGAAGTCAGTGTACCCACTGTAAATGTAATATGCTACACTGAGCCAATTCCAGCATGGAAAATCTTCCTCTGTCCTACTTGCCATAGATCCAGGAAGTCATAGGGAAATGATTTGTGACAAAATTGTACCAAAAAAAGTCCCAAATATCTTCACACAGCCAGAGCTCTCTTGAAGTGATGAGGGACACAAATACATTGTGCACAATAGGCGAGCCTGTTCGTTGTCTGCTGGTTTGGCTCTTTGATCTCTGCAAAGGAGAGACACGCACAAGGTACTGTGAATAGACAATAGACCAGGAGTCGGAAGAGCAGCCAGCAGTGTGCTGCTCAGCGAGCAAATCACGCCGATGCCCAGACGCTGCATCTAATGATAAGCATCTTCTCTTGGTGCCTGTGAGTCTCTCATTTCCTTCCAGCTTGACTCCAAAGGACTTGATTCATCTTCAGCTTCGTGACACTTTGAGTCTGTAGGCTTTTTCTTTCTGAGCCCACAGGAGGGATCAGGTACATAAAGAGTTTTTTCCTGGAATTGCTACACTCTCTCTCCCCAGTGCTTCTGTTTCCTGCAGCTCTCCAAAGTGGATTTACTTTTGCGTCATCCCTGGTTGGTGATAGAATTCACTTTGCTGTGCTAAAAGACTTGGTATCTGTCTTGGTTTGGAGTCAGGGACTTGAGTATAACTTCCTATTTTATTGTAAAAGATGTTAACAACTTTTACCAGTATTAGTAAAAATATAACATAACTTAACATGACAGCAATCTGTACCTAAGAATTGTACCATTTAATAATGGTGCCACTTGGGTATTTATGAAAGTTTATGAGATCACATATAGAACAAATCGGTACTCATAGGTACTCTCTGAAATAATATGGAAAACTGGGTTTTGAAGTCCCAGCTTTAGGTCAGCCTGTTAAACAGAATTTCAGAATTCAAAGGAATCCCAGAGATGGTGTAGTGAAGTGGTTCTCAATCGTGACTGCCCATTATAATCGCATAGGACACGCTTTTAAAAGGATAGATGCAGAAATTCTGATTTAACTTGTCTGGAGCTTTTAAAAGCCCTGCAAATGATTCTAGAATGCAGGCAGGGAGGAGAACCACCAGGTCAGGAGAAAGGGGGAAAGAAACCAACATGTTGGGAGTAACTACTATGTCTTATGTATAGTGTTGGCTGCTTTGTCTTCACCATCTTATTTGATTCTCATAACAAGGGAGATGGTTTGAAAAATAAGAGGACCAAGGTTCGGTCTTTACAGTCAGACTCAATGGTTTTCTTACCTACTGTTGGCAGTACTTGGGTGAGGACCTCTTTTCTTCAAGAGTATCATGCAGATGGATTGCTTCCCATCTTACCCTTGATAGAGATATTCTCATCCACTTCTGAGGTTTTTAAAATCAGCCTTCAGGCTAATTCCAACTCAATAATCTTCCTCCCAATGCTGCCCCATAAAACAGTTTTTAAATTTTAAATTTTTTCATTTAACTTGTTTCACACTGCTTTCATTTAAAAAAAAAAAAAAAGATTTATTTGTTTATTTATTTATTTACTTTATCCATTTTAACACCCACCCCCCGTTTTGCTGTTTTGTGTCCATTCACTGAGCAATTCTCTGTGTCTGTTTCCTGCCCTCTCTCCTCATTCTCCTCCTCCAGTTTTTACCAGGATTCAATCCTGGGGCCCTCCGATGTGAGAGAGAGGCATTCTGCCACCTGCGCCACCTCAGTTCCTGGTTTTTCGGTGTGTCTCGTCTTGGCTCTCCCCTGTGTCTCTGTCCTGTTATGTCATCATCTTGCTGCGTGGCTCGGCGGGGCCTGGCGGCACGCGTGTGCATGCCTTCTATATATTTTTTTTTAATTTTACCGGAAGGTCCCAGGGATCAAACCCAGGTCCCTCCATATGGCAGACGGACACCCAACCATTTGAGCCACATCCGCCCCTGCTTTCATTTTTATATGAAGAGAGCTCTGGTCCAAGAGCACCCAGAGACTCTGTTTTCTGTTCCTGGCTGCTCCCATCACATGTTACTAGGCACGGTTGGTTTCCTCTCTCTATCCTGATAACCTTCAACAACTCCCCGTGCGTCACATGGAAAAGTGTAGGCACAAACCCACAAAAAGCACCGGTGCTGAGGATGGGGGTTCATGCTGTAGGGAGCGGCTCCTCAGGGCTGGAGGGAAAGGCGAGCTGCTCAGGGCAATGGAGTGTAGGGAACAGAATGCCTCCAAGGCAACCAGAGGAAGCTGACTTCAGTTCCCTGCCTATGTGGGCTTGTGTCTACTTACTGCTTCCAGAAGCCCTCTTTTGGGCCTTTCAGTGATCCCCAGGTCAGTTTAAAAAAATTTTTTAATTATGTTTTTTAAACCAAGAGATGAAGGTGATGACAAAACATGGAGGAGGCAGGCAAAAGGAGGTAGTGTGTGGCAGTCTGAACAGGAGAAAACTTTCGCCTCTGAGCAGTTTTAATATGTGGAGAGGGAAAAGCCTTGTATGTTTTTGAGTATAAGCACTGCTTGACTTAAGATATCACACTGATAAAGACAATTTCATTTGGGAGCTTAGTGGGTGAACAGTTTTCTATGCTTTTTTGTTAACATTGTCATGTATATTAGATAAATTATGCAAAGTACTTATTTTGCTCTATAGAAGTAATTTATGAATATTTATGTAGAAGAAATTAAAAATATGGCAAAAAAACACAACAAACTGAAACACTTGTAATCCCACCATCTCAAAAGCACCGCTTTGGTTTATTTCTTTTAAAGGGGATGGGGGAAGAGGATGAGGGGGAAGGTGTATCTGTACTTTAAAAATAGGAGGGTTTTATTTAAGTGTATATAGTGAACATTTTCCCACGATACTTTTATTAGCTGCATGGTATCTCATTACATGAACACTGTTAAACTTATTGATTCCATCCCTTACATTTGGATATTAAGATCATCCTAATTTTTATTGCACCTATTATAAACAGTACTTCCAAGAACATCCTTGTAGCTAATTTTGATTAGTAAAGGCCATTTGATGAGGGCACATACGTTGGCTAGTGGAATAAGAGAATCTAGCAAGAAGTAGTTTCCTATGATGATGACCCAAATTATGCCTGTTACCATGATGGCATCGACGAAGCTGTAAAATGTGAGCACCATGTCTGTGGTCTGCTTTGCCGACATCACTACGTAGCGAATATTCTGAACTATACTGCATGTTAACCTTAGTTTGGATGGTATTAAAAAGTTAATATTTGGGACAAGGAGTAACAAGTTGAAGTAAAGTGAGAAAGAACTTAATTGCTTAGGCTAAATACAGGCTAAACTTCAAAATAGCCAGCGTAAAATTTCCCTTATAGTACACTTTAAAGATTTCCACTGATGCTCTCAGGGGCGTGGCACCCAGCCAGTGCTGGAATGAAATAACACAAGTTGTTCAAAGTTTAGGCCATAATTGACTTAATGCATAGTTTTAATACTTTGCCATACCACTTATTTTATATGAGAAGGGCAGTTCTATATGCAGGTAATATAAAAATAAAATTACAAGAATTTGTAAGTCCATAGAATGATATTTGATGATCTACCTGATTTTTTTTTTTTTTTTTTTTTTTTAAGAGAATAAAAAATTGCTTTCAACTAAGTTGACATGTTCTCTGGCAATTTTTGTATCTTTGCCAGAATCATGAAATCCATCCTGTGAGGACCTTTGCCCTCCTTGCTGTTCTGAGAGGCAGATCTGAATCTTTTTATTTGTATACTCACTATTTTTCATTTGTTACTGCTGTTGTGTGCTTGACTTTGAGCCCTGTGGTGGCAGTTACTGCCTGTTTCTGCTTCAAGGTAAAGACTTTGTCCTTTTATTGTGAGGACTCTGGTGAGGTTCCTTTCTGGTCTTGAGTGCTCCTAAGGAGATGAGACTTCTTTCCCGGGGACTTCTAGGCAGTAACTGTATTATGATTCAGAATCACACTCACTGTTTTAATATGGGACAGAGAGCAAAGCTACATGCTCTTGAGGCTAGAATATTCTGAGCTTCTAGAGAATAATCACTCGCCTCTTCTGACTCACCTTACCGTATCGTTTGTACCTTAACTGCCCCTTCACGGTCCTAATATTTCATTTTCTTTTTCTCCTTTTTAGGCAGGAGGCTCCCAGGTGATTTTCACAAATCCTTTAGAAATTGTCAAGATCCGCTTGCAAGTAGCTGGAGAAATCACCACTGGCCCTCGAGTTAGTGCTCTGTCTGTCATGCGGGACCTGGGGTTCTTTGGGATCTACAAGGTAAGTTTTATTTGAATCATTTATTTGATTGAATTCTTATCTCCTAAACTAGTAACTGGCCATCAGCATGAAATTGATTTCTTATAGTTCTATACCCGAAGAAGCTGTTCTGCTCAGGCAACGCTGCTGGTACCTGTGGGGCACCTTCATACCAGCCAGAAAAAGGTCCCTCTTCTTGCCGTCTGCCAGAAGACTGTCCTTAAAAACACACAAATCCAGGGTGACTCTGCTGTTGGGGGCGCCCACTAGAGTTGTTAGGTGCACAGCAGCTGTTATCTACAACAACACTGGCTGGAGCTTTCTTTGGATTTGTTATTGATAAAAAAAAAAAAACATAGTTCGCAGTGCCATACCCCAAGAGGGAGGGTGCCAGGATCACAGAGCACCATCTTTTGGGAGACACACTGAGCTCAGTTTAAGAAGAAGCCCATGCCAGCTCAGGAATTTATTTTCTGATCTGATCTTATTTAGTCCAGCCCCGTCAATGTTTCCTACAAATGAGTATTCCTTGTCATAATTGCATTGAATCTTAACTGTTTTTCATTTTGAAAATGGTTTTTCAGAGCCATACTTATATAGGATTCTTGAAATTTGTTCTCCACACTCTGTTACCAAAAAGTCACAAAGCGATATACAAGAATTAGCTGTATATATGCCCTGATATTTTGCTATATCAAATATAAGATGTTCACCATTTTTCCAATGGGAAGATTCAAAACAGTGTTTCATGGCCAACTTGAATAAGTAACCCTGTGGGGGGATATAAAGAAAAAAGCCAAGTATCTACTTAATTTTTTTTTTCATTTATTTGCACACCAGTACAGAAAATCACATCATATAAAATTAATATTTGTCTTTGCAATCCTTGCATATTAAGAAATATTTTATTCAAAACTCTTTAAAAAATCATCCATTAACATGGTTTTGGAAAGTAGATCATCTTGATTTCTATCCCAAGTTGTGCAAGATGAAGGTTTTGGACTACATGTATGAGGCAGTCTTCTAGAAACTTTATCCCTCCCACACATAACATTTCCAGTTTCTCCTTTCCCTGGCCCCATTCCCAATTCATCCTGAACATAGCAGTACACAACTGATAATGTAACGACTTACCAACTTACCGTATTGCTTTTTAGAGATCTTTAAAAGGTTTGTTTCGACATTCAACACTGCATTATAAGATCCCACAGTTAGGAATACTTTCTTACTCTTCTTTGTAACCTGCATTCTTCAGGCAACCTCTGTAAACATCCAGGGTTAGTGGTAAGTGAGGTTATTTCAGGCTCATCTGCCTTTCCCAGTGGTACTTTGTACTTCTCAAGGTCAAGTGTTTGGGAGAGTACACCATGATATGAGACTTTGCAGTGATCAGACATGACGTGACACTCTCTTTTCTGGGGTTAACTTTGTTGGGGTCGGGGGTGGGCTTGTCTTATATTTAGGCATACATGGTGTTTAGGACTAAACATGCTGATTTTCAAAGTGGCACTTACAATACTGAATCTGTGATTGTGCAGTGTGACAAAATGTTCTAAAGCTATTTCATTTACCAATTTATTACCCAGCTATAACCCAGCTATAAAAAATAAACAGTATTATCACAGGCATAGTGTTGATCAATTTAAAGAAAAATCATCTCCTTTTCTAAATTTTTAGCCTCTTGCAGTCTATAACACGATGTAGCAGCATGTCATTTTGACAAGATGCCAAGCAGTCTTTTCAACTGGTTGTGTGATAAAAAGCACTTAGATACTAAGGCAATGACTGTTATCGAAATGTCTAGATGGATAAAATGGTAAAAACTTATTTGCTGATATAGAAACAGAGACTGTTAAAACTACCTGCAAGTGAAACAAGACTGGGACTTAGTGCTTTTCATCTTCACAGTTTTTATAATTTTAATCCCTTTAACACTCCTTGGAAATAGTACTCTGATTTTGTTAGGTAAATAGAGGCTGCCAAAATTGGTATCTGAGCTGAAATTGAGGCTCAGAAGTTTCTTGTTTCTGCTTTTGTGCTAAAATTGCTTTCCTGAAATGAGCAGGATTGCTCAAGTTTGAGCACGAGACCTCTCCCATATAAATTTAGTTTAATTACTAGTCTAATGGTTTACTCTAGTTCTGAAGCATTCCATGGGGCTTGGTGCTGTCTTAAAAAAACTGTTTTTGGTGTATTGTAATTACCAAGTGAATTCACAAATACTTTGAGGTTCTGGAAACTTGATTTCATTGCGAAAGAGTGGCCTGACAGTTTTGTCTATTCTGTGGGCCGTTGGCATTAGCTAGTTCTCTCAGACCTGTGAGTCTGGACTTCTCTTTAGTGTGGGGTTCCTTTCTGTCTCACTGGTTCTTGTTTTACCTCCTTGGGTTGTTATCCCCATTGATAGTACCCACCTCCAGCCCCAGGCTTGGTTTCTTATGAGCCTCTCTTCTCTTTACCAACACCCCGCCCCCCTGCCCCCTACCCCTACCCTCACCCCCATCAATTAAAGATCCATTCTTACAGGGGCATCATAGGCTTTAGCATTGCTATGTAGCTTAATGTGTTTTTGTTTCAGGTTAGAGCCTTTTAGTAATAAAGCTTTTCTCCATTTCCAGTCTTGGTGGGATAGAAAACTGCAAATCACCTGGAGTGACCTAATACATTTAAACCTGGTTTATGCCCCTTTAGGGTCTTTAAAAAGGTTGAACATAGTCCTAGTTTTAGTTGAGACTGGTAATCTTCTTTTCCTTCCTTGGTCCTTTTGTTTGCTGCTGTTAACATCACAATGCAGGACCCAGGAGGGTGCGTGGTTGATGCCTCTGTGTGTTTAGGCCTGAGGTGCTTAACCTCGCCTAAATTGGGCTTAACCTAGCTTTCTGTTTTTCTCCTGAATTCACTTGCAAAATACTAAATTATTCTGTGACTTCTCAATAAATGGCAATTAGAATACTTGCTTTAGAAATACATTTACAACTGAAAAAAAAAAAAAAATTGGATGCAGTAAACATTTCACATTCCTGAGGTCAGAAATAGTTAAGAGCAGAGATAGTAAACTGTGTAAACAAAGCCCCCCTCTAAAAGGGTAAGGATTAGAGAGATTTAGTTATAGGGACCCAGTAGGTAGGTGATTAAGGAAAAGGCAGAATATTGTCTTTGGAAGAGCTATTTTGAGTATGATGTAGTTTAGAGGGGGAAAATAATCTGCAACATGGACTTAACTTTTCATAAGGATTTATGGAAATGTATTTCCCATTTCCTGGGTAACTTTGTTTTGTTGCGTAGGCTTCTGGGTAAATATGATAAATTAAATTCCATCATAGAAAAGTGGTATACCTTTACTGTTGGACATGGCCTTTTCCATAGGAGCCCTTAGAGTTTTAATGAGTGTACAGATGACACCTTGTGAATGAAACTTGTCATTTAACTTTAAATGGCTAATACAGGCCAAAGGATACTTCATTAGCAAGCGATGGAACAGTTCGTGGTTCCTGTTAAGAATAAAAAATGGTCTGTGTGGTACTTACAGCTAGGCTCCATCAAGCATTGTTAAAAACCTTTTGCAAATAGAACTTTGCAGGCACTAATAATCACAAATTAAACATTGGCTCTGGCCCATAGGTATACAGGCGCTGTCTCTCTCCCATGGCCAGGTCAAAATGGCAGAGCTTTCTTTTCTGTGTGTCTCTTCCTCTGTGTCTCCATTTATGTAAGACCCAGCAAATGGGCAGAAACCCAACCTGTGTCGTACCTCATTGATGTAGTCCAATCAAAAGGATTGCATTAGTTAAAAAACATAATCTTTTCCTCTTTGGGATTCATAAAAGAACTTCAAACTGTCACATGTAATATATCTTGAAGTTCTTTCTTTGTTTTATTTAATAGCTGTATAACATTCAAAAAAAAAAAGTTTTTTTTTTTTTAACAAGTCCTCTATATTTAATTGGTATTTTATGTTGTTTTCAGTTTGAGACTATGACAAGCAATACCATGGTCAATGCTGTATATATTTTAACATTCTGTTGTTAGTATTTACAAATGCTAAATTCCTAGCCATGAAATTGTTAGATCAAGGAGCATATTTTTTAGTGTTGATAGATTTTTGTCAAATTATACTCCAACAAATTTGCATCAGTTTTACCCTGGTTTACTCAGGTTTACCTTGGTAACATACAAGTATTTATAGGAATAATGTCTTGATATATCAACTTTTAAAAATATCCTTTTTTTAATGCTACCAGCCCTGTTTAGTCACTATTCTGGAAACATATTGCCATGCTAACAGTCTTATACCCAGGGACGCCGTATGGTTTTACCACCCCATAGCAGCAGTTCTCTCTCTTCTGCTTTTCTCACTTTTATCTTTCCTCAGGGCCTCCGTGAAAGCTTCCTACTGCTTTATTTTGGCTCTTGATTCCCTCAAATTTGTTGTCCCCACAGGAGCCAGAGTAATCTACTTAAAATATAAATCATATTAATTCATTCAACTTCAATAAATTTTTATTGCTAGCTGACTATGTACCTGGCACTCTTCTAGCCGTTTAGGATGTGGCTTTGAAAGGCTAAGTCCCTACTCCCATGGGGCTCATAGTTTGGTGGGTAGAAAAAGTCAACCATCAAGGAAACAGATGTATAGCATCAGGTGGTGCTAAGTAGCTTGAAGACCAAGATGGCAGGCCAAGGGGGCAGAGAAGGGCCAAGGCAGGAAGGGGTTACTCTTTAATAGGGTAGTGAGGGAAATGCTCTGATGAGATATTTAGGCAGAAATCAGAAGGAAATGAGAAACTAGTGGGCCCTACAGAAATTGTCACCCCCCAGGGAAAAACCATCCAACAGCTTCCCGTTGCTTAGGAATAGCAACTTCGAGTAAAACTCCAACCCATTGCCTGCTGGCTTGACCCACTCCATCCTCTGTCTTGAACCACCTTCCCACTCTGCTAGTCGAACTGGCTGTGTTCTCATTCCTTCTTGTTTTTCAGTCTGCCTCAAGGTACTTCCTCTCATTTTCTCATCTTCACTCAAATGATGCCTTCTCAGAAAGACAAACCACATCCCTCACTGTCATGTCACTCTTTTGTGGTTTTCTGTGTGGCACGTATCTGGAATTATCCTAAGTGCATGTGTGTGTCCACCTGCCTGGAGTGGACTTGGAGAGCAAGGTCCTATCTTTCTTGTTCTCTGCTGCCTGTAACAGTTTCTGGCACATAAGTAAATACTCGATGAGTATTTAAGCTAATGAATGGTAAGTAAAAGCCAGGTATTTCCAAGTTTTAAACAAGGATATTAAAGCACAATGAATGAATTCATAAGTAATGACCAAGGAAGATGATGATATTGAGGAAGCTGAATATAAAGAAGATAACTAACCATGTAAGAGTTTGCTTTCCTGGTTTCAGAGAGATGTCCAGTCACTCACCCAGCAAACACTGTCCTAGGTTCTGGGGATACGGTAAAGAATAAATTGGCTTTTTTTTTTTTTTTTTTTTAAATAAAGAATTTACCATCTTGTGGAGGCAGTCAGACAAGTAGATCAAAGAATATGGTGCTGTGCAGCTGACAAGTGCTGTGAGTGGGGGCATGCACAGGGTCTGAGGGAGCACGCACCAACTCAGACCAGGAGGGCACTCTGAAGGGGGAGCCAAGGGCAGGGGGCAGACATGTGGCACGATCAGGTTTGTGTCTGAGGAAGGGTAATTCGGCTTCAGTGTGGAGAATGCGATGTGGCCAAGCGAGACAAGCAGGCAGGGAGGCCAGCTAGGAGGATATAGCTGGGGATTGGCGAGCGAGGGAGTCAAGTTAACCTAAACTCAGGCAGTGGCAGTGGGGATGGAGCAAGAAGGGATACATTTGAAGGGTGTTCACACAAGACTAGGTTCACAAAGTCTTGAAAAGTGATGAAAAGGTGAAAAGTAAGAAAATTAAAAGATGACTCTCAAATTGCTGTCTTGAGCACCTGGGTGGATGCTGTGGCTGTTAGAATTTTGGAATATTTAAGGAGCTGTGTCTTAGTTTGTCACAGGGCTGCCAATGCAAAGTCCCAGAAATGAGTTGGTTTTTATAATGGGGATTTTATTTAGGGTAAAAGCTATAGTTCTGAGGCCATGAAATGTCCAAATCAAGGGACCATCAGAGATGCTTTCTCACCAAAGTGATCCTGGTGTCCTGCTACATGGCAAAGATGGTGGTTGATCTCTGCCAAGGCCCCTGCCTTCCCCTCCAGAATATCATCTCAGAGCTCAGCTGTGAGCAACCAGGCATAGGGTTGTCTACTTCTGGGCCTCCTATCTCAATCTCAGCTGCTCCACTTTCTTTCTGAGTTCAGCTGTGGGCTATCAGACACATGGCTCATCTCTTCAGCCTTGAGCTGCTCCATGTGCCCAGCCTTTGGGGACTTCGTGCTTAAGCTTTGGCTGCTAGGGATCCTTGCATCCTTTCCCTCACATGGCAGGATCAAAAATGGCAACTTCCTTTCTCTCTGTGTGTGTGTGTCTCTCTCTATGTCTCCATTTATATGAGACCCTACAAGAGGGCAGAGACTCAACCTGAGTCACATCTCACTGACTTAGTCCAATCAAAAGCAATCTAATCAAATGATCTAAAGTGAATGTAATGCAGTCAAAGGGTACTACACCCAGGAATAGGTTAGCTTAAGAACATAATTTTGGGGGGAATTCACCAAATTCAAACTGTCACAAGCTGCAAGGAACCTTAAAGGACTTCTTTTAGAAGTTAGAAATGGAGGCCCAGAAATCATGGGGTTTAACTAGCAACCTAGGTAGGCAAAGGACAGGGCTAAGACTAAGTTTCAGTGTTTTGTTTTGTTTTGTTTCTTACTATACCAGACTGAATGTAAGACTGGAGCCTTGCAGAGGGGTGGGTACTGTAGATGCTATTTTATGGCTCATCTGCTGCTTGAAGCCATGAGAGTGGGTCAGATCTCCAAGCTGATAGGAAACCAATGATAGAACTCAAAGGCCACCCAGATTTAGGGGCAGAAAGAGGTATGGGTAGAGAAAACAGCAGAAGCAGCAGTCACGTGGAGAACTGGAATGAACAGCAGTGTGTCAGCTGGTAGAGGAATGAGTTATAAGGGGCAGGAGGAAGAGACCAGTGGTCAAGTGCTACAGATGCCAAGGGGGGTACAAACCAGGAAAAGGTCTTTGAACTTAAAGATGGAAGAAAATGGTTATCTTGAAGAGGTTGATTTATGTAGAATAGCAGGGCAGAAATCTCTATGAGGAATGGGAAACATGATGAGAGAACCATGCCCTGTCTTTATACAAGAGGAAAGAGAGTCAGTGAAGATGGAAGGATTTGAAGCATCTGAAGATAGCAAGTTTAAATATGGAGCCAAGTGGAGAGAGGGCCCAGGCTTAGAGATTGTACATGTGTGTCTGAATCGTTAGCTCAGTAGAGCTATTGTTTATTGAGTGTTTACTCTGTCCCAGGCCCCATGCCTAAAACTGTATATGCTTTACATCATTTGATTCTCACTATAGCTTATGAAGCAGGTACCATGTTTTAGTTCCAGGTTGTAGCTGAGGGAAGGAAGTCTTGAAGAGTTGAGATAATTTGTCTAGGTCACATGCCTACTAAGTAATTGGCAAGGCTGGGCTTCAAACTCAAGCCATGATCACTTTGAAACCTGAGCTTATCACATAAAGATAGGTCGGGCTCCATAGCAGAGAGCACATATCTGATAACTTCGATGTTTCAGGGAAATTGAAAACACAAGGCTATATGCTAAATCAAACTATTGAGCAGTTGGCATTTGGGGTCCTTGCTGACAAGGGCGTATGCTAAGGAAACAGATGAAAAGAGTTGACATGACACTAAACATCACAAATTTATGATCCTTTAGTCCTTTAGACTAGCATGGTTATGTTATTTTTTTCCTAATTGCTTTTAGTACCCAAAGCTATTATGTAAATGTTAGAATATTGCAGAATGACTCAATTTTGTTTTTGTTTTTTTAGTATAAGACTATACTACCTCAGATCCTACACTACTATAACAGAAATTAAAAATATCCAACGTTGGGTATTTACCTTAACCAGAGTGGCAATAAACATCATACATGCACTGTACACACACAGAGTAAACCCTAATGTAAACTAAAATGTGTCAATACTGACTCATCAGTTGTTACAAGTGTGCCACAATACTGCAAGATGTTAATAATAGGGGAAGCTATGGTGTGTGTGTCGGGGGGGGGGGGGGGGGGGGCAATTTTTCAATAAACCTAAAACTGCTCTAAAAATAAAGTTCATTATATATGTAAACAAAACACACCTGGTAAGCAGCGAGCCACAAAACCAACCGTGGAGCCACATTCCTATTCTATGTGATAACTATTTGTGTTCACTTTAAAATAACTTTGTGCACTACTGATAGCTTTTTTCTCTTTGTCAAAAAGATCTGCCATAATACAAATATTTTGGGCCTTTTATTATCTTATTTAAAAAGCTGATTTTTAGAAACGAGCATCAAGCACCCTGGGGGAGGGTAAGTTTTGTATCTGAGTGGTGTGAAGGTTTGACTAATATTAGAAGGTCTTTTGACATTGTCTATATTCTGCTTAAAGGTAGGATTTTTTAAAAATCTAACTGAACACTCATTTTTTAATTTTGTGTTTCAGGTACCTCACCTGTAAACAGGGGTTAGGAATAGTACCACATATTCCTAGGATTGTTGTGGGGATTTACTAAGGTAATTCATGGAAAGCACATAGGATAGGGCCTGCCACATAGTACACGTGATGTGTCAGTTGTTACTATTTTTAAAATATAGCCTGTCAACTAATGGATTCTTACAGAGATACCTAGCTCCTTCTACTGTGTCCTAGGCCTGGATAATTTCTGATGCTCTGTGGTCAACAGCCACTTCTAGGTCAAGCATTCTGCTTTGGACTTTGGAATAGTAAATAAAAAGGAGACTCCTTGAAAAATTCTATTTTTATAAGACAGTGATCAAAGGAATTGAGTGTGCTGAAGGAGGATGGGGAAAAAACGATTCTTAAAAATATCAGAAAATGATTCTTTTTTTTTAAAAAATCATTTTTGCATTCATTTACCAAATATTTGTTGAGTGCTAACACTGTATTAAGTACTGGAGGTACACAGATGAATAAGGTATCATTGTCTTCAAAGTTATCAGTACTAAAGGGAGGTGAGAGAATATAAACACATAATTCTAGTGCCATAAAGAGCTTTTTAAAATTAATTTTAGTGGAGCAGGTGTAACTCAGTGGTTGAACACAAGTACTCAGAGGATTTTTTTAAATTTTTATCTAAACTTAAAAAATGTAATATGCTATCCTTAATGTTAAAAAGTGTTTAAAATGATGCTACTAATTCACTGCCCATGGAGTGTTCTAAGTATATTTTCTAGAAGCGATGGGTATATTTTTGCTAATGCATCCTTACATTTTCTGGTTTCTAATTGTGAACAAGGCATGCACTTAAAAGATGGCTTGCTTAATGGCCAATGACTCTAGAATTAAGGATGTAAGTTTTGTGACAACCAAAGAGACCCATGTGGGTCTAATGTAGACTTAACAGGTAGGATTAGATCTTCCACCAAATAAAAGATTGGCTCTTAGCCTAATGAATGTAGCACTCTATAGTGATTCAGATGTGAAACCACATAGAGTCATACTTCAACTCCCAGTTTTTTTAAGAATATATTAGTTGTTTTCATGCTCCACTCCAATAGGACATTGTACTTTTCATTGATAATAGTAAGTATCATCATCTTTAATTGAAGATCCTTGTGCTAGGTACTATGCTAGGTACTTATATTAATCACTGAATTAAATTTTAATTTCTTATGTCTGTACAGTATATACATTGTTACATTTTATAGATGAAGATCTTGAGGTACAGTGATACTGAAGAACCTTATCCAAACATCAGATAGCTAATAAGCAGCAGAGCAGTGATCTGAGCCCAGACCTTTGACTGCAAAGTCTGTATTCTTGCTCCTGCAATGTACCATCTTAGGTGTGGAGAGGCAGAATTCAGATATAGATCATATTTAAGATGTAACATTTTGCCATGGACTTCTTTAAATTCTGTCTATTCCATCTCTAGCTCAGAAGTCACCCTCTTCAAGGATGAAGCATTCAGAAGAGTTGCACATAGAAAGGTGAAATGCAAAGAGATACCCAGCTCAACTAACTGATCAGCCATAGTGGTTGGGGGCGGGGATGTTGCAGAGAATTGACTTTCATGTGATTTAGATTGTATAGAGCACTGTGCAAGAAACAGCTATTTTATTTTCCCTTGGACTTTGAGATCTACATCATTATCACGGGGTGCTGCCTGCATAATCATTGCACATTTTGAAGAAACCTTGACGAGAGTGTGTCATGAGCAGTTTGAGCATCTGTTCAGTGAGACATCCAAGGTATTGCCACAGGATCTCTAGTAGTTCACAGATCAGATATTTGAACAGATCACCCCACTGAAGATAGCTGAAAATCCTAGATAATGTATTTTGTAAAAAGTCTTTTCAAATACATCAGTTAGCAAGGAAGTGAGAAATATTCAAGCCCAAAACTAAATGAAAATGGTAGCTCAGAGAAGTAAGCAAAATCTTAAAGCTGGCTTTTACCTTGAAGGCATTTGCCAAATACCCAAACTTTGATCACCAATTTTTGAAGCCTCAGGGGACAGACAGGTACTACCTAAAGTGCTACATCTAAAAGAACAGAACCAGAACTAGGGTGAGGCAAGCCAGGCACCTAGGGTACAAAATTTTAGGAGGCAATCAATTATGTGTGAGCCCTGCACTTGTACAACCTTGAGAAGTGAGTGCCCCCTTAGATTTTTTTTTTTTTTTTTTAAGGTGCTGGGGTCTGGGGATTGAACCTGGGACCTGGTGCTCAACCACTAAGCCATATCAGGTCCCCTGAGTCAGTTTTTCTCACTTGCTTTTGCTTTTTGTCTGTTTTTGTTTGTTTGTTTGTTTGTTTGTTTGTTTTGGTTTTAGGAGGCACTGGGAACTGAACCTGGACCTCCCATGTGGGAAGCACGTGCTCAACCGCTTGAGCCACATCCGCTCTCCCCTCCTTAGATTTTGTATCCTAGGCACCTCTCTTACCTCACTCTGTACCTGGTCCTAAGGAACATTCTTCCCTTATAAAGCTGGGATCTGAGATGACTGTACCCTCATCATAAGGGTTAAATAAAAATAGCTCCTCTGACTGCAAGGGAGATTTTTTTTGGTTCTGAGTGGAAGGCGGGAAAGAGGGGGGAAAAATAAATCCCGTGAGAATTAGAAACTCTCCAGCTAGCCATCATGTGAGTTTGTAGGCTGAATTTATACTTCTTGGGTGATGTGAAACACCCCAGGTGGGGAATTTATTTTCAGTCTTGAATTGATAGTTTTCCTTGGAGCTTGACAGAAACAAACACAAGTCTTCTCTAGAGGGACCCACCCTGAACCAAAATGTCAAAAAAATTTCATAAACACAAGGAAAATGAGAGGATCACAATAAAAAAATCTGAAGTCCCACAAGGAAATGAGGTACTTTAAGAAGAGGTAGCAAAAACAACAGACAACATTTCAAACTAACAAAGGTTTAAGATATTAAAATTATCAGAATATAAAATGAGCATTTTTGTCTTAAAAAGATGAAAATATAATTAGAATTTAAAATTGAATAGATGGTTTTAACAGCACATTAAAAGCAGCTGAAAAGAGAATTCATGAACTGGAAGATAAGGTAATAAATGGGAATGCATTTCTGAGAGACAAGGAGTGTTTGAGACTAGGAAAAAAAGGTGAGATGGTTTAAGAGGTATTATTGGAAAACCAAGGAAAAGGAGAGAAATGGCTGCATATTTTCCAGAACTAATGAAAGCTATCCACAGATTCGAAAAGTACACCAAATTCCAATTCGAATAAATAAAAATAATTCCCAATAGATATATCAGAGTGAAACTGCAGAAACACCAAAGCTAAAGTGAAGCTTTTACGTGGCTAGGGAGAAATACAGATTGCCTTCAAAGGGTCAACAGTTGACTGAGCTAACTTAGAAATAGGAGCCATGCAAGCCAGAAGACAGTTGAATGGCACCATCTGTGTACAGAGAAAATTCCTTTCCACCTAGAATTCTGTATTCTGCAAAATTATCTTTTAGGAACAATGGTAAAATAAAGACATTTTTTAGACCAGCAAAACTCAGCGTGTCACCAAATAGATCCTGACTGAAGAAATTCTAGAATGTACTTCAGGTAGAAAGAAAGTGATCCCAGGTTGCAACAAGGAATGAAAAACAAAGTGGTAACTGTTTAGTCTAAATAACATTGCTTGAACTTAAATATATATATATATATATGTAAGAATTATAATGCTTAATTTTATTGTAACATATACACAACATAACTGCTTGATGTTTTTTTTAATAATGCCAATGATTACATGGGAGGTTGTTTGTAATTTAAGTATTCTAAGGTGCATGTGTTATTCAGGAGGAAGGTAAAGATAACCAAAGACTATGATAAGTATGTATATTAGAATTTCCAGGATGAACACTTAGACTAGAAATAGACTATGCAACTTCAGGTAGTGAGGAGAAAAATAGAAGGCACGAAAGGAAAGAAATAAATATTTAAAAGGTGGGATACATTTTACAGAACAGCTTTGTGAAGATGACACCACTGGTAGATTGGAGACAAAAATTCCATGCAATAGAACTCTGTATTACTTATAAGATTTCCAGTCCGTCTATAATGAGCATCATTGATGACGAAGCAACATACAATAATAGAACAACGGAGAACTAGAACTGACACAGGGGTGTCATTTCGTACAAAAAAACCTACAGTTGACAAGATGATTTTGTTAGAACTGCAATAAAATTAAGGAGAAATTCTTATCCTAAAAGTCCCTGGACTAAAGAAACCATAATAGGCATTAATTTTTTATATTCAAATGTCAGTAATTTCAGTGTTCACTGACCTCAGGTCTTCACTTATTGGCTGGTTTATTTGGTTTTAACATTCGCATACAATGACTTAAGAGGTTTGGCACTTGTGATATTTCTCAGCAAGACACTGAAACTCACCGTATTCAAATCCCAGGCATGTAGTGCATAACTGTTCCTTTGCTGGTGCTACCAGGCTGTGTATCTAAGGGTTAACCCACTTGGGGGAAACCAAGAGGAATGCTGAGGGATGGAGAAATGACATGTTGCCCATTGTTTGTAGCTCCAGGATCAAAATATACAATTATACATGCCAAATAAATTCTAAACCTGTAAGGTAGGAAAAGAAGGTGGCTCTGACTGCAGGTGCCAGAAGCATTAAATCACTTTCCCAGACAAGGTGCACCACTGTCATCTTGAATGCTTCAGGGTCCCCCGGTCTGGCATTTCCCCCTTATGTTAGACAATGTGCATTCACTGCAGGAGTCTCTGTTAAGCCTCCGTCTCCCAGACCTGCTGGCTCCTGGTACCCGCCGGACACAGAGGTGCCTTTGTGAGCATAATTACCTTTCCCTATTAGAAATACTCTGTTTAGAGCTGTATTTGCAGGTACAGCTAGAATAAGCAGGAATTAGCATGCGAAAAGACCTGCCTTGCCCTGACTGCTTTATCAGAGCCATCCTTCAGGATTGCTTTTTTTCTCTTTGGATTGATTGGGCAGGTGTGAGCCATCCAAGAAGAAGAACTTTAAAAGAAGAAAAAAAGACATTGAAGATAGGGGTGCATGTGTGTGTGTGTGTGTGTGTGTGTGTAAGATAATAATCTTGTTGTGTTCTATCTTTTGACAATTTCATTCCAGCCAGAGCTGCCAGAGTAAACTTGAGTGGATGATTCCAGCAACTTGAGAATTGATTAAAACTCTCTTGGGCTTTCAATACAGTGTCCACATCAAAAACGTGTAAGAAGCAAAACAAATGATTCTTTTGCCATGGTGATGCTGTGGCCAGTATCTATGTGTTCCTAATTGACCTTTGTCAATTGTGGACTATTAACGTGAAGTTAAGTGAGGCCTTCCCTTAAAGATGCTTTCGTAGCCTTTATAGGATGGTGGAGAGACTTTAAAATGGATACAGAATCGGAATGGAGCCAGAGTTGACTATTAAACTAGGTCTAAGTTTTGATCCAAGTTCACATGTAGATTTCCCCAAGATGTCTTTCATTTTTCCTGACTCAATGTTAGCAGGCCATTTATTTAAAAAATAATAATTTCCCCTCTTCGAGGAGAGAGAATACTTTAATGAATCATAAGCAACTAGATGGTTGTGTTTTGCATTCATTAATTTCACCCAAGTGATCTTATTATGTGTACAAAGGAAATCCAGGGACAACCAGGCAATGTCTTAGGGCAAGCCTGCTTAGAGAATCAGTGAAAAAGACTTAAGACAGGAAAATGGGGTGATTTTCTTATAGGGCAGGAACATTTAAAGATTTAATTTACATGGCACACACTTTGTCGTTTATTAATTTTTTTTTTAATGGCCAGAGTAATTTTGTGTTGCCGACACAAACTCTTGGGCAGCACGGAATGCTTCCCTTTAGTGTAACGTTACCTGTCCAGAATGGCTGATCTCTTAGTAAAAATTACACAGGGGGCTAGTAAATTCAAGTCAAACAGGTTTATGTTGTGATGTGGGACTGGAGAATGGGTGTGCTCCATGACCTGAAGGATTTATCAAGGAATCTGGAAGAGAAATCTTTTCACAGTTGGAACTTTAAAAGCCTTTTTTAACATCCTGCTTCCCTTTTCATTGTGTGGGAGCAACAGGTCAGGTATTGCCTAAGGCAGCCTTCCAAATTGGCACCTGCCTTTGTGCCTGAAGACCTAAAGGGAGAAGGAGGACAGAGAAATTTAATAAGTCTGTGCCTTTTTCTCCAACCTTTTGCAAAGCTAGCCTTCCCTGGGAATTGGGCTTTGATGCCTGGGGTGTGAGAGAGAGGCAGGGCCCGCCTCCTGACTCCAGGGTTATTTGCTGGAGGGAGATGCCTGAGCAGGTGTGCGCCGGGTCACCATGCAGGAGCCAAAGAAGGAGGGAGACACAGACCTCCTGTCCCCATGTGGAGCCAGGCCTGTGGAATTTGTCCTGCAGCTGTCATTTCCGCAGAACTGTCACAGTCACCACCTCATTTAACCCTTAGCCCCCAGTGCCCGACCCCATGAAGAAGGTGACCTTTGGTGTTTTTTAACGGGTGAGGAACGTTCAGAGCTTGATCTTTGGGAGCGCTGGTCACACAGGTGGGTAGTGGCAGAGGGGAGAGCTGCACTCGGTGTTCTTGATGCCACAAATGGTGGAAGTCTGCGTTTCAAATGCTCTAACTTGCTGACGAGGCTGTCCTGCCTCCGGAGTAGGGATGGTAGCTGTTGCACAAATTTTCTTTCTTCCTTGACTTTTCCTTTTCCACTTTTTCCTCAGATAATCAGAAACCCAAGATCCCTTACATATTCTAACATTCACTCTAGTTTGCATAGATTATTTGGCCACATTTTCCGAATCCTTGTAGGAAAAAATACAGCACATTCCTAACCATCTTTCCTTTAGTGTTTCATGAAGCAGCTTGACCTTTTCTTCCATTTTTTTTCTGTTTAATTTGTTTTTATGTTTGTTTTTTTGATCATCATTTTTCTTAACCATCTAGAATTATTTTCAACCATGTCTTGAAGCGTGTCATATCTCTTATGAGGCACTTGTTCCCACACTGATGGATGATTTATTGTCTTGATATCAGGAGTGGCCAGAGGTCCTTCTTAGGAAAACTAGCTGCTGCTTTGTATTGCCTCTTCTTGACTCAGAGTGGTATTTCTAATTTCAGAACGTGTCTTCCCATGGCCACCTGATCATATTGAAGCCACGTACCATAAGACAGGCTAATCTCTCTCTTTGCCTTTTTCTAACTTTAATATTCCAATACCAAATTATTCACTTTTTCCTCCTAGGTTCTGTTGTGTGTCCGTCCCCGGGCCCCCCCCCCCCCCAAAAAAAAAATAATGTACAATAGTAGAAAACAATAAGCAATGTTGGAAAAACTAAATGCTTGGTTTTTCTTTCTAATATATTTTTCCAAGAAACCAGTTAGTTCTCCTTGCAGAAACCTGACTGTATATCCCAAAGCCTCTCTCTCCTTTCAGTTGTGATTTTTTCTATGGGCTTTACAGAAAAACAAAATCACTGTCATTGGGAACATGTCGTAGGCTCCCACTGACAGCCAAAGATTTTGTTCCATGTTTTATAAAGTAGGTCAGGCAGTATTTCCTGGTCCCGGTCACTTAACAGTCTGAAATGGGTAGCAATGGTACAGGCAGATATGAGGGCATGAAGAAAACTCAGTGCCCTCGTGGTAGAAAACCACCAGGATTGAGAAAGTGTAGACAATGTGGAGCCATGTGGAATTCACTCTCTGCCTATCTTCTAGTTAGAGACTCAGTGGAAAGGGTGGTATTTGGCATTAAAATGAATGAAGAGGTGGTATTTAAGAGGTTGATGTTTACCACTTAGCAAGCATCAGAGAAAATGCAGAGTGATTGGTACCTTGACTGATGAGATAAGTGGAGTATTGAACAGCTTTTCCGCAGAGGAATCAGGCTGACCCTGAAGGAGACTGGGAAAGTAAAGTCCTTACACAGCTTTGACAAGGATGAGACTACCAGGCCAGATCCACAGGACAACCAAGACCAAAGATGGTGGTAGAATTTTTGAAACAACTAGAAAGGAAATGTAAAGAACATGAATAAGAAATGAAGGAGACGTAAGACCATACTCAGGAAAAAAAAGAAAGAAAGAAGAGTGAAAAAAAACGAAGACCATGAATTGAAGGAGGAGAAGAAAAAGCATGTCCCTGAACCACACAACCATGTTCATACATATTACTGTTGAAGGAAATTCTCCAAAACATTTGTGGGAGTTGCACTGGTTGTCTTTGGCTGGTAACAATTATAAGCAATTTAAAATTGCAATAGTTTTTCTCTATCCCTATGATAAGCTTTTAATACTTTTATAATTGGGGGGGGGGGGAGTCCAGACAAAAAGAATAAGCAGAGCATAGAATGAAGTTTGGCTGTAAAATATAAAAATTTGGGCCTTGTATTAAAGGTAAAAACTAATAGATTTGTAAAGAAGCAAGATTAGTAGGAGGAAAAATTATGCCAACTTAAAAATTACTCCGTGTTTTGTTTTAAAAGTCAGTAAATGGCGATGTTTTTTACTTTCTTGACAGAGCTGGACAGGAAGAAGATTTAACTGATCTTAATTTGAGTTGGTTATTTGGTATCTAATTTGAATATCTCCTGGTAGTATCTGCATGTGGGTAAATAGCTAGCAGAACTCATAGGAAGGTTTGGAGCAAGATAGGAAAAAGGAAGAGCAAACAAAGAAAGAAAAGGGTTGTACTGTAGTTAAACCCTTACAGAGGAACTGCATGAACTTGAATTATAAAAAAAAAAAAAAAACTTGCCATAAGGAGAGGAGTGGGTGCTATATGTGGATACTGACATTATACTGTACTTTTCCCCCTTGCACTGGGAAAGTGGAAAGATCAGGAGAGCTCTGAGTTTTGGACCTATTGCTGGCCCTGTTCAGGTAGGGCCCTTAGTAACCATGCCCTGGACATCAGTTTGCATGGGTATAAAATGAGATGTTTGCCAGTGGTGGATTTTGTGGTTTTTATTTTCAGTAAGACATTTAATTTTTGTGTGGACATGATATGGAAGTGCAGGCAGATTGGCAGTACATGAGATAGATCTGTTGTGTTTTGAATACATGTACATGAGTGGAGAGGGGTAACAATGATCTCTGTCACCGAGGCCTGCTCAATGCGCCCATGGGTGAGTTGACTGAAATAGCCTACATGACAGAATCCAGATCCAAGTGTTTATTGTGCTTGGAAGGATGGGCCAAACTAGGATGAAATTTAATAGGATTAAACATAAAGTCCTCCCTTTGTCAATTTTTTAAGGCAACTACTAATTAGGTTATAGTAGAACTGGGTTGATAGTGGTTGGTATGAAAAAGACTAAGTTTTACTACCCACAAGCCCAGTTTGTCAGGAATGCGATGCAGGTGTCAGAAATGCTATAGTAACAGATGTGTGGTGTTTGACAGATTGGAAACTAGTGTCGAACAAAAATACCAAGATCCAGCCTCACTAGACCTCCATAAATATTGCTGGGCTTCGCAGGATCTGTTGAATCTGGATGGATTCATTATTTTCTTTTAGGAATCTTTAAATTCGGTGGAAATTTTTAGGTATTAGAAATCTGTGAAAGAAATGGTATTAAATCATTAAGTGTTGAAAAGAGGTGACTTCCTTCCCATTCAGCTTATCCCAAACACAATATATGTCTTGTGGTTTTCATTATAGTGTTATTTCATATTTCTGTGCGAACTCATCAATTCTCAGAGCCTCACAATGGCATTATTTTGGCACCAAAAATGATTTGGTGAAGACTTTGCTGTAGGAGCTAATTGTTCTACACACAGTTCTTAAATATGTCAGAATTATTGTAAATATTTTAAGGCTTTAGAGTAGGCATTTACGGATGATTCATAATCCCTGTTGTGGTTGGGAGGGATATGTAAATAAACCTATGGGAGCTATGAACCCCTTGGAAAGGTACATGGTTTTATATGTGCGAATAATTTTTTTTCTGGGAAAAAGTCCAGGGCTTTCATCAGATTCTCAAAAAAAAAAAAAAAAAAAAAAAAAATTTTAAACAAAATAACTCTACTCCCACTGCATATATAATTAACCTACTTCCTAATATGTAAACAATGAAGCATCCTTGCTGTTGCTGCCCATTTACCACAAGAAGGAACGCAGATCCTTCTTGAAATGCCAGTGATTTGCCATTACTGGGGATTTACAAAGAACATCACAGGTGAGTTACAAAAATGCTTTAATAGGGAAGCGGCTGTGGCTCAATCAGTAGGGCTCCCGTTTACCATATGGGAGGCCCCGGGTTCGGTTCCCAGGGCCTCCTGGTGAATGCAAGCCCGCCTGCATGGCGTGGTTAGCTGACCCAGCGAGCACAAGCAGCAAGGGGGGGATAAATGAATAAATAAATAAAAATCTTAAAAAAAAAAAAAAAAATGCTTTAATAGAAGTCACACAATTGAAATAAATTAGAATGCCCTTCCTCATGCCACACATCAAAATTGGTTTTGTTTTTATAAATAAAAATCAGATTTATTACTTGTAGAATTAGAGTTATTTTTTCTGTTCGCCTTTCAACTTGTGAATACAAATTTGGTCTTCTCCAGGAATATTTTGTTCTGAGGTGAGTTCCAGAGAAGTTTGATCTTCTCAATGGGATATGTGTTTCATGTGGTTTTTCTTCCTTTTCAAACACACAGGGTGCCAAAGCATGCTTTCTGCGGGACATTCCTTTCTCGGCCATCTACTTCCCGTGCTATGCTCATGTGAAGGCTTCCTTTGCAAACGAAGATGGGCAGGTTAGCCCGGGAAGCCTGCTCTTAGCTGGTGCTATAGCTGGTGAGTATCCCTCCCAGAGCCCTGTTTCTTCCCAACCAGCTTTTCCCTCCATGCCACTACACTGCAAGTTTTTGCTAATAGTTTGTTGTTGTTTTTTTTAAGATTTATTTTAGGTATTTATCCCCCCCCAACCCCCCACCCCCATTGTTTGCACACTCACTGTCTGCTCTTTGTCCATTCATTGTGTGCGCGTCGGCTTTTTTTAGGAGGCCCCGGGAACCAAACCTGGGACCTCCCATGTGGGAGGGAGGCACCAAATCACTTGAGCCACCTCTGCTTCCTGCTTTTGTGTCTCTCATTGTGTTTCCTTGTTGTGTCTCTTTGTTGCATCATCTCATTGCATCAGCTCACCATACCAGCCTGTCACGTCAGCTCTCTGTCTTGCTCGTCTTCTTTATGAGACACCAGGAACCGAACCTGGGACTTACTGTGTGGTAGGCGGGCGCCCAACTGCTTGAGCCACATCTGCTTCCCTGCTCATAGTTTTTTTTTTTGTTTTTTTTTTTTTTTACGGGTCCCTCCATATGGGAGACGGACGGCCAACCAGTTGAGCTACATCCGACCCCCTGCTCATAGTTTTTGACAGGCTAAATAGGAGTTGGCTGAAGATTGCTTTGAATAGCTACTGAAAAGAAAAGAAACTAATCTTACTTCTGGCAGATTAGATTAGTGGACAAGCTTAATTTCTTAATTCTGGAAAAGGCTCAAGTAAAATATGGTTCATTTTGTGGTATTGTTATTCAGTTCAAGTTGCATATCATTTCACAGTTTCACTTCATGGCTTAAGAATGATAACTGTTCAGCAGGAAATTTTTTAAATTTTGTGTCTTAAAAGTGTCTAAACAAAACAGTGCATAAAATCTTATCCAAATAATAAAAAGAAAAAAAAAAAAAAATCTTATCCAGAACCTAAACAATAGTTATTACCATTTAGATAAAAGAAATGTAATAGGACCAAAAATGGCTTAGGCCAATTAGAGGTACCTGTTCCCTCCTGGCTGTGTAAGGTTATAGGAGCAGTTTGTATGTGTTAATTAAGTCACAGATAGAAATGACTGCCTTCTTTTTTTCAATACTACATTGAAAATATTGTTAGGAAAAAAAATAGATATGAAGGTTGGCTTTTAAATTGCTAGAGAAAATTTGATTACAGCCACAGCATGGATCAGTTTATTCCTTGATACTTCTCCTTGTTCAGAGATCTTGAGAGAATAACTTGGATTAGCTCTCCAGGTGGTAACAATTATCTGAGGAGTTAACAAACTCCTTAATCCGATGCTTGGGTCTGAACTTTTTCATGCAAGTGTTCTCATCAGATATATGGCTAGAGTCTCCACATATCTCCATAGTGTTTCTGAGCATTGTAAATGTAATAAATGAATTGTAAACTTAAAAATGGTCAAAATGGCAAATTATATATATATAGTTAAAGGTGTGTGCTATGAGTCAGACTTTCCATGTTCAAGTTCCATCTTCCCACTTAGAACTGTGTAACCTGCATAAGTGTTTTAACCCCCTCTCTGCCCATTTTTTATATGTGTTACAAATTACTTAGCACAAGATAATAACTACAATAACAATATATCCACTTTAATCAGTGGTTACATACCCCCCCCCCCTTATTTTTGTTCATTCCTCAATCTTGAGGGATTTGGGGTAATGTCCACTCTGACTGCTTCAGGCTGAGAAGTGGCATAGATATTATAGGGCAGAGGAATGGAATTGTTTTGCTTGCAGTTGAAGATACTCCTTGCTTTTGGGATGGCGCTGGTCATTGTTTTGTTGGTTGTCCAGGTCAGGCCAGAAGATCTGGAGAGCAGGAGTTGTCTGCATAACTGCCAGGTTTTAGGGCTCAGCAGTCATAGAAACATTTCGAAGGCTTTAAGTCTCTGAGAAATAAACTTACCAATTAAGTTTAAAATTATAAGTTCAAATGAACGAATTAGAAGAATCATGAGTAGGGGATTTACAAATGAGTATAACTATGTTATATTGGAGAAATAACTTTTCACATATTCCCAGATAGAGCCTCCCAAGGGGATGTTGATTTCATGTGGCTTGCCTCTGGTATCCAGATATCCCAAGGGCCCTCAGAAGCATTTTTGTTTGCAGCTTTGTTTACTGTGGCTGTTTGTGAAGTCTGGCTGAGACCTATATAGGTGTAAACTCCAGAATGACCTCCTGACTCACTTTGAAATCTCTTAGCCACGAAAACTCTATTTTATTTACTATTTCCCCCTTTTGGTCGTGCTGATTAACATTTAGTAATAATACTTTGGTGCCAGGGAGGCTCATCCCTGAGAGTAATGTCCCATGTTAGGGGGAAAGTAGTGAGTTTATTTTCTGCCTAGTTTTTAAATTTATACATGGGGTTAATAATAGTCTTAGTCTCACCAGATTATTATGGATTAATATATATAAGGCTCTAAGAAAGTACCTGGCATACAAATGTTCAAAAATATTAATTTTGTTATATATCATTTGAAACTTTGTAAACATAGTTTTTAATTGCCACATACTTATCTCTCAGATTTATAAGTTTTCTTCAAAAATTTAAAAAGTAAATGGTATTATAAAAAGCAACTTTTATGCTTAAAGGCTTTTCCCCTATTTTGGGATCATTTTCTTTGGAGAAATAGATGCCCAGAGATGAGTTTACTGGTTAAGAGTATGATTGTTCTTAAGAGATTGCCAAATTATTCTCAAAAGTTTGAACTAGTTTACACCCCCATGTTGTTGTTAACTTTATCCTGTTGTTTTTTGGAATTGTTTTCCAGATACCTTCTGTATTAGTTATCTATTGCTATATAACAAATTATCACCAAATATATCAACTTAAGATAACAAATATTTATTTCATATCTCACAGTTTCTGCAGGTCAGGAGAGCTTAGCTGGGTGTCTCTGGCTTCAGGTCTCTCATGAAGTTGCAATCAAAATGTCCTTCAGACTTCTAGAAAGCTTAACTGTGGTTGGAGAATCCACTTTCCAAATTGCTCAATCACTTGGCTGTTGGCAGGAAGAAGCTTCAGTTCCTTGCCATGTGGGCCATTCCATAGGTCTGCTTGAGTGTCTTCAGGACAAAGCAAAGTAGCTTCTCCCAGAGCAAGATACAAAAGAGAGAAAACAAGGCAGAAGCCATGATGCCTTTTATGACCTAGCCTCAGAATTCATGCTCCTTCATCTCCATGCTATCCTGTTGGTTACACATACCAGCCCTATTTAATGTAGAAGGGGACGATACAAAGCCACGATTACCATGAGATGAGGACCATTGAGGGCTATTTTAGAAGCTAACTGCCACGCTTACATTTTTCTTTCATTTTATCGTCCTCCCCTGGCCTTCTCCTTCCTTGTATGATGGGAAAATAAAGATACAGTTTGTCATATTGGATTTTCTTCAAAGAGCAGATTCACTATAAAACTCTATGGCACTGTATATTTCACAACTGTGTATAACCTGTGTAATGAGAACTAAGATACTTGCTTAATTTAATAGCATATATCAGAAGCCAACAGCAAGCATCAAACTGCCATTCACATTAAAATTAGGGATACAATAAGAATCTCTATCATGCTTATTGTCAGCCTTCTTTTGGAGGTTCCAGTAAGAAGAAGGAATACTATAATGGAAGAAATGAAGTTATCATTATCAGCAAATGCTTATTTATGTGAAAATCCAAATTAAAAAACCAAAACATAATAGAATTAATCATTATTGGTAATGTTTTTTGTTATAAAATAAACCTAAAAATCCATATCAATGATACGCAGTTAGCTGATGTAAAGGGAGGAAGCAGAACAGCCAGTTGCTGAGTGTAGAACCTTGCTGGTATGCTTGACCCAAGATGGGCATGTTGCAAAGGGCAAGAAGAAATTTGTTCAGAAGTTTGCCTAGTGAGACTCAGCATGAAAATGCACCAAACCTGCATATGGGCTGTTGAGTGGAAGACAGTTTAGGCTTCCACATTCCCTTTGGGGTACAGTAAGAACAAAGGTATGTTCTGGGGAGAGAGACCCTGATAGAGTATACAGAGGACCCAAGGAAGTATATCCAGGGACAAAAGTGATTAGTTTTGCCATCAAGAAAAAGTAGAAAAGCTTGTCTCAAAACTACAATAAATAGTAGTTGGCCACTACCTTATTTATCATAAGAGAGAAATGTCTCATGACTATTTTTATATGTACCATAAATTCATCTCTTACACAGTAAAATATATATATAGTTGAACAATTCTATTATAAATAAGATGGATCTGTGATTAAATGAATATGACCCCGCTTTCTCTGTTTTGATCATTTCCATTATTCAGTAAGCATTATCTCACCTTTTCTTATGCTAAGAATTTGATTAGACTTGCAGTTAGATTGCTTTAGTAATCAGCAGCTTTTTAACAGAGATGGTTGATGGCATCTCAAAACCTGGAGACTATTGGGTTTTTTAAGGTGTATATATCTAGTTATGCTGGGAATATCAATAACAACTAGGAATGTCTACTCCATTATTTCACAGGAGTAGAACAAAACTAACCTATATTTGAATTCATGTTCATTAGCTGAAGTGCTCGGCATGTCAAAAGGTAAGTATTGTGCTGAAGCCAGGACCTTGGAATTAAGAAACCAAATTATAATTCCCTAATTAATGTTCCTTTTTAGTTAATGAAGGGCATTTCAATATGGTTGGTTTATGGTTAATAACTAAAAAAGGATATCTGATACTTCTTAAATTTTATAAAGTGCTCTGTCATACCAGATTGTTTTCATTGTCAGAGTAAAAAAAATATAGGAACAAGTCAAACTAGTGATGGCCTTGCCTTTGAATTAGTTAGCTTAGGCTACATTGTAATTCAGGAATATCTTTCAAAGCTGTTCAGTACCCAAATAGAGATGTGTTAGAAGTGTGTGACTGATATGGTGCTTTTGCAAATATGTTAGAAGGAGTAAGTTAGAAGAGGAGTACTATTGGCACAAATTTGTTAATTGTGTGGACATAAAGCTTAAGGTAATTTAAAAACAAATCTTAGGTCTTTAAAATAAACAATGAAGTGATGGAGAGATTGGATCAAAGTAGTGGACGATGATACTCATCCATCTCTCTTTTCCAAAATACCTTAAGATGTCAGAAAATAAAATCTTTAAAAGTCTTTATTGGCACTAAAAACCATTTACACCTGCTGCCAGCAGACCAAAACTGTGAGGAGTTACTAAGAAACAGGAAACAGAACCATACTGACTGAAAGAAGATGCCACAGCCCAAAACACTGGCAAGAAAACTACTTTAGTTAAGAGCAAAATCAGAGAATTTTCACTTCTGAGGAAACAGTAGAAGGACTGGAGTGGGGAGTTGGGTGGAGGTTTTGGGATCAGTCATTAATAAGAAGTAAAGAACTGAATTTGTTGCAGGGAGTCCAGGCTTGGCCTCCCTCTTATACTTTTTTTTTTTTTTTTTTGCTTTAATGAAAATTTCTCTTTTAACCATTTTTAATTGTACAGTTTAGCGACATCAGTTACATGCATGATGTTGTGCAGTCATCACCATTATCTATTTTGAAAACTTTCCATTACCCCAAACAGAAACTCTGTACCCTTTAAGCAGTAACTCCCCATTTCCACTCTCACCCCCTTCCCACTTCAGACAACACTTGTCTACAGGCTAAAAGCCTAGAACAGTATTCTATAGAAAGAGGCCACTTGCTTGGGGAGGGTAAGTGTAAGGAAATGAAAAAAAGCAGGGTGGGGCTTAAGGTAATGCCAGACCTCTACCGAAAAAAAATCAACTAATGGCAGCTCTACCCAAGAAGGAAATAAAATAAATTCTTCTACCTCCAGATTGAAGCTCTCCTCATTTCAGCAATGCCGGCCTGTGTTAGTCCCTCACACCCAGTTGAGACCTCACCCATTTCACAAAGCCCATAGATGCTCCCATTTAGGAGAGAGGCGTGTGGGTGAAACGGGCCTAGAGCATAGTAGAAGATAGCCCCAGCATCTGCATGTAGTATACTAATCAGCCTGTTCTTTAAACTTGAATATCAGTAGACAGCTAAGGCCCTTGGACAAGAAGGAGCATCAAGGTAAGTGTGATTACAGAGAAAGCAGACAGTTCACAGAATAGAAGAGAACTTTTAAGAGCTATAATTTGGGTAATCAGAGAGATTGGAAAGGAACAATCAGTAATTTCTTGAAAATTAATAAAAAAGATCGCCAGATTTAAACACCAGTAGATAGTCTATTTGAATGATAGAATGGATGGGATCAAAGCATATTAGACATCTGGAAAATAAGGTCCAAACAACAACAGCAGCAAATCTAGAATGTGAAGAAAAACTACAGAGGTGAGAAAAAAGACAAAATTTAAGAGCCGTAGGATGACCAAGAGTTCTAAACTCCATTTAACAGGAGTTCCCCAGAGAAGAAGTGATGTGGTAAGAAGAGCAGAAAATGAATCAGTGATTCACTTCTCATCTTTAATACAGGATGCCTTCAAAATTCCAAGGAGATGATGTCTTGAACCTTGATTATATTTCCAGGCCCCCTAGCTTTCACAAGGGAGGGCAAAACTAAAGTTAGTTTTTCATGTGCAAGGAACTTCTCTAAAGCAAAATAGAAAGTGAATTTAAGAGAGAGGATAATGTGGCATATATGAAACAGAGCAAATAAAAAGTAAAACCTGAAGCGGATGAGGCTCAAACAGTTGAGTGCCTGCCTTCCACATGGGGGTTCCTAGGTTCGGTTCCTGGTGCCTCCTAAAAAAACAAGAACAAACAACAAGCAGAACAGGCAAAGAAACTGATGTGGGGCTCAGTGGTTGAGCGCCAGCTTCCCACATGCAAGGTCCCAGGTTCAGTCCCTGGCCCTTGGTACCTCAAAAAACATAAAACCTGTGAGTACATCTAAATAATGGTTGATATTGGTATATGAATTTATTATACAGGAAGGGTTATTGGGAGACAGATAAAGGAAAGGAAGGGCAAAAGTGAAAGTGTGCTACAGTTCTTTGCTGGAGAAAGATACAAATGCTAACTAGTGGTACACATTACAACGGTGTCATAGAAAGATTGAAAGAGAACAGATTGAAAAATAGGTACCAGGCAATACCAACAGAGATTAAGTGTAGCAATAGTAATGTCAGATTAAATGGAATTCATTGTTTAGAAAAAACATTCAGAAGGACCAGGAAGGAAGGGTGTTTTATATTTATTAAAGATTATCCACTAAAAAGATACTGTCATCAACCTCTATTAACAACATAACACTGTCTTTAAAAAGCTAAACTGTTAAAACTACGAAGAGAATATGATATTTTTCATTCCTAACGAGAAACTTCATCACATTTCTCTTAGAAGCTGACATGTCAGATAATATAGATTAGGATGCGAAGGGGATTTGAAAAACTCTTATCCAAAATAAAAATAAATATGTTAACCTTTAAACTATTTGCTATGAATAATAATGGAATTTATGAAAATGGAGGATGAATCATGACCCAAAGCGGTTATTTTGCTGGTTGTGTTTTCTTTTTATTGTGAATGATCTACTCTCCATTTGCTGGGCTTCCTTGAAGGGTTACAATTGTTATATTGGCTGGAGAGCATCCCAAATTATTCCTGTCACAAAGGTGTAGATAACAACAAGGTGTCTCTACCTTTGGCTCATCTGTGTAGAGCCCGGCAGGCTGCCATCGCTTCTCTTGGAACCTAGAAGAAGCCTCTCAGTTTCCTAGTCTCCTGGCCTCCCTTCTTTAAAACAGAGAGCTCAGTCCACTTGATCAGCCTTGCCCTGGGCCCTGGCAGGCTAGGAGAGACCAGGCAAACTTGCTTGGAGCTTTATCCAACCCTGCCCCTGAAAAACAACAGATTTCAGAGAGCCACACTCTTTCCAGTATCTTGCTTCCCCATCTTTGCAGCCTGATTATCTTCTCCAAGTTAATTACCCACACCAGAAATCCCCTGTCCACTGGGATATCCACAGTTTCGTCTAGGCCCTGGCAGATGTCTGCTTAGAGACAGGAGCTGGGAATGGAGATGACGGGAGTCGGGTTCAGGTTGCCGTATTTCCAGCAGTCCCCACACCGCTCAGTTTTTCCAGACAACTTAGTATCTTACACATTTCTTTTGGCATTTTTATTCCACTAAACTAATCAGTATTTCCATAGTTTCCCCCCACCCCCAATTTTTGTCTTCTCTTTTTTCATAACAGGGAAATGTTTATGAAAACTCTCCTAACTGAAGGAAACTCTTTTGCCCATTTTATTGATTGTATTTCTTTCACAGTCACACCGACACGCCATAAATATTTATTTCCCCTTCTTTTCAAACTCTGATGTTGTGAGAAGGTTCTTATTACGTGTCTAAAGCAGACTGTCTTGCTAAACTCTTTCTAAACCAGGAAGTAAAACAAAATCGGTGGTGTGAACGCAGTGGGTTTCTAAGCATTTTTCATGTTTCCTTCCATTATGTTGGAGGATAAATTCCTGGCTCAAAGTTAAAATAATTCCTCCAAGCTAATAGGAAATCCAATATGGCTTATCCAGTGAAGTGTTGGATAGAAAGTGAGCTTTTTGCAAGCAAGATTGTGATACATTTTATAAACACTGTTACTTAGCATTACTGTTTGAGGAGCTAGGTAAAGGTAGAAGAGAAAGAGCTACTCCTTCAGTGATATAAATGTAAGTGTGTAGTATGCAATTACCCACACATACATACACACTCTGTAACTTTAAAGCTGTCTGTTAGAAGGATGAGAAGTAGTTGTGAGCCAGACCATGTTGGTTTGGACAGAAATTCTTACAGAATTATTAAGCCTTAAAAAAAGCAAAGGAGATTTATGCATCTGCATTTGACCAATTTGGTTTGGAATAGGTTCATAATGGAAAAGTAATAAAACCATAAGAGACAGTGTCTTCTGAGTACAGTCTCGCTTTTAAAAAATCTAAATATGGGCTGCCCCGTTTTGGATAAAACAACTGTAGGAAAATTTCCCATTGGTAATTTTGGGTTGTTTTTGTTTTTGTTGTGTTGTTATCAGCCAATGTAAATTTTAAGCTTTCTGTCAAATATTTTGCTGGAGAGGTCAGTCTTAGGAAAAGAGAATCCTAAAGTGTTATCAGCGGGAGTCTCCTCCTCCCATCTTAACCCCTCCCCTACAGAAAGCGAGTTAGAGTGAGAGCGAGAGCATTAGTTTAGCTATTGGTAAAGTCTTTCTGGTGGCCCTGGAGAAGTAGGAAGCGGGAGGTAGTTGAATGTGTGAGAGAAAGCACCTCCTGGGACTGCCAGCAGCCACTGAAAGGCATGAAGAGGAAACATAATGAGCTTCACCTCTAAAAAGTCAGACCTAATAACTTCGCAAATAAACTTCTCATTTCAACAGGAAAGCAAATTAAATAAAACCACATTTTCCATTTATTCTCAACTGCTGAAAGTAATGGTATTGATAAATAATTGCAATTCCTTGAAGCTATTTCAGCATAGGAAAGGCTGGGGGATTTGGGAGCACTGAGGTGTGTGTGTGTCGGAGCAAGCGTCACTGCAGGCAAGCTATGCATGGCTGTGCTTCCCATGTAGGACAGTGAAATCGGCATTTCATTTCATTTGATTCTTAACTTTCTTTCCATGACCAGCAATTCAAAGCACAGTTATTTTTATATAGTGAAAATGTGAGCATACTGAGATGGTATTGTGTCTCTCCTGCAGGTATGCCCGCGGCATCTTTAGTGACCCCTGCTGATGTTATCAAGACGAGATTACAGGTGGCTGCCCGGGCTGGCCAAACCACTTACAGCGGAGTTATAGACTGCTTTAGAAAGATACTACGGGAAGAGGGTCCGAAAGCTTTGTGGAAAGGAGCTGGTGGTATGGAAATAATTTGTTCTTAACTAACCGTTTGGTATCAGATAAATTTTTTAAAAATCTAATTATATTTATTTCCCCTTCTTTTCAAAGCTCGTGTATTTCGATCCTCACCCCAGTTTGGAGTAACTTTGCTGACTTATGAGTTGCTACAGCGCTGGTTCTACATTGACTTTGGGGGAGTGTAAGTATTGCTTCAACTCTCAATTTCAGCTCTCTCTGGTACTCATTTGTCATGAGAAAGATGCATCAGTCCAGCCCCTATGAGGCCATAGAAAATATCGATGGAAATGTCTGACTCACGTTAAGCTCTGTTCAAAGAGGAACGTAACACGTGACTAGAACTGAACAATACCTTTATTTTGCATATTTTAACGGTTTTTGAAAATTGTGTTTACCAAGGTAAAAAATAATAAACAAAAAACAAAACTCAGACTCTCCCTCTGTGTTCTCTTCTTTCAGAAAACCCATGGGTTCAGAGCCAGTTCCTAAATCCAGGATCGTGCTGCCTGCTCCCAATCCTGATCACGTCGGGGGCTACAGATTGGCTGTTGCAACATTTGCAGGGATTGAAAACAAATTTGGACTTTACCTACCTCTCTTTAAGCCGTCAGCATCTACCTCAAAAGTTATTAGTGGAGTGCCATAGGGGGACCGACCCCAGGAGGTCGCTGTAGCTTTGTGCTTGCTGCAGTGAAGAGTGTTGTATCTCGGATGGAAGCAACATTTCATTCTTTTTACTTCCATGTCTTGTTTAAATTCAAAATTAGGCTTTTTATAAAGGGAAAAACCTTCAATTTTTGTGTGCTTTCTTAACCTGATCGTTGTGAAATTATTAATAAATATTATTTGGGCCTCAGCCCACAAATCTTTGTTTGTATCTCACATTTGCTAGGGTTTGGTCAACATTAAAATGATTTGGGATACGGTGCAAGGATAGAATAGAAATTAGGGTTTTCCCCTTGGGCTGGGAATATAGTTCCAGAGGGGCTTCTGAAAGGCAAATCATGGTGCTCAAAGCAAAGCGTTTTGTGTGTATTTAAACTGGAAGTAAACTGGGTGCATATTTATAAAAGTAAAAAACACTGAAGAAATAAAAAAATTATCGGAACTAGCCCGGCTTCACATTTAAAACATGCTGTCTCTGGATTAGATTATGAAGCTTTTATGTGAAACATGTTTTTTTTTTTGTAATGAAAACCACACTGAAGATGTTTAGTAATCATACTCTGTCTGTTACTGGTACCAAGATTACCAAGGGAAGTCTTTGCACTTTAGGGAAGTACTTTTGGCATTTTATCATATGGACAAAGAAACTCTGAGACGTCACATTACTCCTGGATACACTAATCTTAGATAAGTGTCTAAAGCACTTGTGCTGATTCCTGCTGCTTCAATGAATACTGTGGAAAAACACATGTACCCTCTGGATGGTACCTGCCCAAATCCCCACCCGACCCCTTGTAGTTGGCACATATTTGCTTTTAAAAGCTACTTTATCTTAAATCATGTCTAAGACAAATGTATTCTAATACAGAATTTTATTTAATTTGTGCTACCTTGCATAATGTTCAGACTCAATGTGTTTGTGAAGGTGGAAATAAACAATTTTTAAAGCCATTCAGTTGTGTGCCTTTGTGCATGCCATGTGTTGAATGACTGCAATAATAGTCATTGGATTATATATGTTTCGTTTTGAGGGGGATGTATACATGTTGGCGTGTTATATATCTTCATGATCTTTCAAGGTCATGTGAATACTTCATTTTCATTATACCATGGTTCAGAGTGAAGAAGATAAACTACATCCAAACCTAGGTAAGCAAAGAAGCTAGAAACTGGCACTTTTGTCTTAGTCATCCCCAGCACGTTCAGCAGTTTGTTATGTGGAAGTTGGGCATGAAAACTGGTATGAAATCAGTTGTAATTTCTAATCTTTTATGACTCTTGCTCATACAAAAACCATATACCATATGTATCTGGTGTTTGCTGATACTTTGTGCATAAATATTGGGGGAAAGAAGCTAGTCTTGAACAGAATTTTGGGCTCTTCTTTAGACTACGATTATGCTACAGAAATAGGCTGGTGATTAATATATTGATAGTTGGTATGAATATTCCTGAGTCTCCAGAATTTCCCTACCTAGGAGAGAACCATTATTCCATTTCCATCTTGCTATAGGTCAACAAGATGAGACTGAAAGTTAAAGTATAAAATTGGAAAAATGTCAACACCATCCATAAGTCTGTAAGGGAACAAAGTTTTGTTATCTTCAGCAGAAACGGGACATGGCGCCTTTCACATCTGTTTGGCAAAACCAAAGTGGAAACCTCTTCCCTTCCACCCCCCACCCCCACCTAATGTGTTAAGTGGCAGAAACCTCTAAACTATAAACAACTATTTATATTTTGTTCTCAAAGACCAGAGTCACAAGCTCCAAATATGCCTTAGAAGTTGAATGGAATTATAATAAAGCACACTCCAGCTTTGGTTTTTTGAGTGTGGAAAAATGTCATGGAGTCTATATCTTTGCATTCCTCTTCTTCAGTTGCTTGGAATATTATAAAGATCACCTCATCATGGTAAGAATAGTGACCCAAATCATTGGCTGCTTCCATGAGAGCTAAAGTATTTGATGAGTGCGTCTTGGCTTCACTTAGCCCATAGGTGAGGGCAATTCTCTTTAGTAAATAAGAAAGTGAGGCACCTGGAAGCCAGTAGAGAGAGGGTCACACGTCTGTTTCTTTAAAATCCTTGGCTTAATCTTTTGGGGGAGGAGAGGAGGCTGTGACTTGAGACACTTTGGAGGAAGCTAATTTCCATCTGAGTTCTGCTCAGTGGGTGACATGCCTGTGACATCCCTTGAATAGGACTGCAATCACCCTGTGGTGAAAACCACGGAAAATTTGTTCTGGGTTTTCCTTCTTCCTGAACTGACAACACAACACGTCGTCAGTGGTGTGGCTGCTGCTTCTGCATTCAGTCGTTTCCCTCAACACTGAGGAACTGAAAGACATGTAACCCCCCACGTGCTGGCCTGCCGGCTCCAGGGGACCAGCTTCCCTGCTCTGACAGCCCTGGAGTCTTTAAGCTCTGCCCTTGGACTGGGGGTGGGGGTGGGGGTGGGGGGGAGCTTGGCTTGAGTAGCAGCTTTTTTTTTCAAGGAGGGGAAAAAATGTGAAGTTGACCACAAAAGGAACACACTGATTCTCGGGTTCCAGTCGTGGCTGGGTTTCTTGAGGCTGGGTGGCACGCTGTCGCCAGGCTCATGCTACACCTCATAACCCACAACCATTTACTGAGATCCCTGGGGTCGCCTTAATCCTAGCAGCCAGCGTTGCACAGGGGAAAATAAGAATTCTGGCACAGAAAGGAATCATTTAAGTGCTTATTGCATTTCAAGCTTCAGTTTTTACTTAGCTAAAATATTTACCATTGCTGGAAAACAATGTTTAAAATTTTGTGCTTATATGTTATTTAATGGTGTGGCCTATGTAAACCTCAGGATGCTTACATTTTGACAGTCTTCTGGAAATGTTTAACAGCACATAACTCAGTGAGCAGGGAATAAAAACAGGAACAAATTGTGCTTGAAACTGTTTGTAACCTATTCCAACTAGGTATTAAATAAGTCACATTGGAATTCTTCAGGTGGAGGGAGGGAAATCTTCAATAATGGAATGTGACAAATCCTGTCTTAAGGCCCCATTTATCACCCTTCTAGAAAAAATTTTCCTAAAAGTTTTCTTGTGCTTTCTACCACAGAAGTCATACTTGTGGGGATGAATTTGTATCCTTACCACTGAGCAAAATCCCATTTCAAATTCATGGTAATCAAATGCTTTCAGGATGTAGATTTTTCCAAAAACTTTGAAAAGATACGTTCCCTGGTCAGAGCAATGTTTTCCACAAATGGCACCGCCCCTTTTATTTTACTTTTCGGGAATAACCCAGCTCTCACCAGAGAGTTCTTTCAATGTTATGAAGATCACAGGGTGTTCACTGCCTTATTTTAAAGCTTGAAGTATCTAAAAATATTGTCACCTCTATCTTTTAATCCAGTGGCAGTCTTCAGTTAAAACTGTTCCACAGTGCCTGGAACTTGGAAGGCTTTTAGTTATTACTTTCAAGGACGGATTGATGGATGGACAGACCGAGAGTTGGGTGGGTGGGTGGAGAATAAAAGGAAGGATGAATGCATTTTTGAGAAATGTATTTTTTCCCAAAGAGTAATTTCCATTGTTTTCCTACTTTACAGGCTTTTTCTGTTGCTGGAATTAAAACCACAACTGCAAAGAATCACTGCCTTATTTATAGGTCACTTACTTTAGAAGTCGAAAATCTTTTATTAAAGCAAACACAGCTATTTCACATGGTTTTTAATTGGCTGGTAACTTTGAACCGGAACTGTCATAGAGAATATAAGATATTTATGTTCCCTGGTTATTGTTAAAAATAAATCTTTAAAAAAAACCAGCATCTCCTTTGATATTAGTTTTACATTAGGGTTGAGCTGTTTCATCAAAATAGTTTTTCTTCTCAATGAATGCATTGTTTACAACTCCTTCTCTCTGTTCTTCTCACTGACTGACTTTTATGTGTCCTCAGAAGCACAGAAGTACATTTTCCTTTAGAAGCTGCTCAGGACACCGGGACTCTCTTTCACAAAGGTTTGTTTTCAGCTAATGCATTAATTGACTCCAAAGAGTCCAAATGGAATACTCTGCTTTCATCTGCTGGGGTAGCCTAATAAAATAATGTTGTTTGTTTTTAGATTCCTGGCTGTTAAGGGGGTTTTGCTCAAGGCAAAACCACAGTACCCTCGAATAACTTCAGGAGGAAAGTTAAGAAGACACACTAATTGTACTTGTCTGAGGCATACCCGCCCCCAGCACACCAGTCCGGCCACCAAGGCTCCGGTGCCCACCATTGCTTTTGATTCCATTGGACACGGCCTCTGCCCCTTCCAAGGATGCTTGACTTTGCAGACAAGCAATTCTTAAGGTAATTTAAAAATAGACTCAAGCTATCAGAAAAGACTTGTGCAAGCATACAATAGAGACTGTCCTACAAGGTGGGAAAAGGGAAACATAGCTTAATTTAAACAGGCTGGCTAAAACACTCTTCTTTATCTTTCATCACCCCTTCTCATCATCCTTAGCCACTTATCCCAGCTCTTGCTCTGGTTTATTACTGAGTTGCTTTCAAATTTCAATGTAATTCTGCCTCCACCATGCAGTTCTTTTGAAAGGAATTGATAAATATGAGCTGTTAGATGCCAGGCATGTTCTCATTTCATTCTCCCCACCTTGAGGTAGTTATTTTTTCCTGTGTTACAGATGAGGAAACCAAGACTCAGAGACTTCAAGAATTTTGCCCAAGGATCCTCAGCTACCAAGTAAGGGAGTTAGGATTCAAACCCAGATCTGACAGGAGTCCAAGCCCTGTTCTCCCTCTACGTGTGTGTGTGTGTGTGTGTGTGTGTGTACATGTTTAACAAAATTCAATACAGAAAGTTCTTATGATAGTCTTTGTCCAGGACTAGCCCCCAGTTCTCAGTATCACTTGTATCATCACTTGTGTAGAGTAGAAAGGCAGGGTGATCTCTGATTGCTTACTGTGGTAAGTGCATTTGCTGTCTCAAAGAATTCCAGAGGCAAAGGACCAGGTCAATCCTGAAAAGCCTTTTGAGGTTCCTCTCAAATGATTTTTACAGTCTACTAAAGTAAGTAAAGAGAGGATTAAGGTAAACTTAAAGCATTTGCCCCACGGGTTTAAAATGGGAAGGTAATGTGGAAAAAGCAGAGGTAAATTTACAAACTGTTACAATGCTATGCGATATGATATGAACTGAATTGGACCATTTTTAAAATCTCTACTATAATTAGAAAATGCGATTCTTCAACAAAAGTTGGAAATAATGGAAAACCAAATTAAAAATAAATATCTACGGGTACTTGGCCTCAAAGTGTGTCTAGTGGGAATGGAGACTGTTTACAGTGTGTGGGATTTGCTGGAATTACTTTTGGACATGAAATCTCCATCACCACTAATGGTGGAAAAGTCTTACTGTATTCTCAACAAGTTTTCTGCTACCCCTATAGTTAAAGGAGAGAATATCTACCACTGGATTTTTCAGCTCCTCCCCCCATTCTTCCATAAATGAAAGCAGATTACTGACTGACACACACCAAAAATATATAGCATTTTCTTCTTGAGCAAAAGGAAAAAAAATGAAAATTGTCATCTATTCATTCCTTTCTCAAAAGAATGCTACATTCAGAGTGGAGATTTTTGTTTTGAAGCAAAATTTATCTACATAAGTTCTAAGTCTAAAGATAGGCCTTGGGGGGCGGCTGTGGCTCGATCAGTGGGGCTCCCGTTTGCCATATGGGAGGACCCGGGTTCGGTTCCCGGGGCCTCCTGGTGAAGGCGGGCCCGCCCGCACGGCGTGGTTGGCTGACCCAGAGAGCACAAGCAGCAAGGGGGGGATAAATGAATAAATAAATAAAAAAGTCTTGAAAAAAAAAATAAATAAATAAAATAAAGATAGGCCTTTATCTGTTTGAGAATTTATGTCTCCTGACAATTAGCCACTACATGTCAGAGGCTGCTTTTTATGATAATTTCTTTATTTAAGGTAGCATCAGTGTTGTAAAAGGCTTATATTCTGTTAGAGTAAAATCAGAAAAATGAAAATTTGGGATGAAGAAAAATGAGGTTTTTTTTTTTTTTCTTCTGAAGATTCAAGTGAAGTGACCGACAATATTTATTGAACTTATTATTATAAAAAGTAGCACTTTCTCACACTCTCAGCTTCACCGTTGCCTGCCTCATTGTGTGGTTTATGTACCTCATTCCTCCTGATTGACGAAGCAGCTCATACTTAATCTGGAACTTCAACCCTGTGACCACTATTTATAAAGTCGATTCTATCTTTCCTTCCTTCCCTTCTCTCTCCCTTCCTTCAGTCCTTCTGCTCTCCCTCCTTCTCTTTTGTTTGCTTTCTTTCTTTTCTAAAAAAAATAGTTTGGCTGCATGAGAGTTAATGAAGAGACACTATCAATCCTGTCTCTTTCTAGTACTTAAAGTTAAGCATAGCATCCTTTCCTTTTACTCAATTCAGAAAGTTTCTTGCTTTGTGTGTATGTTGTTTTCTTTTTTGATAATTAAGTCTTCTAACACCACATATATCTGACTAAGTTATTAAAAATTGCAATAATGGCTTTTGGTAGGAGTTGGATTTAAGGGATGAATTCTATCCTTTATTTTAAAGCTGTTTAAAAATAAATTTCAAGGGAAGCGGCTGTGGCTCAATCAGTAGGGCTCCCATTTACCGTATGGGTAGCCCCGGGTTCGGTTCCTGGGGCCTCCTGGTGAAGGCAAGCCCGCCTGCACGGCATGGTTAGCTGACCCAGCGAGCACAAGCAGCAAGGGGGGGATAAATGAATAAATAAATAAAATCTTTAAAATAAATAAATAAATAAAAAATAAATTTCAAAAAGAACACATAAAAATGTATCATCAGAGTCCATAAGTAAATATTAAATACTTTGGCCGCTATAGTGAATACTATATACTGAAATTTACTTACATTTTTCTGCCTTAAAAATTATACCTATGGGAGATTTTGGTTTCTGGCCAAGATGGAATGGTAAGTAAAACTAGAAAATGCACAAAATATGTGATACTATAGTTCTCAGATATTACATATCAGGCAAAGTGGGCTATGGACTCTGACTGAAGAAACACAAATGAGATGAGACTTATCATTGTGCTAGCTCACTGCCTGGAAGAAGTTTCCAGCCACAGGACAAGGAAAGGGAACTCAAACAGACCAGCAGTATCCCCAAATTGAAGGGATGGAGATAGATGTCAAGAAGACCAAGATAGCTAGAATTTATGGGATAAAGTACTAAACAGGAGGAAGATGCTCCAGGAGGCAGCTCTGGAGTTTTACAGAGAGTCCTCAAGTCTTTGGCTGAATACAGATGTAGGCATTTGTAAGAGGAATCTTTCCAAGGCTTAGGAAAGAACCATGAAAAGAGGAAGCAAAAAAATTCTGGAGCTCATACAGAGGATATAGTTTGTGTTCTCACCAGCCACACTGGAAAGTCATCATAATACACAGAACATCAGTAGAATCCTTAGAAGAGTGCTGTATTATGAATGGAGCAAAATTAGTCCTACAATAAAAGCTGCCCTAGCCATAACCTATCAAAGCTTAAAAGGAGGACTCACAAGGATCCAATTGATTTCAAGTAACTTAACTGAAGATTGGAACAAAATTCAATACTATTTAAAAGGATACAACAAAACTCCCAATAAGCAATGTAAAATTCACAATGTCTAGGATCTAATAAAAAAATCAGTCATAAAAAAGAAAGGAAAACATAAACTATAAGGTGAAAAATCAATCAATAGAAACAGACCCAGAAATGACAGATGATGGAACCAGCAATAAGACCATTAGAATAGCTATTATAAATCACCCATATAAGAAGGTAGGGGAAAACATGAGCATGATTTGGAGAGAAATGGAACATATAACAGAACCAATGAAAAGTACAATGTCTGAAGTGAAAAATACACTGAATGGAAAAATTTGACACTGCAGAAATGAAGATCAGTGAACTTGAAGGTATAGCAAAGGAAATTATCCAAAAGGAAGCAGAAAAGAAATTTTAAAAAAAGAATGAAGCATCGGTGACCTGTGGGACAATATCAAGCAATGCAACATATGTGTAGTGGGGTTTGGAAAAGGGAGACAAAAAATAGTTAAAGGGAGACAAAAAAAAAAAAAAAAAAAAAACCCTCCAAATTTAAGGAAAATTATAAACCCACAAATCCACGAATTCATGAAGCTCATTACACCCCAAGCAAAATAAATCTAAAGAAAACATACTAACTACATCATACTGAAATTGACAAAGCAGAAAATCTTAAAAGCAGCCAGAGGAAAAGGGACACATAACCCACAGAAGATGATGATGATGAGAAAAGATTTTTAGTTGGAAACTATATGAGGCAAAAAACAACGAAGTGACATCTTTATGGTTTGAAAAAAATACTGTCAAAAAGAAATCTCTACCCAGTGAAAATACAAAAATTCAGGCAAAATAAGACAGGATCTGAGAAAAATCACTTTGTTAATAGACTTGTACTAAAAGAAATGTTAAAGATAGTTCATCAGGCAGAAGGAAAATGATACCAGATGGAAGTTTGGATCTATATAAAGGAACAAAGAGTCCAGAATTGAAAATAAGTAGGTAAAAACAAAGCAAAACAACAACAACAAAAAGTTTTCTTATTACCTAAATTTCTTTTAGAATTGACTATTTTAAAGTAAAAACAATAATGATGTATTTTGAGGTTTACTGCATAGATAGAAATAAAATGTACAGCAATAGCAGAAAGGGGAGGAGGGGAAAGGATTTTACATTGTCAAAATGTTCTTACACATGAAGTATTATACTGTTATCTGAGGGTAAAGTGTAATAAGTAAAATATGTATGCTGTAAACCCCTAGTGTAAACAGTAAAAAACAAAACAAAACTTAGATAATAATACATTAGTGGAGATAAAATAGAAACAAAGAAACAAAAAAATCCAAAAAAAGGCAGAGAAAGAGGAAAAAAGGAAAAAGAACAGATGGGGTAAATAGAAAACAAGGAGCAAATGTAACTTTAAAACCCAACCATACTGATAATTATATTAAATGTAAATGATAACCACCCTAATTAAGTCACAGATTGTCAGCTTAGATAAATCTGACAAAAATTGGACAAAATGTAAGACCCAACTATATGCTATTTTTAAAAACTCACTGTAAATGTGAAAATAGAGATAGGTTGAAAAATTGATGGGAAAAAACATACTCTGTATCTTAGATTGCCAGGGCTGCTATGACAAATACAGCAAAAATGGTTGGCTTAAACAACAGGAATTTATTCTCTCACAGTTTGGGATGCTGGAAGTCCAAAATCAAGGCATCAGCAGGCCATACTTTCTCCAAAGTTTGTGTTCTGGAAGTTCGTAGCATTCCAATGGTGGCTTGTTGGCAATAAGTGTCTGCCTCCATCACATGGAGAACTCCTTTATTGCAGTGGTTTGAAGCTGTATGTTTCTCAGAAAACATATTCTTAAACCTAATCCATTCCTTTGGGTGTAAACTCATTGTAAGAAGGATCTTCTGATGAGGCTACTTCAGTTAAGGTGTGACACACCTCATTCACGTTGGGACTTAATCCTATTACTGGTGACCTTTAAAAATGGAATGAATACACAGAGAGAGAAAGCCATGGAAGCAAGAAGCTAAATCAATGAAACTGGAGAAGGGATAGACCAGCAGCCGCCACCAGGTGCCTTGCCATGTGGCAGTAGAACCAAGGATGGCCAGCAGCTGGTTTTCAGGAAGAAAGCATCACCTTGATGATGCTTTGATTTGGATGTTTTCTTGACCTCAAAACTGTAAGTGGATAAATTCCCGTGGTTTAAGTAGACCATTTCATGGTATTTTGCTTTAAGCAGCCTAGGAAATGAAAACAAATTTTGATACCAGGAGAGTGGGTTGCTGCTATTGCAAACACCAAAAATGTGAAAATGGCTTGGAATTGCATCATGACTAGAGACTGGAAGAATTGTGAGGTGCTTGATAGAAAAGGCCTAGATTACTTTGAAGAGACTATTAGTAGAAATATGGATGCTAAAGGTACTTCTGATGAGGCCATAGACTGAAATGATGATTATTTTATTGGAAACTGGAAGAAAGATGATCCTTGTTTTAAAGTGGCAGAGAACTTGGCAAAATTGAATTCTGATTTAGGATGGAAGGCATAATTTGAGAGCAATGAGCTTGGATATTTAGTTGAGGAGATTTCCAAGCTAAGTGTAGAAAGTGCAGCCTGGTTTCTCCTTGCAGAGAACAGTAAAATGTGAAAGGAAAGGGATAAGCTGAGAACTGAGCTCCTGGGCACAAAGAAACCAGAAATTGGTGGTTTGGAAAATTCTGAGCTTCCAGAAAGAGAGTTGCCAGAGAATAGTGCTCCATGTGAAGCTTTAACTAAGCATGAAACCAGTCAGCCATTTCATTGCAAGTCAGGAGTTGAAATACAGTTATCCAGGAAGGATTTGTGGAAAGTTCTTATGTCTGATGGTTTGGACCCCTGTGCACTACATATGAAACCAAGTGTTTTTTGTTTGTTTGTTTTTTGTTTTATTATTATTGTGAGATCTGTATGAACAGAACCACTGCCAGCCCGCACTAAAAGGCACAGAAAAGGGACAGATTGAAGAAAAAATCACTTTAAGGGCAGAACCATGGAAGCTGAGGTCTGGACCAAAGACATCTTCTCGGGCCAAGAGATTGGGCCCACCCATGTGTGTGGAAAGGGTGAGTCAGCCTGGAACTTGGAGAGGGTGGACCTTCTTGTTCAAGAAGAGTGCTACCACCCCAGTTTTCTCAGAGTTTGCAGCCTATTTCCCGGGGATTGCAGAGAGCCTGGCCTTCACCCCAATGCTTGAAGCAAGTGGAGCCTTCATCCCATTGTTTGGGGAGAACATGGGAAAGGATGGGGCTGCCACTCCGTCGGGCCTGGAGGACAAAACATCATTACATAGATGACTTCAGACTTTACAGTTGAATGAAGTATGCCTTGCAGGGTTTTGGAATTGTTTGGCACCCATGATCCATTTTCCTTCCAGTATCTCTCTATGGGAATGGGAATGTTTATCCTATGCCTGTCACTCCTTTGTGTATTGGAAGCAGATAACTTGTTCTCTAGATTTCACTGGTCCACAGACAAGGGAGCTGTGTCCCAGGATGGATCACACCTAACCCCTTTTGATGAGACTTTGTACTTACCATTGTTACTGAAGTAACTTAAGGCTTTGGGGATGTTGTGATGGAGTGAGTGTATTTTGTATGTGGAAAGAATATGTCTTTTTGGGGTCCAGAGGGTGGAGTGTGGTGGTTTGAAGCTATATGAACCCCAGAAGAACATGTTCTTCAATCTAATCCATTCCTGTGGGTATAAATCCATTGTAAGTAGGAGTCTTCTGATGAGGCTACTTCAGTTAAGGTGTGTCCCGCCTCATTCAGGATGGGACTTAATCCTATTACTAGAGTCCTTTATAAATAGAATGAATACAGAGGGACAAAGCCATGGAAGCAAGAAGCTGACATCAACAAAACTGGAAGAGAAGGGAGAGACAAGCAGACACCACCATGTGCCTTGCCATGTGGCAGAAGAGCCAAGGATGGCCACAGCCAGTCTTTGGGAAAAAAGCATTGCCTTGATGATGCCTTGATTTAGACATTTTCTTGGCTTTAAAACTGTAAGCAGATAAATTCCCACGGTTTAAGCTGAACTATTTCATGATAGTTTGCTTTAAGCAGCCTAGGAAACTAAAACAATCCATTTTCTTCCTGTGGCTTTTACTACTACAGTGTCCAATTTCCTCAGCTCATAACGTCTCTAGTCATATTGGATTAAGGCCCACCCTGATTCAGTCTGGCATTAATATCTTCAAAGTTCCTAATTATAAGTGAGCTCATACCTATAGAACTGGGGATGAGGAGTTGAACATGGCTTTGTGGGGGAGGGGAGGCATGATTCAGTCTACCTCACTATGAAATCACAAACTGAAAGAAAGCTGGAATTAGCTATATTGATATCAGCCAAAGTAGACTGTAGAGGAAGGACTATTACTAGGGATAAAGAGGGACATTGCATAGTGATAAAGGGGTCAACTCAAGAAAGACATAAAATTCCAATGTGTGTGTACCTCATAACAGACCTTCTAATACATGGAACAAAAACTGATACAAATGAAAGAAGAAATAGAAGAATTCCACAATTATGCTTGCAGGATTCAACACTCTTCTCTCAGTATTTGATACAAGCAGGCAGAAAATTAGTAAGTATATAGAAGACTTGAACATCATCAAATAATTGACCTAATTAATATTTATAGAACTCACCACCTAACAGCAAAATACACATTCTTCTCAAGAACAAAAAAAACTTCACCACAGTAAACTATACAAGCCCACCCCTAAACCTCTCACCCCAGCAAGACTATTTAAAAGGAAAAAAAGAAAACTCAAATTACCAACATTAGGAATTATAAAGGAGACATCACTATGATTCTACATACATTAAAAAGTAAAATGGGAAATATTATGAACAACTTTATGTTAATAAATTTGACAACTTAAATGAACTCATTTTTTGGAAAACACAGCTTACCAATTAGAAAATCTGACTAGCCATATTTCTATTAAAGAAATGAATTTGTTACCAAAAAAAAAACTTCCCACAAATAAAAGCTCCCCACCCAGATGGTTTCACTAGTGAATTACATCTAACATTTAAGGATGAAATAATACCAATATTACATAAACTCTCACAAAAGAGAGGAGGCTGGGGTACTTCTTAACTCATCATATGTACATAATCATGTTATGAAAACCTGACAAAGATATTAGAAGAATAGAAAATTGTCAACCAGTAGCCCTATGGAACAATTTTGGGAAAGTTTTTAAGAACATATTAGCAAATGGAATTCAGCAATATATAAAAAGGATAAAACATTTTAACCAAGTTAGGCTTTCCCCAGGATGACAAGGATGGGCTCAAATTCGAAAGAATCAATCAGTGTAATTCACCACATTGGCAGAATAAAGGAGAAAAACCATATGGTCACCTCAATAAATGCAGATGATAAAACTAGGAACCTACTTACTATAAAACCTCTCAACATACTAAGAATAGAGTAGAATTTCCTCTAACAGTGAAGCACTGAAATTCTTTTACACTAAGAAGAGAAAAAAGTTAAATTGTCTGTGTTAATCTCTTCTACACAACATTGAACTGGAAAGTCCTGACTAGGAAAGGAAGAGGGAAAAAAGACAAGGAAGAAGTAAAGTTTTTGTTATTCCTAAATGGTGCTGTATACATATTAACCCAATGGGATCTACAAAATGTACTAGAAATAATAAATACATTTAGCAAGATTGTAAATATAAGGTCAATATACAAAAATATACTGAATTTCTACAAACTAGCAAGAAATAACTAAAAAACAAAATTTAAAACCAAAAAACATTTATAATAGAATAAAAAATTAAATACCTACTAATAAATATAATAAATATATCAAAAAGAGTGCATGGCCTATGCACTGAAATCATTGGTGAGATAAAGAAGGAAGGTAGGGAGAAAATGAAGAAAAAGGGAAGGAAGGTTAGTCTTGGACTAGAGAAAGTTTTGGCAACATTGACAGGGAACCCTTGAACCAAGTTTACCCATCAAACAAGACTTATGTTTCCCAGGAGAAGGTCTGCGTTAATATTCTTGCCATTCTCAGCCTTGACTGGGAGCAACCTGTGGGAGACATGGCCTTGGCCAAACATGGAGATAGATTTTAGAGCACAGTAGCTGTAGCTGTCAGTAAATTACACTCTCTGCAGTAGGTGATCTGAGAGGCACATTTTCATGGCTACCACATTCCATGATATCTGGGGATCAGCTGGGATGATTTGAATGCCTTCCGGGTAGCTGGGTATCTCTTTATCCACATGGTGACTCCATGGTTAGCTTGGGCTTCTATATGTACCAGAGGCCTCCGGGTAGTTGAATTTATTGCATGATGATTTGGAGGTCCAAGAGTGAGCATGCCAAGAGACCTAGAAGGAAGCTACTCAGTTTCTTATATTCTTGTCTTAAAAACCACAGTGTCACTTCCCCCATATTCTATGTTATACAAGATTCAGCATGAGAGGGGACTAACAAGAATTGGGGAGCTGTCTTGGAAACGAGCTACTACAATGGACTATCTCCCAGGACACGGCATATAAGCTCTTGTAATGCTTCATATCCTTACTACAAGTGACTCTGGCCTTTGCACTTTTCACCATCTTCATTCATTGAATCTTCAGAGGTTGGTCTATAAAACAACTCAAGGATTATTTTATTGATTTACTCTAGGTCAGTTTGTGCATGCCTGAGAAACTTTTTTTTTTTTTCAATACTTTTTATTGGCTTTCTTTTAAACAATGTTATTTCAGATTCTCATTTTTTTTTTTTTTAATTTTAATTTGTTTACAAAGAATTTCAATATCTAGATACTCTAGGGCACTTGTAGAAAAGTATAACCTCATTTTAAAAATAAAAGGAATCATATAATTCAAGGACAACCCTCTCAACATCAATGGAAATCCCCTTCCTAAAAAGCCAAAAGCCCAGCTTCAAATGTTTTTCATGATTCAACCACTATTTAATTCTCTGTACTGTGAGATGACCTGGAAAAATATTTTGTTAAAGTTGTTTATAAATATATTTCCTGGTCCAACAGTATAAGCATTACTTTCTGGTGTGAGTAAAAAAATATAATGTGTAGAACATTTGGTATTTGTTCCTCTTAAACTGTCTTATCTGATGTTCGAGATAGTGTTAGGGGAAGGGTGGCTCCTGTGAAGGAGAGAACTTTCCACACATATCCCCTCATGAAAATAGAACTTGGAGTCTTGGTTTAGATCCAGTGAGGTTGGCTGCCTATAAATTCATGATCAATTTTTAACATGGCCCTAAAGTTACAGCAGAACATAGAGTGGCCCCCACCGCCTTATTAAAATGGAATTTGGAGTCGGCCTTTCCCAAAGCAAAGAATTTACCCACACTGGTGCAGACCTGGTTTGGAACAGTTTATTGGCAATACTGGTGTCATATTTAGGAATCACAGACTTTTGTTGCACTGTGTTTGCTTGAATGACAACTATCAACGGCCAACTATATTTGAAATATTGTTAAAGTACCTAGAAATAACAGGCATTGAAAATCACTCCTTTCACTGAAACAAACCTTTAGAGATTTCATGTCCTCTGTGGACCCGGAATACTGTTATTGTTATTTGGAACTTAATGTAACCTCAACAGCAGCAGAGAGACAATGCAGTCCTCTCATTATGCACATGCTCTAGGATCGTTTATTTTAATGCTTTCAAATAAATATGTTCCATGCAGCACACCACAATAAATAAGGAGCAGCAATGTTCTTATAGTAAATCCATTCATAACGTGAGTCACCATGTGAAACACCACATCTCAAGTCCTTGGCCCCGGACCATATCGTGAAGCACACCACATCTGTACCTAATCATATCTGGCTTCATATGGATTTAATAGGACTATGCCATAAGTGCATGTAAGCACAAATTTAACCAGAGGGTTCCAGCTATTAAATACAGCCACTAAGTAGTTAAAAGGCAACAACTAAACTCATAAAGATCTCCCCTTCCCCCCTTTTGAGACAGAAAAGATAGAACGGCTCTGTGAACTTCAGGTTGGTGGAAAGCACAGCGGGATAAACGTGGAATACTTGGAGCAAAGCTGGCACAATATGGCACCTGAAATGTCACGGCAACACTGATTCTGAATGGACACTGAGCACACGTGGCTGCAGATGCTGAGCTCTTTAGGGACTGAGGGTGGGGCACGGGTTGAGACGGCTTCTTTCCACTAGGCAGATAACTCCACAGTGCCTTCCTCCTCGCTGTCAGCTCTGTTAGCGCGGATCTCCACAAGGGTCCTGGCAAACCGGGTCCATTCATCGTTGTGGGGAACCGCGAGCTACAAAGCAAATCAATGGAGACGTGGTGAACAAGATATCTTTTCTGTCTGGAAACCCTAAAGCCTGTGTGACTGTTTCTCACAAAGGGGACATTTCACTTGGAATGTAAAGGAAACCAGATCTTCTTCCTTGAGTCAGGTCTCCAGAAGTGCTGCTCTTAAACCGATCACATAAGAGAATAATGTCATTCTCAGAAGCAAAACCACTCATGGAATGGAGTCTTTCAGTAGCGAATATTCATAAGAAGACAGGCTTACAATGGACACAGCAGATAAAAACTGCAATTTTGATCAATATGATATAATGCTTGGGCCTCTTCAGCAAGATCTTATATCCTGATACCTGTGAATAATAGTAATAGTAGCTAACACTTAGTAGCTAACACAAAGAGTTCTGTTCTCAGTACTTTACACACATTAACTCATTCCTCACAACAGTCCTATGTAGGATAATATTACTATAACCATTTTACAGAAGGAACAGTTGAGGCACAGAAAGATTAAATAATCTTACCAAGGTTGCATAGCTAGCAAATATCAATGCTAATATAATCTGTTTTCAGCATCTGTGTCCTTAGCCAGTGTGTTGCACTGATTCACCAAGAAGGTATTTATAAAATTTCCCAAATATCATCTTCTGTGCACAATTCAGTGAGGAGGAAATTAATGCTTCCCATGCAAACTGCCTGTATGAATTTTTCTAATCTGTTTTAAAGGATAATGCTTTCTCTACATAGCATTCAAAAATGAATTGCCTAGGGAAGCAGATGTGGCTCAACCAGTTGGGCACCCACCTACCACATGGGAGGTTCCAGGTTAGGGTCCCGGTGCCTCCTAAAGAGGATGAGCAGACGCCACACCCTCCACAATGAGCTAGACGCCGCACCCGCTGCAGCGAGCAGACACCTAAACTAGCAGATGCCACAAGCCAGCAGACGCTGCAGCCCGCTGGGAGCAGATGTGGCTCAGGCTGTTGGGCACTTGCCTCCCCTGTGGGAGGTCCCGGGTTCAGTTCCTGGTGCCTCCTGGAGAAGGCGAACAAACAACAAGCAGACAGACGAGAGAACCATCTGGGGGAGGGGGAAATAAATTAAAACAACAACAAAAAGTAAAATCTTAAAATAAAAAGTGAATTGCCTAAAGATAATATGCAAGTGGTTAGAATAGAAGAATTATTCAAACATGAGAAACAGAATCGAGTATACTTCTGAATGTCTTTTCATATAAAATACAATTGATTTAGATTTTAGAGCAAGGGTTCTTAACAAGGGGTCCGTGAGCTTGAATTAAAATTCATAAAAATATTATTCTTGTGGGGATGTGTTGGTGTGAGTGTGATATGTCTATTAAATAATACACAGTATAGCGTGGATTTAGTAAGGGGTCCGTGGAACAAAAAAAGGTTAAAAACCCCTGCTTTAGAGCCATTTTCTTGGAAGATAAGGTGGCACAAACCTTTTATAGCTACTAGTGCTACAAATGCTATCCACATATTCTGTAAACATTAAGAACACACATTCCTCCCAATCAATATATATTTTTAAAAACAAAAAAGGAGAAAGCATATAAATCTAAGTTTTGTGATCACTTCTACAGCTGGAAAATTACCCACTATACAGAGCCAAACAATTAGAACTGTATATTTTTATTACAAGGGATATTCTCAGATAGTCTCTGTCTAAGACTACTTATTAGGTAGTGATACTGTCATTCTACAAAGGACTGGCTTTAATTAGTGTTCTAGTGCTAAAGCTAAAGGTTTCAAAAATATAATTCTGGAAATGATATACAGTTGGGGGAAGTGAGTTCTTAGACTTATTTTGAGAAATGTAGTGCCAATAAGACTTCTCGTTTGGTCATATGGATGAGTTTTTGAATGGTTAAACAATTCCCTAGTTATTGAAATGAATCCAATTTTTTTTTCTCAGCAATGACACAAGTTCATAATAGTCTTAAATGAGGCTGTTACCCCTTTGCTCAAACCATCTTCCTACTTTGAGCTCCTTTCCTCTGTTCCACTATTCTTCATTTTTTTCTCTTCAATTTTAGAAAATACTACACTTGGAAAATGAGGCCCCCAAAATAAATGATACAAAAGAGCAGGCAAAAATCCTACGTAGCAAAGGGCTGGCACTACATTTCTATGAAAGAATAGGTTCACCATTTCTTCTCCCTCTTCCAACCCCCGAGTCCTTCCAAAAAGCACGCAAAAACAAAAGCCCTATGTAAAATTACCAAAGCCCAATCCTGATAACACCCTTATAATTCAGAGTTTTCATCCTATTATCGTTCTCTCGCATAAGGTAAGAGTCAAGCTAAAGCAACCTATAACTTTATAGAACTTAAACAGTGGAAAAAAGCAGATTTTACTAATAACACACAGTATATTGCTCATAAAGAGCTGAGCTTGGCTCCCAAACATAAAGTTATATTATTAGTTAATGTGGTACAAATTAGAGTTAATATATGATGCCCTATATAATAATGTTTTATTGATAACAATATACAGAAACAATATACTTTTTTTATTTTATTTTACTGGGAGGTCCCAGGTATCGAACCCAGGTCCCTCCATATGGCAGACGGACGCCCAACCATTTGAGCCACATCTGCCCCCAGCAATATACTTTTAACAAGAAAATAGGTAAATGTGTTTACATAGTTTCATGTAATATCAATGACAAGACTGTTAAGAAATGACCCTAATAAGATTATTAAGGTCTAAGTATGTGCCCAAATACAGATTGGGACAGAATTGAGCATCATTTATATATAAAATCTTCATCTAACTTTTTAAAAATGAATTTTATCATATTTGAATGTCTGATAAACAAAAACCCCACAACTGAACTATATTTGACCTTTTTTTAAGGGAATGGGAATGAGTATTGCTCTTAAAAATACAGATTCATCCCCACAAAAAAGTTTCAGAGTATTCTAACATATCTTCTCCCCCTTTTGATCTGCTAAAGTTCCATTTAGGGTGGGAAAATATTTGAAGGTTTTTATTTTTCTTTCTAATATGTTCTTTTAAGTATTTTCCTCTCTGGAAAATCATAAATTCATAGAAATATTATTTTGCTTTTGCTGACAAAATAATCATTCTAGAGTAGACGATGCAAACACAATTGCTTCTCAAAACTTAGAATAAATTTACCTACTTCATCTAGTTGATCACAAAAATAACTCAGAATGATTGTGATGTTAGATTTAGAAGGTGAACTACAGACTGCCCCATTTTTAGAATTAGATCTCACCATCAGGAAGAATTTTAAGAATAATCTTAGCTTGAATGTGTGAATGTGCATTCACAGGCTGCTTCCACACCCAAGGCAATAATTTTTGGCATTTGAATTGCCTGTAGATAAAACCAAACAGGTTTCCCCATAAACAAGAAGACGACTCTTTTTCCTTTACGTTTACTGATGCCAGTGGCTATAAACAACATCTGTCTGGACAAAACTGTCCTTCTTACCTTTAACAGTCCATGACTCTTTCTCATTTGGTACTCTCTGACCAGAAAGGGCTAGAAATGAGGCTCAAGAGCATAAAAGCACCTGAGAATTTCTCCAGGAGACTTTTAGTCCAATAAATCCCTAATCATTCCATAAAAAAACCCGCATTCATGTTTCAGAGTTAAAGACTAAAAAACTGCTCTCATTTCCTTCTACCTACCACAGAATTTCAATCAGCATTGATTACCAGCTATATGCCAGGCACTGTGCAGGGGATCCAAGGTATAACAGTCAGTCATTTTGGCATAGGTTGATTATGAAACAGCGACCAAAAATTATCATGTTTCCTTAGGTCAAAAGGTGTGAATACTGGCATTCGTTGTTTGCTGCTGTTGTTAAACTTCACTGAAGTTGAAAAAGTGAATAGCCTAAGATTTACTTTCTTACAGTGACAACTGCAACATTTTCTACTACATGCTGTGTGTCAAGCAAGTGTAGGGAAGGAAATGGCGTATTAATCACATTTCTTCAGTGTCTCCTCAAGTTTTTAGCAAGGCCTTACGGACTAAGTCTAGAGCATTATCGTCACTATTTTTCCCTGAAAAGAATAGCTTAGAATAATTTCTAGGCAATTTACATTTGCGATAGGAAAATATTCATAACTTTCTAATGGTGATGAATGATTTCAATCAGTTAAATAATATGTGAGAAGCAATATGAAGAAACTATCCCATAGGAAAATCAAGGGAACACCATAAAGAAGGATGCATAAAAATTGTCCAGTATTGTACCGAGTCAAAGTGGAGCTGAAAACATTCTGTGCCTTTAAATTCTTCCACTAAAGGCCATATCACAGGGCAAGGAAGGCTTAGATTTTTCCAACTGCTTCATACAGGGAATTTACCAATAGCCAGTCCATTCTCAGCTAGACTATTGTTTTCTAATTTTGTGTTAAATTAAGAAAGATTTTTTTTTTTTTTTAATGTCAAAAGCACTTGGGACTCTGATAAAAATTTTAGCTCTACAGGGATCACCTTTTATAGAAAGGGTGTGACCCTATTTTTACAGCCAAGGGAACTAAGGTCAAAGGTACTGAGGTAGCAATTTGGCCCTAAGGAGGAGGTAAAATGAACCTCAGATTTAGACAGGAGACAGGTCCTGCTCTCATCTCGGCCACTGGTCATGGCCAGACACTTAACCTCTCATTGCCTCAACTGAAAATCAGGATGATGATGTCTCACCCATTTATCAACAGGGAGGTGGAGAGGATGTAATCTAAGTGAAGAAAGTGTGAGTGCATCTTGCAGTAGTCATGCACTCTTTTCCTGTAAATTCTCACTCAAATTGAACACATTCCTAAAAACTATATGTATGTGGCATATATATCACTTCTACAGGATTTGTGTGTGTGTTTAAGAATTATTTCCGATGACTGCTCTGAGGATGTTAAGGAACAAGGGATAGCCCTCTCTACAATAGAGGGAGATGGGAAGTACAGGGAGCTAGTGATTTGCCAACTTTCACTCCTTAGTGTGGAGCAATCAGGAACCTCACCCCTCTAAGAAATGCCAGCATACCATAGCATTCAGGCAATGTGTTTTGAATCACCTGCTACAAGATTCTAAAGACTGATTTTAATCTTCTAATATTCTTGGGAGACAAAAGATCAAAAACAAAAAGCAAAAGTGCTAACGTTATGGGAAATTCCATGAAAATTGATCATCTTACCCCCTCTCTCCCCTCTCCCTCCTCTGCCCGCCACCCCCACCCCACTACTTCTGAAGCCAGGTCATAGATCTGCCTCCTCTCCTCTGCCTCAGCAAACTGGTGGGTGACTCTGCACTGTGTCACACCCCACCCCCTAATCACCCATCAGTCTAACCGCTGGGCATCTTGGCTGGGTTACTTGTAAACTAAAAGGGAGGCAAAGATTATAGAATAATCTGATTTGGAGAATGGAGCCAGGGTTGACTGTCCCCACCCCCACTTCTGCCATAAGTCAGATCACTGGTTCATTCCCAACTCTGTCACTTATTTGCCGTGTGTCCTTAGGAAATTTATAGTCTTAATGTCTCTGATCTTCACTTCCTTGTTTGTGAGAAGGGAATTTTAAGATCCCTCTCCTAAGACTGTTGTGAATATTAAATAAGATAATGAAATGGAATAAGCTTAGCACAGTGCTTGGTACATTTTAGAACCTGAATAGATGATGATGTTTTCCCTCTTTTTCCTTCCTAATGCTTATTCCCTTCCCTTCTGCTCTGATTTTTTTTTTCTTATTTTCTTACTTCCTTTCCCTCCTGTCTTTCTTCCATTTCCTTGTTTTCACCTTTATAGAGTTGCATTTTTAGAAGTTTACTTTATATTTTCATCACATTTGATTTCTTAAAAATTCATATAAATTATTTCCTAAATAGACTTTTAAAAATAGTTGACTTTCATGGGCTGCGTGCAAAGGCAGAGTTCTTTCAGATAGCAAGAAAAACTCTTGTCAGAGTACATTTTATCGTGTGTAAGTATAAACAAACACACACACACATATACATATATATATATATTTTTTAATTTTCACATATGACCAATACAGCTATATCTAGCTATTTCCTGTTACCACACTTTCCATGGTGGGATTCTACATTTTTATCTCAAGTTACAAGGCTTTGTAACCACTGCACATGCTGTTGTAAAAATCAAATGACATTTTATAACCAGGGTTAAACATACAAATATCATTCATGTGTCCCTTTTATAAGCACATGGCTAACCATTTTGAACAGTGCTCAGTCAAGCCTCCTCATTTGTTAGTAATTTTAAAGGGTTTATAGCACCTAGCAGCTGATTTTAAATAGCTGCATTATCTGCAGTAACTCCTACCAGCCCAATGCACTATATATTTTTATGGTAAAAATATCTGCTTCAGGCATTGCTTAGTGCAAAAGTAGGTTAATATATTTATTTTTAAGTCTTGGATAATTAAGACATATGAAAAGCATTCAATAATTTCAGTTTGGTTTCTCAGATAGGTTAAGCATGGCAAACAAATTAAAATGAGTAGGACTCTAGGTTTCATGATAAACATTCTCTGAGTGTGTGGTTCATCAGCATCTTTGCAATCTTTCAATTAAATGGAGTCATTAAAAAAGAGTCTGTGGGACTATTATATTAACCATGGATTCCAAACAGATAAACAATATTTGCTTCCTGTACTAAACTAAAAATTAATGTTTCTGTTAAAAAAAAGTCTTACAAATTACATTTTCACTTTGATATGCATCGATCTTTTGAAAGCATTTACAGCAACAGTGGAAAGACTGCCAAACCCCTCTAAGCTCTAAAAGCATTTTTAAAATACAATTATTAATGGTATCCCAAATCATGAGATCGTGGGCTTACTGGTGTACAAATACACGTCTGTGTTCAGAGGAAGCCTATATTTTTTAGGACAATTCCCTCTGCCACACACACAGATGGAAGCAAAGTGGGAGGTAATAAGCAATGAAACAGCTACTGGAACGACCAAGCCTACCCGCTTCACATAAATACAGCTCCACTGTATTTAACTCTCAGGAGAGTCTAGCATCACTCTTAACAATGGATAAAACCACGGACCAAAATTCCAAGCCAGAATATAGTATACAGAGGGTGTAAATATACTCAGGATTCTACCACAAAAAGATATACTGTGTGGCAACTTAGAATTTAGAGCAATTTTAGAGAAGTTGAAAGTAGAAGTTACATTACTCTCCATTCTCTAGAGTCTGCTATTATCAGTCAATAGGTTAAAATTTCTGTGAAATTTAACAGTATTCTATCCTGACAGGATCTGGCTATTTTTGTTTAAGGCAGAAAGAGTTTTCTTTAATCTGAAAATCCCATGTAAGGGGTCCCCCCATCCCCTGCACCATCCACCCAAGAAGCTTGAAACCTTTCTGTGAGTGGTTTGACAGCATGTATCTTACAGCAATACTTTTTAAAAATCCATTACCAGCTAATTTTAAAAAAAGAAATAAAAGTAGGACAAAAAGAGAGTGCCAGTCATCGGCCTATGGGACTAAAGCCCCCTTTCAGTTAGAGGTGGAGTGGGCATCACCATCCCAGAATCCTCAGGATTGGGGAATGAACTATGGACTAGAGTGGACTTATTAGTATTCTACTATAGGCTTATTGTGATTCTAGCAATGGGAGAAATTACAACATTGATGTGTAGGCAGTGGCCACGGAGGTTCTGAGGGCAGGGAGAGGGAGAAGAGATTTAATACAGGGGCATTTTCAGGACTTGGGAATTATCCTGAATGACATTGCAATGACAGATACAGGTCATGATATATCTTGCCATAACCTACAGAATTGTGTGGGAGAGGATATAAACTACAATGTAAACTATAATCCACGCTTAGTGGCAATGCTCCAAAATTTAATGTGGGTAAATGTGGGTGGTGTGGGGAGAAGAGCATATGGGAATCCCCTATATTTTTTATGTAACATCTATGTAATATAAATATCATTTTTAAAAAAATTAAAAATTAAAAAAAAATGTAGGGTAGATGTTTCTGTATTCTGCAATTAGCTTTCATATATATCCCACTAATTTTAACATTTTTCCTTTGAATTGCTTTTCTTGTGGCTATGAGGAGAAAAAAAAATCAAAAGGAAGAAGGTCCAATGTAATACATATGGTTCTATATCAATTTAAATATGGAAATATGGAAGGAATTAAATAATTCATTTTAAACACTATTCTTAAGGAATTAACATTTGAAAGTATTCTTAATGTTAAAAGTTAACATTACAGGAAACATGAAAAAACTCTGAAGTTTTTACCCATGGAGGAAAAAAAATCAAATAGATCAAGAGGAAAGAATTAATTCTCCAAGGCCCAAAGATGACCTTGTTCACATTTGCATTAAAATCTTATCATCCTCCTTAAACTTTTGAGGAGTCATGTTGCCGTAACTTGTTGAGCTGCATTTTTCTTTTTTTTTTTTTAATTTGAAATAAAGCTATTTAAAAAACCTTATCATCCTCCTTTCTTCAGAAATCTTTTAAGCATTATTTTTTTCTATTATTTGGAACAATCTATTTCTCTGTACAAAAGATGGAGAAAATGCTAAAAAAAACATTAGTTGATAGGTAACAATGGGAAATAAATTTTTAAACTTCAATAACCACTCCTTTCCCACAGCACAAAAGATCAGGAAAATGACAGGAAAAAGAAAAAGCATGTGCTACTCAAGCTAATCTCTCATATTAGCTAACTAAATTTATATCCGTTCCTGATATTATTAACTATAGGTTTTTTAGTAAATTCCTAGCAATCACTGCATCTAAGCAGTTTTGACAAAAAGAAGGCTTATTTCTAAAATCCTTAAAAACATTTACCAAAGTAATAAAAGAAATGTCATTCCCTCCTACTGAATGTTTAGGCACAAAAGAGGTATTTTTTTATAATGCAGTTCATGATTTACCATATCTGTAGTGTCCAAAAAAAAAAAAAAGCACAATGAAAAGGAAGCATTTTTCCAGGGGTTTGACAACTATTTGAATCAACTGTTATGCTTTCATTATACCAATGGCCAATTGCTCAGTTTGAAAAAGCACAGGATGGGAGGGGGACTGGGATAGAGATTGGGGAGAAAAGATAGCACTCTTTAGTAAATATATTTTCTAAATATCCTTTTTTTTTCTGTGCAAAAATAGTTAAATGGATTTTTTCCCCACCCATCAATCTATAACCAACTTGGAGGCTGCATTCTGAATGCTTTGAACACTTAAGCATTCCCCTAACCCCCAACTTTCACATGTGAGTCATTCATTCACCATCAAATACTTACTGAGTGTCTATTATGTGTGAGGCATTGTGGTAGGCCAGGTTACTCTGTTCAAATAGATAATCATTAAATATACACTTCGGGTATGTTTCTGTGAACATAGCACTACAAAGGTTAGAAAAACTCTACTGAGGAATATGATTAACCAAAGGAAGGTTGCCAACCTGAACTTTTTTCCCCTATGGAAAAATGGTAGCTAGTCTTTATAATACTGGATAATATTCACTTTGTGCCTCAAGATCCTTAGTGCTGAGACAAAAAAAGGTTTCATCTAAATGCTGAGAAACTGTCGGCAGCTCACTAGGAGAAAGGATCTTAGAAACTGGCCACTGATGAGTTTTATCTACCAGTCTAAAAGGTGCAAAGTTTCTTCTATATTGTTAAACTTTGATATTCCATAAATGATACATAATTTATTTTTTTAAATCTAAAAGAGGTTCTGATAGGTGACGTTCCTATAACATTCCTTGAAATTGGAATATAATGGTTCATTCAGTTCCTCACTTTGAGTCCAACAAATATGCTACATAAATATTTATGCATAAATATGCATAAGTGGGTATTTGATTTCATACTATATTTTAGATATACAAGTAAATGCACGTACACATATAGGAAACACTTAACGTTCCATTTCTCTATAGGCAAGTGTTAACCTAGACTCACAGGTGATCGGAGCAGCTTCACACTCGGCTGGTCTAAGCTGTGATTTGAGGCTACAATTTGAAGCAACAATTTTGCAAGACAAAATTTAGCAGTTTTGAAATTCTAAAACTAAGCACAATTTTGTCAGCCATAAAAAAATTAACACTATAATTAACAACTGCTTCAGAATCCAAACTGCTATTGAGGATGACAGTTTGAAACTACACAAGAATCAAAAAGATACTTAATTATACAAACTGGTTCTTGTCTCAGAAGATTTATATTCATAGGCCATCTATCACCAAAATGAGACTGTGTGAGTTGCAGTGACTGCTGCAAATTACTGTACACACATTAATTTGGTTTTCATAAAATTAGGTATTAGGGTTTTCTTTTCATTTAATCAACTACTCCATAGTATATAAAAGTCATAAGTATTTTCTCATTAATTCAGGGAAAAAAAAAGTAGCTTGAAAAGGTATTAATCTTGAGTCCATTTTCATAAACTCCAATGCTACCTGAATAAGCACACTATATAATAATTAGTTTAATCATGGTCTTTTACAAATATAATTTTTTGAAAGCCACTGCTACTACACTAACAAAATGATTATAACGTTAATTGGAATTAATGACAACTTTTCTCTTTTAAATAAGCACTTTCCCTAGAAGAAATCAAGTTAATACTAAAATTACAATAATAATTTCACCCAAATTATTTTATTTCAAATACATATAATTTATTATGACAAAGAAATATACTATTTCAAAATGGTCTATTTTATATAATTATATTTATTAGCATCCAAGATCTGCCCATACAAATATGCCTGTGAGCTTTGACTTAACTGCACAGCACTGTAGCATTAATAGTAAAAATTCAGATAAAAATTGAAAATTCCAGTTGAAAATCCCAATTTGTTTTGGTGTTATCAAATATATCTAGATATTATTGACAGAACTAGTTGTTTGAACTTTGGTTTTTATCTGGACGTTTGGCATCATGGACAAATTTATGCCTAAGTTTTTTCTTTTCCATGGAGGAAAAAAACAAAGGAGGTATTTAGCATAGGCTACAGAAAATAACATTGTTTACCCACTGAAGAATAAACCTGCACTAGCAAAGAGCTTCAAGCATCTAGCAACTTACAGCAACACTCAACTTAATGAGAAACACACGTGTTTTGGGTGATCCTAACTGGACTTTGCTAAGCTGAGCCCAGCTCTGCTCTCCTCTTCTGCTTAGCCCTGTTATCAGGTTTGTCATCAGCAGGGGGTAAGGGCCATCAGAGCGCACAGTAATTAAATGGACTGATTTCAAATGCATTTCTTTTTCATTAAGGAACTCTTTTTGAATTAACCCAAACAACCCAGTTTAACTTCATAGCTTGTGTTCTGCACAGCCCCTTCCCCAAGGATGGGGATTATTTATATTCAAGGCACAGGATTCCTTGTGGAGAGTCGCTGAAGGCCCTGTCTTACTAGAAAACACACAGTAATTCCACAAAGCAAACAATTATTGCCTAAGTGTAATCCACTTAAAAACCATAAATGTATTTATTTTGTGTCACTCAAACACTTTTTAACTCCCAGCACTTCCAGTTTATCAGATACTACTACATGGAGCTGCTATTTAAAGTACAAGAGAAATGGCTCCTTGAATCTCCATTCTTTTATTCCTATTCTTGCTGGCTATAAAAACCGTTTGGGGCACCTTTATATGGTCCTTATATATTACCCCTTGACCATCATTTCTAGAGTATATTATATAAACCATTTGTTCTGTTGGGATTCCAAATAAACTTTTCATTCTACTTTTTCATTTTGGCTTTAAAATATATTCAAATGGACATTTAAAATCATGCTTTTCCTTTTGTTAGCAGTTACATTTGCTCTCTTATACCCACATTTTTCCATTTCAAGAATTTTTCAATTAAATATATTGAAAAATATACATTTTAATATATTAATGAATGCTAACTTTATTGTATAGATTGAAATCTATAATAAAATGATTGCTACTCTTCTGGCCTACAAATAGTCATATCAAAAAAGCTATTTGAAATGCTACCAAAATGAAGGGTTAAAATTAAAGGAGTTATACATGTTTTCTTAGGTAATTAGTGCATGGGATACCAAAGAAATAATGCTAAGGTGATAGGATTTATTCCTCTCCCAACATACAGTTTTTAAGTGAACATTTCATTTTGCAAATTCTAGTTTAAGCTGAAAACCATTTTGGAATTTTATCATTTGACTACTGTAAAAATCTAACTGGGGTTTGGGATTTCTGTGTATTTAATCACAAATGAAAACAAAAGCTTCCCTGGAAGAGGTTAATGAAGAAAAAAAAAAAAAAAAAGGAGGTGGAAGATAAACTGCTTCTTTCAAAACTGGAGCTGCAAACAGCATCCTAACTAATTCAGATAAGCAGCCAACATAGTTGTTAGGGGATATTTGTGACAGCCGCATCTGTGTGTGACAGCACTGAAGCATTAACAATGGCAGTGGGCTTTCTATAAAACACATCTGCAAGAAAGACAGGTAGATAGGTCTGACTATCAATCATCAGGACACGGGAATAATTCTATACTCACTGGCCCATGCACTGTTAAAATCAGCTCCACATAGAAAAGCTTGCTACCTAGTAAAGAAGCCATGGCATGGAGTACTTTTTATTTTTAATTCTTTAAAATGTGTGTTCACACATCATTTTTTTAAAAATTCAACAATGATTAACAGCTCTGTACAAGCCTGTTAAATCAGAATACACTCAACATTTTTAGGTTATATTTGTAGTTAATGTATGACTTGTTATCTTACCCAGGATTCAGTTAATTGAATGGGCTCATGTAGCTCAAAACAAACAGACTGTCCCATAGTTTAAAGAGAAAAAAAAAATCTCTAAAACTTATTTGAGAGCTAGGCTCATTTTTCATTTTACATCACAGAAAATTTAAATGGTGCATGTAATCACTGCCTATTTAAGTATCTTTTCAGATGCACAAATAGAAAAAAGATTATTTGCCAAACAATAAAAAGGGGTCTTCTCTTCGCTGGATTCACATAACTTCCATTTATGTTAATGGATGTTAAGCACCTGCTCTGCAAAGAAAATAGACCCCTATCTGTGAAAATAAAGGTGTACAGTATATTTTCCACATACAATGCTGAAATCAGACAATCATAAATGTGTGTTATATAAACAAAGCATCATGTGGCCTACCGGAAAACATTGCTGTTTTATATTTTACCTTCTTAGTCATGGGCCCCAAGATATTACTCATACCTTTACCATTTAAATGTATTAATAATAGTAAACCAGGGATAGACAAACTCAATCTGGTGATGTCAGTGAGCTCATACACAATCTTCTGTTTACCCCTTCAGAAGTTCAAAATAAATTGCATCAGTAAATCTGGAATCAAGCCACTACTCCACCATCATCTTAAAAGTCATAGAGGATAATTGTACCTAATAGAGGAGGGCATGACCAAGGGGGCACTGTACTGGGACTCCCTGCAGCAGCTGCAGCCTCAGCTGGGACAGGAGATGAGGCAGACAATTGTTAGCGACTGGTGACACCAGAGTCCCTCCACGCAGTGCCCTTCTCCTTGAGTGCCGGGTCTCACAGGAAGGCAAGTCTACCTGAACCTGAATGGAGACAACTCCACTGGCAGTCACAGAGAGCGAGCTTATCAGGGAGTTCTCTTCAATGGGGTGAAAAGAGAAAGGCTGGCCCACTCCACTCCAACTAGAGTAGGCACCATAGAGCTCTTCCCCCAAATTATATTATACTTTCAGTTAAAATTACCATGTTCAAAACGGGGCTGTAGGGAGGTGAATTAGAATCTCCAACATGGCTACAGCTCTACTTTTATGGCCCTCATGATATTTATAATGTAAAGAATGTAAAGTCATTACTATTCTCATTCAACATTCTTAAATAGTCTTAAGAAACAGTTAATAAGAAGAACAGATGGCATGTACTGCATGGAACCAAATTTCTAAAGATTTCTCCTTCTTTTCAATGTCCAGATTGAGGCCAACATTTTTCATTTCTGATTTGCATTGTGAATGGTATTAAGAGCTATATTCTCGTGGACAGGATGGCTACATAATCTGCGGGGCCTATTGTAAAATTAAAATGCAGGGCCCCTCACTGGAAAAAAATTCATCAATGGCACAACAATGACAGCAGCTCAATAAACCAACCACAGGGCCCTTCAAAGCCCTGTTCGATTGCACGCCCATGAAGCGAGCCCTGCTTGTAGAACAGGGTCTCGGCAAAAGACAGCCTGTTGTCCACCCCTTTCTTACCAGCCTAACAGGTCTCAGTCAAATCAGCACTGGGAGAATGAATGTAAAATGTCTTCCCACAGACACTGAGGTCCCATGGAATATGGATGGGTAAAGTATACTCTAAAACTACCATTTACTTTCTTATACAGATTAGATTATAAGGCTTATCGAAAATTGTTTCATCTTCTTTTCTAGAGGATTCCACAAAGCAAGATTTCCCTCCCGAAGGCCAGCATGACCCAGATGAGGGGTCCGGTTTGAATGGAGGACCCCAGGCCCAGTTGTGAATACAGATAATGGTAGCACAGTCTTTCGTTCTAATGCCATAATTTTTGTTCTTCCTAGATTTTGTTTTCCTTTTTCAGTCAGTTCGTGCTCAAATTCCTTCCTCTTGTCAGTCATGCACCAGCCTTAGATTGGCCTCTCATTTTAAATAGGCCAGCTTGCTGTGAAGGACCTCCGCCCGGCTTTCGGCAGTTTAGGTGATTTGGAAGGCTGGTGAGGCCCGATTTAGACGTTGCCCTTCTATCCTAAGTACAGTTACTCTCTGTCAGTTCTATGCTGGTGAATGAGACAGTAGTAATTACAATAATGGCAGCATTTGCTCATGAAGTGATCTACCATCTCTCAGAAGTGGGCTTCAGCTAAGCCTCAGCTATAGGGAATTCACCTTTCCTTTTAGTACATGGTGCCTCGACGGAGATTAAAAATAGGGCATAAAGGTGAACGGAGAAAAACAGAAAGTCCTTTTTTTCCCACATATAAATATATTGAGATACCTTAGAAAAATACTTAGGAAAAAAACTAGTTAAGACAAAATTATATTGTTAAATCTGAGTTTTTCTGAGCTGTATGGCTTTGTATAGGATCAAACAATACAGAAAGAACTGTTCAAATGTATAAGCTTATCCTGATTGGTGGTCATTCAGAGAAGGGCTAGAAGATTATAATATTACCTACTCTCAATAAAATAGTATATCCTTTTTTTTCCTGGTACTGAATTCGTAGGGATAAACAACCCTACAAATTGTTTGGCCTATTATATCTCACAGAGATTTTTCTATAGCCTGTCTAGACTCCAGACAATAGGTGGGACTGGCCTATAGTTGCAGACATTTCTATAGTCTGTAATATCACTTAGAAAAGTAAGGGCAATAATACAAAAATGAAAACCAGCCTGACCTGCCAGTACGATAGGGAAATATGAGTATAACAACACTTTGCAATTTAGAAACGATGATAGCAACCTAGAAAAAAATTTTAGCAGCCACATATCAGCCACAGCAGCTTCTACAAAATCATGTATACCCCCTACAATATGAGTCATAGCCAAGTAATTCTGTTCACAGGCTATAAAATCACTTTATTACAGAAAATTCTGTGTATATGTTACATTGTGTTTTCCTATTGCATAGAGATCGTGTATGCGTGTGTGTATATAATATTTATAGTCAATGTAAAGACTTTTAAAAAGGTCTTTCTTTAAATAAACCAGATTGTTAAACTATTCTGTTTTTCAGCTTCCTGGGAAACAACAAAGAAGTAAAAAATAATTTATGCTGCATATAATCTTAAGAGAGTTAAGGGACATCCCGTAAAAGCAGGGGAGGTAGGAAAAAGACTTTTAAAATTGCATGTATTTTCTGCCATTTCATTTCTGACTGTGCCTCCACATCTATTTTCCCCCCACTATTATACTTGTTATAAACAAAAGGGAGAGAGAAGGGAAGGAGGGAGGGAGAAAGGAAGGAAGGAAGGAGGGAAGGAAGGAAGGAAGGAAGGAAGGAAGGGGAACCCTTGTTTGTTTCTTTGTGTTCGCCTTTCTTGCTTCTATATTTTTTTAGGAAATGACTTAATAAAACATATTTATTTTTATTTGTTGGTCAGTTTTATTTTGATGAAGATCATGAAAAACATGTATTTAATATAATGAATACTCATGGAAGAAAATATTGCCATAAAACTATTGGCAATATTTTCTACTCGGAGGGTATTCTCTTTCCTAAAGACTACAAACTACGTCAATAGTCACCAGACCATTTTCATCTTCACCATTAGAGACCGATATTTACAGTCTTTCTCACCATGGGAATGACTCAGCTTGTGGCATCAGGGCAGTCAGATGGGGGCATCTAATGAAATATATAACATGCAGCAAAACCAAGAGATTTTTCTACTTGTTTCACTTATAATTGTGCATCCCAGAATAGAAAACTCCCACCCAAATCAGTTTCTGTTTCTAGATTCCTTTAAAAAATATCATCCAGCTTGTTTCAACACGGTCAACTCTACCATATAGCAACATGTATCATTAAAAGTTCCATTGTAGGACAAACCATCTAGGATTGCCAAGCTTATAGAATGTTGATTGGTGAAACCATAAAGAACCCTTTTCAGTGTGATCAGCTAAACCAATCCACCAGGCACTCACAGAGCACTTCCTAGGTCTAGGCATTATGCATACAAACATGGTATATTTTCCCCTGGAATGCAAATGTTAGAATAATATTACCCCAAAATAGGGTTACACAACACTGTTATTTTGTTTTGCTTGAAAATTCAATCTTTTTTTTTTGTCTCTAAGGAAAAAACTTCTTTAGCCTCATCAGAAATGGAAGTGTTTAACACTTCCGCTTATAGTAAAAACAAACAGCCACGCTTATGTGCAATCTATTTATAATACTAAATAACGAGAGTATAAAAATTTCAAGGAGATTATCTAAAATATAAAAGATAGTTTTTCCCTTGATATTTGTCATCACATTTAGGAATACTTTATTTATTATGTAATAAAACACATCAAATGGATATATATCTCATATAATAACTTTTGAACACCATAACAACAGTACAAAATTCTGATTTATCTTGGCCTTTTTAATTGGCTACACTTTTTTTAAAAGACGAGAAATAGAATACATTTTAATTGAGTGGACCAACTAAAACTTCAAGTTTCAAAGTAAATAAACTTCCGAATTAAATGTTAAGCACGATGAATTTGGCAAACTTTTCATTCTCATGAAATTGGTGGGGTGTGCCATGTTTTATCACTAGATGGCTGGGAATTCTACAGCATTCTAAAAGAAGCCTAGATCATTAAGAAAGTATCCTGTGTGGAGACAGAAAACCAAATTAGGCCCTAAGGAAGTCTTGCCAAACTCTCACTGAAGTCAATGGAAATTTGCAAACACACTCCAGAGGGCTCTTCTGGCCCACAAGGTCTAGTCAATAATTTCACTAGGACTTTAAAGTAGATACACAAGTTAAAACACACACACACACACACACACACAAAAAAAAAAAACCATGTACCTCTCCAACATCGTAAATCCAAATACGGCCTTCTGAGTCCCCAACAGCAACCTCTTTGCCGGCTTGAGCCCAACGGACGCGGTTTAAAGCAGATGCCCCTTCAATGGCCACACTAGATGTTGGAACCTGCCAAAGGGGTTACAGCAGAAAAAAAGAATCTATGAATGTGAATTTAAATATACTAATTTACAATGATATGTTGAACTGGATGAATCACCACTGCCTTCGTGTGCATGAAGGAATGAACATCCCTGTGCAGGGGAAGAAAAGGATGTATTGTTCTTAAATCATATGCTCCACTGAATTAAGGGGTAGAGAGAAGAGACACTTTAACAGAAAGGAAAAGAGGGAGAGTCTTTTTCCCACAGTCAATGGGCAGTGAATGACAAACATTTCTTCAGATGATGCAGGGTATACATCCAACAGACGAGCACAGCCGCTAAATGTGATACTTTACAACCAGGTCATGATTTATGGATTGATGGAGAGAGAGATTTCAGGATTTACTAAGATTAATGATACTATAAAAGGCTGGGAGGGAGATGCGTGGTAGAATGAAACTCATATTTATATGAGTCTTCAGAGAAAAAAACTATATGTATGGTCCCCTCAAAATCTCATTGGGGATGGGTTGATCAGAACAAAAGAAAGCATGCAGATGAAAAACTTCAAAACCTCAAATTTTCTTCTCTCTCTTTTTTTCTTCTATTTTTCTTCCCCCTGGCAGAACCAGGGTGTGGGAAGCAGTCGATAACTTTGGACACGTCCCCAGGGTGATACCCTGTTAGAATGTAGCTACTTACTTGTAGAAAACACATTATATCTCCTTTAATAAATGCCTTGATATCTGAAAATGTAGATATTATAATATAAATTAATAGTAAAGGGAAACTGGAGGTACTGAAATGGAAACTACAGTATGTGATAAAAGAACCTCAGTATTTGAATAAAGAATTTAAGTGTGCCTACCCTTTATTCATCCTCACTTGTATAAACTCTTGTTTTCAAGGCTGGAAGTTTCTAACTAACATAAATATTAGACCTCCTGAGCCTTCTACAAGAATATTGAATAGCAAGTGACAGCAGGCCATTAAAAAAGAAAGAGGTAATGGTAAAACAAAAATAGAAAAAAGAAAAAAAAAAAATAGGGAAAGGAGGGCCACCGGGAGATCATCTCACGCCACTGTTTAAGACCTGTGTCTAATAACCATCTCTTATTAGGATGGAAACACGATGTGTACGATGACTTAGCACTCCCGGCATTCTGTTATTCAGGCAGTTGAAACCATCTGTTTATATGAGATTATTGATCCACTACCTATCTTTAAAATGGCAAACAAAACAAAACAAACAAAAAACCATACCCCACAACAACAAACCTCCATCATATATAAAAATCTATGTTTAAACTTAATCTTGAAATAGATAACTCTTTCACCTGCTTAAATTACTATATGCCAATTGTGAGCAAAAATGTAAAAGAAAGGTCCCCAGCTCATTTATTTTTTTTAAATATACAATTTCTATAATTAAGCTACCTGGTGTGCATGCTAGAGACTGAATTTTTAACCAAATCTTTTAAAGGCCAAAACAATGTGAATTTAGATGGGCCATAATTCTGTCAATACACTTTATTATTAGTATGCTGCCCAGAAAACAAATTCAAGATTCAGGTATAGAGTCTCCAGAATTAGTTTTAAACTCCACAATTTAGAAGGATCAGCAGGATCATACTTTACCTAACTCTATTCAGTATCAGATTTTATCTATGAACAACCTCCAAAACTTAAGAAAAATGTTCATATGAATATAGTAAAAATTAGTTTCCAAAAAGAAACTGACCTTTTGATAAATTTTAAATATTGCTCAATACATTTTTAAGAGTTTTATTTGGAATATAAGTAATGTAGCAAACTGAAACAATATTTAAATCTTTAAAAATACCTTCTTTTCATAGATATTATAAGTGGTGAAATATGGCTATCACAGTGTCTTGCCTGTAGTGTGTGCTGAAAAAAAAAAACTTATTGAATGCATGAAGGAAATGACGAAATACATCTGTATTAATTTGGTAACAACCTTTTAGAAGTTAATAAATTTATAATAATAATAAACCATATGTTCTCTCTCTTGCATTCTTGCTACTTTGATTTCACAAACATTTCCACATTTTTTTATGCCTCAATACTTTTAATTGTGAAAACAGCCTATATATGGCATAAATTACTACATCAAGCAACAGAAGTCAGTAATACTGACTATTCTTGCAGAGGCACAACTGGGATAACTTGGTCTAAAAGCATAGTACTTTAAGCAACCATAACAAAACACACTTCTGCACAAGCCATCAGGAAGTCAGGCTTTTTTTTTTTTTTTTTTTTTTTTTGCGCCCCTAACAAGTCTAATTCCTAATCTGAATTAATTATTCAATTTTTTTTCTACAAATATCTGAAAAAGCATTTCTTTTTCAACTTGTTAGAAGCCAAAAATGGTTTGAAGGTTTTAAAAAGTTGTCCAGCTCACTACTGATTCAAATCAGACTCAATATATTTCTACTACTGTGAAAACAGAATTATATTTACCACAAAACGAAATGGTTTGTATGACCAGGAATGATTTTTTAAAAATGTTTAACTATAAAACTCTTATATGACTGTGTTCTGATACCTAGAGAAAGAGAAGGGAAAAAATTATGTTTGGCAATGGTGAGTGATTAATTTATTTTAACAAAAAAAGAAAGCAGATTATTAAAAAAACCATTACAAAGGAATTATTAACAAGTTTATGGAGTACTGGCTCCCCTCACAAGCATCATAGCTGTGCATCACCGAAACATGGTTTCTTCTCAGCCTGACTTCTGATGGAGCTATCTTAAAAGTCAATCTGGAAAATGTTGTTTTTTGGTTGCTTTAAGTGAATGAGTTTCTCATAGCAAATAGAAGCAATACGGTTTTAATCAACAGTGATGAAAGACTTTGGGAAACCATTACAATGTAGGGTAATAACATCTTTCTACTGAAAGCAGTAATGTTATAATACTTCAACATCCAAAATGACGGTCGCTTCACGTACTCATGCCTTTTGATTGTTTTCAAAGATGCTTCATTATCTGTATCCCTGTCACACAGCCCTTGCTTGGAGTTAAAAGGAAAAATAGACTCACAATTGGAAGACTTCTAAAAGATAAATTTTTGACAGGGGTTATAGGTGTATATACCCTTGCAAGATACAATGATTCAATAACAATGCCTGAAGGATATTTCCCTGCCCCCTCCCACACACACACACACACAAAAAACAAAAAACTAGGGGCGTCTGCTCCTCCTCATATCCTCCAGCTGTAGGCTTCCTAATTAAAAAGGCTGAGCTGTTTCCTGCTGAAAACACTTCAAAAGACCTTTCTCTTGTTCTCCACTTGACAGATAGTTTGCAGCACTTGTTCCTCTTACCTGTCCATTCTTATTCATGGAACACTGCCCTAGATCAGAAACTAAGAAATGATGAAGAGAAAATTTAATTTAGTCAAATTGAAGGGTATTTATTAATATATAATAAAATAAATTTTTTTTTTAATGAGTGCTGCATTAGCACCTCAATAATTTTGGTGTGGGGGGAGAAAAGCAAAAATGCCCAGGTATAATTTTAAAAAAACCTTTATGTGGCAAAATTTTAAGAACAGAATATTCCCTGTCAATTGCTTTTTAAAAAACTGGTATTTTTCACTTGTGAATTACTCTGATTGTGACATGTTAAAATCCAAGTTTTAGAAAAAAATATTGAGTTTAATGGACATGTTTAAAGTTAGAAACTATTGTAAAAGTCTGTCTTTGAGTTCAATATCTTACGCAAGGAATGGTAAAAATCCTATGAAGGATAGATCTAAACATAAAAAAAAAAAAAAGTCAGCAGTCATCTCTTATGGATTCAAAATAGACATCGTACAAATAGCAAATACCCACAACTAGACCTTTTAAGGGGCCCAATCTAAAATCAGCGACTACAAAAGCTTATTTTCCAGCGTTTGCAATGAAGTTATTTCAGCACTGCTCCGAAAAATGCCTGTGTGTCTTTTCACTGGGAAAGGCATGAACACACATCGTTTTGCTCTTTGCAAAGAAGGGTCATCAATTGTCTAGGATCTGCCACTGCTTTGGGATGAAGTGAGATTTAAATGATTTTTGGCAAATGCATTTGCCAGTTCCCTTCAGGGCAGTCAAGAATGGGGGGCTGACAGCCCAGCTGCAACTGGAGGGTCTGTCCAAAAAAGGCCTTTTGAGAGTCAGAGAGGAGAGAGGCCAATACGCTCCCCTCCCAGCCCTCCCGGCCCGGGCGCCTGCGCTGCCGCTCACCTCGGTGTCATTGTTGAGGTTCCAGAGGTCCAAGCGCCCCATCCCGTCCACGCAGGCAAAGAGCGCGGGATGCACGGGGGACCACATGACATCGTACACATAGTCTGCATTGTCTTCAAAGGAGTAGAGCGGCTTGTTGTGCTGTAAAGCAGAGAGACCGTGAAGACTTTGTGGCGCTGCTGCTGCCTCGGGCTGTCTAGCGAGCCTAATTAAAAACTTTGCACATTCACAAAGTGTCATAAAACTTCCCGAGATGAAAGTCCTCGAGAAGGTGAACCGGAGCTTTAATGTGACTAGAACTGTCCAGTGGCATAAATAAATACGGGGGGAGGGGAGGACAAGGGGCTGGGGGCTGGGTCGCGCGGGGGCTGGGAGGCGGTTTCAGACACTGTGGTACGAGACATTCCAGACAGGTGGACGGGACTGCCCATTAGCTCGGAATTCTCGCCGGGCAAAGCTTTGCGAGTGGCTGGGAGCTTGAACCAAGACGTGGTCTGCGGGGATCAGACCCTCGGGGACGCTCTGGCAGCCGCGAGCGCTTCGCATTGAAGGCAACGCCTGCCACCTGGTGGTTCTTGTCTGTAGCTGCAACGGCTACTGCTGCTGCTTCCAGGCCAACTCTAGGCGGAATTCTCATTTTAATAGCTCCTTTGCCGGGGTGTGGGGGGTGGGGAAAAATATTTTAAAGGGAATTGTAGCTCTTCTGGGAAGTGAAAATCTCCCTGTCCTAAAACCCTATTTCCTTTACATAGGGTCGGTTCATCCAAAACAGGCGGATTGGTGGCTCATTGTAATACCCCTGGACTAACCATAGAAGATAAACCAGATTTTTCATATCATCCTGTATTTCCAAGAGTCCTCAAAATGATGTTTTGGGGGAAATGCAATAAAACACTCCCATTGCATACAAATGCTTCCATTCTGGGGGTGGGGGATACAATAAATTAAAATGGCACTCTTGATTTCCAGTGAATATTGTCACATCAAAATAGCACAGAAGTCAGAGGCAAGTTTGAAAGTACACCAGAAATAAAACGTAATTGGACTTCATGAATTATTCATTCCATCTGGCTTGTCTTATTCTAATTTCTGCATAATGCTTTACTAATCCCTGATCAATTAATGTAAAATGAAATTTAAATGATAATGAAAGCCCTAGAGATAAAAGAAATTAAGTATTCTTATATCATCTGACAGAAATCTAAACAATGGGAGTTTTTTCCCAATGTCGTCTTCATCCAGTCAGCTATCTGTATTCTCTTCATGGGTTCGACTGAATGCCTGTACAGGCCAGAGTAATAAGATAAAAAAAAATAATATACACTATGAACAATTAAACCCTTTCTGTATAGAATGTTCAAAGAATGTATCTGTAGGAAATCAGCACCAAATATTAGAGCAAACTCTAAAGTGTACTGTTAGTGAATGTAAAACGCACAAAACACTTATGATGAAATCAAAGGGAGAAAAATCAGTGAGAGGATGGTAAAAGTTCCATAACCGAAACCTAATGCAAAAATGTGTTAAGGTAGTAACTATAAGCGATTCCTCTTTCCATAAATAGTGTTACTTTGACATATTAAAACCACAAATTAGAAGTGAAAAAATTGCAACACATTAAAGCATCACAGAAGATTTTAGACAGGCCATTGTATGTGTGTGTGTTGTCTTATTTTTAATAAAAAAAAATCTTATTAAGTAATTTGAAAAAGAATATATGACATTCAGAAATTAAAAATAATTAAATGGACATTAGCTTTTCATTTTGCATTTTATTATTCTAGGACTCTTCTATGCCAATATATTTATTATATGCCTTGCTTGCAGTGTGATTTGGAGATAAAATTATTTGCCTATTGGCTACATATATGTAGCTTCTTTCTTCCTCTTAGGGCTAGGCGATTCAAACTACATTCCCCAGAAAATCTGAATGTCCAATGACACCTAAAAGTAGCGCGATTTTATCATTTTTTCCTTATTAATATATAAAAAGGCAGTGTGGGGTAGCCAGTCCTTCGCTCATCACTTGTGAATATTAAATTCTAACTCTTAACAGAAGATTATTCCCACCCCAAATTTTTTGTTTTACAGCTAGCTAGCTGCTGTTTGTTAAAGAACAGGAGTAACACATTTATCTTAAAATCAAAGAGTTGTAAAGACTTAAACATGCCGATATCATCTCTCATTAATCCAGCTGATAGTATATCTGCAGACCTCCTGGTCTAGATATAGATACATATATATAGACATACAGTAAACACATAAAATATCTACATTCCTTGTCTTGATTAATTAAAAGACCATCCAGCTTTAAAGAGTACTTTTTAAGGAGTTGATATTATTTGATACTTTAATCCCTTTAATAAATTATCCGGTATCTCCAATATTCTGTTTCTTTCCTCTTTTTTTAAAATAGTTTCTTCTCTGAGAAACACTTAGTCAAAATTGTAGGACAGCCTGGAGACTTCACTTTTTACACAACTGGAAATAACTGTTACTGTTCAAGTTACCAAAAATCCAGTTTTTTCCTGTTCAGTAGTACTATATTGAAATGCTATTATTCTGTTGGTGAAATCTCAAGCCTTTCTCCAACTTCCTTATCACTGGCCCTCCCCCCACCCAAAGCAGAGCCTTACATTATAAAAGTCACCGAGCAAATAATTCTAGACTACAGTGTATGTGTGTTTGGGGGAAGGGAGAAGGGCTTATGTTTTCCAAGACTTTGCTTTAAACTAACCTTGATAAATTCACAGACTGGGAACAAGATGGGCATCAGGATTGAAGTAATTATTAGGGTGCCATCTGAGTTACCATCTACCACCCAGGAGTTCCCACATATGGCATACGCATTTGGGGTGTGTTTATATCACGCTTACAGTTATAAGCAGTGCTACTTTGAATATTAATTACACTTTTTTCAATAAAGGCATTTTAACATTCTATTTTATTTGAGAGGCAAAGCGCAATCTGAAAACCAGATTAAAAATTCATCTCAAATGCTTGATATAAAAAATTTATGATAAACACCTATATCATGGAATATTAACATTTTAATAAAAGAAATAAAATGTATCAGGGTGTAAAGATTCTGGCTTTGAATCTTTGAAACAAATTTCTAGATCCATAAATTTGTTATAGTTTGCTATTTGTATTATCATTGATTTCAGGATACTGCAATCTTTGAAAAGGTGGAGAGTGGGCGTGTATGTGCAAGTTTTTGACCAATGATTTTGAGGAGGTTCCTGCAGTATCTTTTGTAAATTTTGAAGCATTATGATTTTAAATATTTACTCTGCAAAATACTCAAGGCCGTTTAGTAAAGTAAATATTGTTCATAGCACGTTACTCTAGAAAGTGTTTTTCAAAACAATCAAATATCACTAGAGCAGGGGTTCTTAACCTTTTCTGTTCCACGGACCCCTTTGCCAGTCAGGTGAAAACCATGGACCCCTTACTAGTCCACACTATAATGTGTATTATTTAATAAATGTATCACACCCACACCAACACATCCCCACAAGAATAATGCTTTTTTGAATTTCAATTCAAGCTCATAGACCCCTTGTTAAGAACCCCTGCACTAGACAAAAACCCCTTCACCTGTGTGTTTCCTTTTCCAGTGCCATGTTTAACATCTGCAAACTGGTAAATAAAAAAAAAAGAAAAGGGGAATTGCACGGTTATGCAGCCCTCTGCATGTGTAGAACATGTCAGTAAAATAAAGTGAGGATGGGAGTGATGTAGCTCAGTGGTTGAGTGCCTGCTTCCCATGTATGGGGTCCCAGGTTCAATCCCCAGTACCTCCTAAACATAAAATAAAATACAACAAAGCCAGGATACCCTCTGTTTTAGACAAGTTTCCAGGGCTGTGCCAATAATGCTAAAATATCCAGACAAAGACCAGTTTGATCTTCACGCCCTGATTTTCAAACAGAGCAGTGAAGCAGACTACAAGTCTCCTCCCAGACAGACATGGAGGGCAGGGAACGGTCAATTGTTGTGTGTTGCTGTGTGCCTGACTCTAGAAACACATTGTCTAATTTAATCCGTATAAAATCTTTGTAAGGTAGACGGTATTTACAGAAAAGAAAATTATAGCTTAGGGAGGTTAGTAGCTTTCCCAAGGCTGCAAAGGTTGTATGTAAGCTGTAGATCTGAGATTGGGAATTCAGGTTTTCCTAGCTGTTAAAGTATGTCCCCTATTCGCTGGACTGTATGGCCCTTCTATAAAACATAGCAGTGGTCTTTAATCTTCATACATAAGACAGTATGCTAGCCTACTCTTGACTGTCTGATTCAATTCAACCAGTATTTCCTAAGCATTTCCAGGTACTATGTACCTGGAAGAAACAATTAAAACTATTGTAGTCAGAATGCTTATTAAATTTCCTGAACCTATTACTAATGATCCTGAAGGTATCATATATTTCTAGGCAGCTTTAGCCACTTTTGACCATAGGAGAAATCTGTTTTCTTCTGAAAATTAGGAAATAGAAAAGGATTGGCCCTTTAGCTGGCAGAGACTAAAATGAGGCTAGAACTGAGTTCCAGTTCATTGAGAGTGAGACTCTGAGTGAAGGATTACAATTATATTATCTGAAAAGTGGGGACAGCAGAGGCAGCACAGAACAGAAAAGGCAGTGGGAGAACAGGACCAAACTGCACACCTTGAGCAGTTTAATTTAACATCCTTGGATCTTAATTTTATTGACTGTAAGGCAGAGGGGCTAGAGGAACTTTCCTCAAGGGTTCCTATTAGCTTTGTGACTCTATAACTACTGTAATATGTGCTTAGTTACGCTGCAGTAAGGATGGAATGGAATAAAGTATGTGAAAGTTATTTCACAAAGTGCCATTCAAAGGCAAGTATTATAATTAAAGCCATCTTCCCTGATATCCTGTGGAATTTATGAGTCATTTTTATTTTTTACTTTATATTCAGTAAAACACACATATAAAAATGTACTAGGTGGCCTTTAATGAAAACTTTGAAAATATGAAAATAATAATAGACCTCTTATTTGACCATTTGGAGAAAAAATAAAGAATACTAAATTCACATGAGATGTGAGTAGTGAAATCTGTTAAGTGAAATTCTACAACATTCATCAACATTCTACAATAAAGATTTGATCTCTAAATTTCAGCCTTGATTTTCCAAAAGTATGCTTCTGGAAGTGAATAGAGCAGCATATTTTTTTTCCCAATCGGTTAACTACAACATGATTTCATGAGAGGTGAGTTTACATTTCCAAGGTCGGATATATACGAAAGTCATGTGCAGAGAATGTAATGTTTGTTCATTTTCTCGTACATTATTTATTTTCCTCTTATCAGGATCCTCTAGGCATTCCAATAGGATTTAGTGTTTTGAAGACTGGTGAATAGGAAGATTTGTGTTAAAGTGCCTTCTAACACCTCCAAACACTGTGGTTCTTGTGGTCACATTTGTCTCTAAATAATTAGCTTTCAAAGCAGAGTTAGTAGAAATGTTTACCCAAACCATGAAAATTTCTCTGGGGGTAAAGGGGTGCTGGGGCAGGGGGTAATATGTGGGTAGATGGAGACTTTGGGAGGAGGATAACTAATAGTAGAATTTCCAAAATTTTATTCTGAAATAAAGGAAAACAAATGGAATCTTACCTTGAAAACTACATCCTCTTGGGGAAAAATGATGACCAAAATACTAAACAATGAGTAATAAGGAACTGTCCTTCAAAATTGTCATGTGTGTTCCTATGAAGTAATTAAACTAAATAGCCAGCCAGTTCTTCCAGGAAACATTAAAATGTGAGACCACAAAATCACTATAAAAAACCTGCAAAGGACCCCAAGACTTGAGGCTCACACAAAAATGCATGTCTCTACCATAATAAGAAAGGTCTTAAACAAACAAGCAAATGAAAACTCACAAACTAAACCAAAACAAAAAACGAACTCTCTTAGCCTAAAAGAGGTGTTGTGAATTTGGTCCTTATCACTGGAAAACTTTGTTTGCAACTTAATTTGAGGTACTTCTAAAACACAAAGCATCATCCGTATTTATCTTAATCTCTGTGGTTAGTATTAAAACAACACATATGACATCTAAATGACACCGTCATCTGTTCCAATCATGACCAGAAATTAAAAATTAGATATAGACACTTTGGGTGAGCTACTGGCAACAGAATATGTTTGGTAGGTCTGTTTGTTGCTTGTGTGCATTAACCAAAAACATATCAGCACTTTCATTTGAATACAAGACGTTTATTGAAACCCAGGAATTTAGCATTAGCCTCTCCAAAAATGTGCAAGTTTTAGTAAATAAGTACTAAAGCCACATGAAAGGTGTTCTTTGTTGTATGAGCTTCCTTTACAGCTTATTTGCATGGAAGAATCCTCTTAATCCAGGAGGCGCCACCAATAAAGAGGCTAATTATCCATATAAAAGAATGTATACATATTCACAGGTTTTGACTAGTATTTGAGTGTTGAAAGCCATGGAAAAAGCTACTAGCTATGCTTAATTCATAAAAGGAGTATTTCCGGTATTGGTATGATTTTTATAAATATCAGCTCTACTTTAAGTCTTTTCTTTAGGGCATTTTATAGCACAGATCTGCATAGGACCACTGTGAAAACCCCAAGCAAGTAGGGATGCTCTTATGAATTGCCTTTGCATTCATCTCCACCACTATGGCTACTTTGGAATGTCCTGCCTCCTTGCTTTTGTGAATTGACGCAAGGTAGAGAGGGTCATCATGTTGCCAAAACAGTTTCAGTGGAGTTGGCTCATTAGTACAATGGAGCTTGTTCTCTCCAATGATATTCCCCTTCTGGCCTGCTGTTCTCTCTCAAAGGCCATGTGTCTGTAAAAGGAGGCAAGCAGGTTCAAAAGAACCTCCACTCTAGCATCTGACTTAACAAACTGTCCCACTGATATAAATTTTAAAGGGAATAAACATCATTCTTAAAGAAAAGTTTAAAAAATATATCAAATTACAAACCCCGTTCCCTGGATTATACCTTGATTCTCCTTTCATACTTAATATCTAAATTGCCCAGGTTGACATTTGCCAGTTCCCAGAGCTAATCTGACATTATTGGTCTCACTGCATTTAGTAAATCTAACATTGTGACAAATTTCATTTGTTTTCAATAAGTCGTGTACCCAAATACCCAGATTTGTCCTGCCAAACAGGTCTAAAGTCTAAAAATGGTAAACATACATAAATATATTTTCAATTCTACTTCTTACATCAATGATTGACAATTACACAAACACACACATACATAAAGGGCACATTTTCAAAGGATCAAGGATTTTTTGTAGGTCTGTATTCCTGGGTTGCCTGGTTGTAAATACAATGTGTCTTTTATATTATATCTAATATTAGTAATTCCCACACTTGTATTTATTTTAATGGTGGAAGGAATTGGCAGAGAATATAAAATAGCAGAAGTTGAAAATATTTTCTTCAAATGTAGAACATATTCTTTGGCATGCTTCCTCTTTGCAACAGATTTGCTTGCCTTATTCTGTTCCATCTAAGCCCATTTGAAATTACTTTCTATTTTTAAAAAATCAAATACTAGGTAATCACAAGTTGAAGTGATTCAGGACATTGGAAGGGGCCATGAGAAAATAATCTAGCATTAATTATGATCCCTGGGCAACCTGTAGGGATAAGAGGTCACATGAATTTGGTCAAGATGCACCTAAATTTGTTTAGTTCAAAAACAGCCTCTTTGGGCTGCTTTCTTATCTTCCAACATCAGATATAAAATGAAGGTTAGAGAAAGGGGATAGGGGTCTTTGAATCCCATAAATACATAGATGGTTATGTCTAATATTCATATTTATTTTCTCTCTCTCCCTTTCTCCAAATATTATTGCCTAGAAGGTCCAGAAGGCATCTTGTGTAGTATGTCATTGAAATGGAAAGGCAAGTGTTTCTGCTCTGGTTGAAAGAGAAAAAGAAAGGATTCACCAAGTCCTTACTTCTTGCACAATGATAAAGCCCAGTCAGCTGGGAGAATTTTAAGTCTCAAAAGTGTTTGTACTTATATGAATTATTCACGCATGTCTGTTACGTTCTGCATAAATATTTAACAGCCATAGGAATGTATTGGTGGGGTGAATGTTTGAGAGGGCAACTGGGGTGGGAGTGGAGGTAAAAGGACATGAAGTATGAACAAAGGCCAAGTCTGGAGGTAACTTTATAATTACATTCTTGTGGTTTCTTTCAAACTTAAAGCAGTCTCCCTGGGTAAGCTTAAAAAGGAACAAAAAGAAAAAAGAAAAGGAAGAAAGGAAGAAAAGAATTTGATGACTGGCACAGGTAGTTTTACTGAACGTGGATTTTAATGTTTGCTAACTTATGCTAAGAAGGGAGGGAAAGGGGTAGTGAAAATAGGGATAAGGGAAAGAAAAATATGTCAGACACCACCTGAATATTATGTATTTGTGTCTGTGGAAGAAATGCAGTCTGTTATCTAATAAGTGTCACTGGCAGTGAACTACTGATTTTTGTTTTTTTGCCAGTTTCAAGTGTTATGCTTAGATACTGTAATATTTAAAACATTCACTTTTGCCTTTTATTGTGCTTTTCATTTATTATTTTAAATATTTAACATAATAGATTTGCTCAATGCCCTTTATCAGAATTTTGCCACTTTAGGACAGGTGTTCTTAACCTTTTTTGTTCCACGGACCCCTTTGCCAGTCAGGTGAAAACCACAGACCCTTTACTAAGTCCACACTATACTGTGTATTATTTAATAAATATATCACGTCCGCAGCAACATGTTCCCACAAGAATAATGATTTTTTGAATTTCAATTCAAGCTCATGGACCCCTGGTTAAGAACCCCTGCTTTAGAAGATGTTTCAATCTTAATGTAAGTTAATATAACTTACTTTAACTAAGCATACATTTCATTTAGGATAACCAAGAGTTTTAATCCATCAATAAAGATTTATTAAGGACCTACCATATACTTTCTATTTGGGGCAATAGATAGAAATATAAGACCTGACTCTGTTCTCAAGGACTCACAATCCAGGTAGGAAAATAAGAATTATGAAATAATAAATAATAAGAGCAGAATATTGTTTATTTAGGAATCTATTTTCTCACTTTGTTCCAAAAGGATTTGGGGTGCCTTACAAGTTAAAAATACTACAAAATTAAGAAAAAAACACACAACAGAGAGTTCTAAGAAGAAAAGATAGTTATTATCAAGATCCTGAGATAAGCTGATTATTATGATCTGGGACTGAAAAAGCTCTCATATTCCTGATAACTAAGACAAAAGAGAAAAGGCATCCTTTAACAACGAGGTACAGAGATTTTACCATCTGAAGAAAGAAAGATTCCTCCTCACAGATACATTCCTGGGAAAAACTCAAAGAGGAATTTACCCTGTCTGTACATCCTTGGAAAAGAGACTGGCTTTCTGCCTCATTTGTTCCAAAGAAAGAGAACATGCATGTAGCTAGGCTAAACTCTGTAGTACAGATATTAGGCACCAGAGGAATTGGGAGATGGGGAGGGGGGCAGTATTGGTGGTTCCTATGGTCTGACGTGGTCAAGTAAGTTATTATCTAGGACAGGTGATGGAACCTGTGACAGATGGTGAGAGAGACAGTTGCAGCGTGGAAAGATAAACATGCCAAGACCAGAATATGTAAATCAGCATAGTACTCCCAAAAGGCTGCAAAGGTGAGTGGTGGTGAGAGCCCAGGTGGACTCTGAGGATTTGTCCCAAGGAATAAAAGGAAATAATTTTGGTTTGGGTAGGGCAGGGGGCATGTTATGAATGGTTTTGATTATAAAGTTGGCCTTTTGATCCAGTAGTTATTAATCCATTAAACATGCTTTGATAAATGTGCAGACCCTTGCGCTTTGCGCTAAATTGATTGAGATATCTAACATTCATGAAGGTGTTCTCAGCTTTTCTACTGTGGATGAACTGGATGAATACCACTAATTGAGTAGAAAATAGAAGAAAAAGCAGAGTAGGGCAGGAAGAGCTGATTTGCATTTTGACATGGTGGATTTGAATTCTGGAAGTGACACTCAGGTTCAGCTGGCAGAAGAAAGAGAGATCTAGAGTTGAAAGAGAGGGCAGGCTTGAAGTCCACGCTTAGCAATCATTCACAGGAAGTGCTGAGGGACAAGAGAGAGTGTAGAGGGAGGAGAAAAAGAAGGCCCATGGTGGAACTTTTGAAGAAGTGGGCCAAGAGAACAAAGAAGAGAGACCCAGGGGAGAGGCCTAAGACAAACCCAGGCTGGAGAGAGTTGCAAGACTGAAAGGTAGACAGCGTCATATAAGAGGAATACCAAGAAGAGGTCATTATATTTAGCAATTAAGGGTTTACCGATGGCCTTAGAGAGAGAACTATCAAAGGACTAATAGGGTTGGTTGAGGAGTGGTTGGCTAATATGGCAGTGGTCAGTGTAGACACACTTTGGCTCTTCAAACTGTTTGGCAAGCTGACTTGAATGTTAGGACATATCTGTGATACTTTAAGCCAACCTATCCAACCACAAACTACCAATCTGTAAAAGGATCCTAGTACTACTGGTATTTCTTTTTTTTCCCTTTCAGGCATGCTCACTCTCCATTAGAATATAAGATCCTTGAAGTGTGGGACCATTTCTTATATGAATTTATATCTCAGGTCCTTGGCATAGAGCCTCGCAAATGGAATGCAGACAAGATGTACTAATATAGGTGATGAAGCAGGCAGGCTCTGAGTCCAGTTCCATTCCTGCCAGAGTCTTGACTCTTCCTCAGACCCTTTGGACTTGAGATTCTTCCTTAGTTTCCCCAGGACTGGACCTCTACTTTCCCTGATGCAATGTTGACTTAACATCTTCCCTAGGCTCCCTCTTGTGCTTCTAGCATGCTACTTTGGTTCAGAACATCTCCCGTTACCCTGGTACCTTGAAATATGATCTCTGATGAAGGTGACACAGCAAAGATTTCAGCATGTTTGCAGACCATGGTAAAGGAACCAGGAGCAGGGTCTGTTCTTGAGTGGGAAAGTGATATGAAAAATAGTAATAAAAATAGGCAGTTTTTGAGATGGAGTAGACAATCTAGCCAGGAATTTACTGTGCACTACAGGAACAAGGCAATGGGAAATAAATGTCTGATGAATTCTATCTCATTAAAAAAACAAAACTCCAGAGTCATTATCCTTCAACTTAAAACATCAGTACGTAACACAGATTCTTTGTAAAAAAAAAATTTCAATAGGTGTGTGTGTGAGAGAGAGAGAGAAAAAAAAGAGAGAGGGGGCATTGGTAGGGGTTGGGGTGGGGGAAGATTGATTGATTAATATACCTTTCTGTGGAATATACTCTTATGTTATTTATCTGGGAAAGAACAATGATGGATGGAAACAGGAGAAGGGTACACAGTTGACTGCAAAGAAACCTGAATCCAGACCAGCACCACGTAGTAACTGCACACCTTGCACCAGTTAGTAAAAGTATTCTGAAGATAGTGGTCATGAAAAAATGGGTTTTCGGATATGGTAACACCAAGGTCACTTCTCACATTAACCATATTGCATCAACTGTTCTTGCTACTTTCTCTCAACATCCAGGTGCTCTTCAGGGTTCAGCTGCCTCTGGGAGTCAGCTTTGAAGGGACTGGGATGCTTTGGAAACTAGGAGGACAGGCTGTCAACTTGCCCACTACAGAGTTTACAGGGAGGGTTAAAGGATCTCATGGGAAGCTCATTATTGTTAACTTTTTTGCCCCAAACTAAAGGATCAACTACGATAATGAACTACCCTTAGCTCTCAAAGGAAGAGGGAAGGAGGATTTTTTTTTCCTGACCTCCAATGCACACCCACATGGGCATATTCACCCTACAGTTCTGAATGTATGCCATTGCCCAGAGAGTGACCGATGGGGATGCTGTGTCGGAGGAGCTAATTCTCTTCTTCCTTGAACACATGCCTTTGCAATTAAGGATGGCGACCTGCCTTTTGCTCCATTGGACAGGCTGCCTTCTGTGAATATAAAAAGTATGTCCCTCTCTGGAAACAGCAGAGCCTCTTTTCCATTTTCAACCTAGCTTTAAATCATACCCATATCTCTGTGATGTTCTAGAGACAAATGGGACAAGTAAGGATGGAGAACTGAGAGCTACAGTTGATTCTTATATTTGTGGTAGTTATGTTCTCTAAAGTTGCCCAAAACACTTGCTACAATAAACAGTAATGAATCAGAACCATTGTCCCTAGGGGAAATCACTAGGTTAGCTTAATTTCCAGAGCCACAGGTCACAACATTTTGCTAACTGATCAGTATATAGCCTTGTTTTATATGTGTTTCTTCTTAAAGGCACATTAGTATATATTGTTGATTCATTAACATTTAATTCATGGCCAACAGCACCTTAACTCATGCCTGAATGACGCTTATCTAACACACGTATTTTCTCCATAAGGTACATCACAGCCTTCTTGTACTTAGGAACACTAGGCAGCACTTCAGCACTATGCTTGGGGGCCATTTTAAATAGCAAAATCACCGAAAAAATAGCCCCAAAATGCAAAAAAAAAAAAAATATATATATATATATATATAGCCTTATATATACTCTTTTCATTATGAGAGCTGAAACAAGAAGGTAGAGCACCGCCTTGTTCAACCTGAGCTAAGAACAAGTACTGGGAGCAACTTAAATTTTTTGCCATTCAGCACAAGTCTACAAATGATCGCAAAAGTGACAGAGTCTTGATTTTGAGATTAGAAATAAATTTTAGTGAGTAGGTGCATTCAGAATCTGTGAGTAATGAGGATCAACTGTACGTGGAATTCAATGTTATCTCAACACTTCGGGTCCACCCATCCCAGAGATCCAACCCAACTCGAACCAGAAATTACAATTCTGTTCAATTCAGCCAGCTGCTTTTGCCTGAAGACAGGGCCATTTTCTGCTGAAACAAGTCTTCTACATTTAAGTTTAGAGTTTATTTTGGTTTAATTTTGCCACTCTCTGCAGATTCAGCCTTGACTACCCTTTTTCTTGGAAAAGGTGCTCAGAGGGTGCAATGCGGGTGGGTGGGAGGGCAGGGAAAAGGCAAGACAAGCAGGCAGGGGAGTCAAGAGTGTGATGTGGGTCCTAAAGCTGAAATACTCTCATCCAGGGCTGGGGTTAACTTATATATTCAAGAACAGGTCCCTGCTGAGTTTTCCTTATCAGCAGCCTTAAAAGCTAATTATTGCTGAATAGGTTTCTGAGGTTGGAAAAATTTCAAAGAATTTTTGAATACATTTCTGCACTTCTCTTCTCTCAACAATAGGATCTATCAAACAGGCAGGAGAAGGCTCTGTTTAAAAGCACAGACAGGAGATCAGAGGAATGTATTTGATTGCCAAAGTGACTAATTTATTTTTACACGGTATTAATGATGCTACAATAACCAATATCTATAGCCTGGTTTTGACAGTTTATCGCAAGGGTTCCTATTGTTTAAAAAAAGGAAAAAAGAGTAAGTAAGAAAGAAAAAGACTGTTTTATTTTGCTATATTTCCATTTGTTAACAAAACTCCCCATAAGCAAAACCAGAGGTCATTAGCAAACAACCAAAACATGCCTGTCTCTAGAAGAATACAACTCCCTTCATCATTTAAAACACAGCTCTGCCGAAAACCCAAATCATGACAAATCCTTAACATGAAAAATTCAGTGCAGACTTGAAACCACCTGACTTTACTTGGGGTTTGTGCTCCTTAAAATTACCTAGAAAATACCATAATCTTCTCTTTGTGCAGCTGGATGTGGGCCAGGGCCCTGGCTCCAGAGGCAAAGGGCAAAACTAAAAATCATGTCTGAACAGACAGCTCCACCCTCTCTCCCAAGTCCGCTTGGCCTAGTGACAAAAAGTGAGGTCTAAGGCTCATTCATCCAGGGCCTGGGTTTGGGGCCAAAAGTCAAGACTTTTATATGACAAACAAAAATGAAATCCAAAATGTTATCATCCTGTCTTAAGAAGTTAAATGGGTGTAAATGAACGTACTGCATAAGATGAATAGTTCACATTTGCAACTTAATAGGACACCAATAGCATTGTATTAGAATATATTTTCTTGCTTCTGAGAAGGATTTAAATTGAGATTTCAATTCCACAGTGATTTTTTTTTTTGATAATTTGGGGTGTGTGTGTGTGTGAGGGGGGGGGGGGAGAGAGAGAGAAAGAGAGAGAGAGATACAAAGACAGTGAGCAAGAGAGGAAGAGGGATAGTTTTAAGCCCTTCAAGAGCGAAGGGAGGACAGGAGGGTACAGAGGCTCCTCTGTGGGAGTGGGCTTGGCACAGGTGCCTCCAGACTGTGGGTAAGCCTCCAAATGCCCTTCACTCGCCTTGGTCGAAAGCTGCAGTTATTAAGGACTCACTCTCCCATCGCCCACCCACTCTGACAACCCCGCTCTCCCTCACACTTGAGATGGGCGAGAGCCAGGAGAGAATGTCAAGTAATTTTTACCTCCTGCCGAGCTAGTGACAGGCTCAGTACAAACAGCTACATTGAGAAAGTACCTCTATCCCCACAGATCCCACCGCCAGCTCTCTCAAGACAGCCCAGGCTATGAATACCAGCATCTGATCCCATTGGGGCAGATCAGTGCTGAAATTGCAGGACCAGGCATTCTAAATGTGTTTTTCCCTCGTCCCCTAATCAAAACCCTCTGCTCCAGCCAGTCGGCTGATTCACAAGCTCCTCAACACACTGAATCAGCTCAGGCCTCCAGCCTTTGTTCATGCTGTTCTCTACCTTTGGAGAATGCAGTACTCTCTCTCCTTCTCACAAACTGTCCAAATCCTGTGAACTAGATCAAGTTCTGCCGAACTCCATAATCTCCTCTCTAATACCTACTGAGTGCACAGATATGTATCCGGCCACAATGCCTTGGTGATAGTTTTCTGACTTCTTTTCAGGTGCTCGGTCATGGACTGCCTTGGAGTCTGCCTCATGCCGTTATACTTAAATATACTCTTCGTTCATTCGTGAAGTGCTGTTTAGTTTTCCATGTAGAGGAAAGTTTTTCTAAACAATCCTGGAGGATTGTGGGTTTAATTCTCCCAGGTGGGCGATCTATGAGTTCCCTAGGAGAAATATTAATTTCATGTTTTCCTTTAAGCGAGAGTCTAAGAAGTTATATAAGCTTGCCTTGGATCCCCTGGATGCTGCTGCCTTATCACCAGCTGTATCAGAGAAAAGGTCTGCAGGTGTGTTTATGCTTGCATTCGTGGCAGATGAGAGGAAAAAAACATCAGCATGTCTTAGTTTGTCAGAGCTGCTATGACAAATACCACACAACGGGTTAGCTTAAACAATGGAAATTTATTTTCTCATGGTTTTGAGGCCAGAAGAAGTCCAAAACTAGCTTTTGGCAAGCCTGACTTTCCCCCCGAAGAATGCTGTACCCCAAAGTACTCCCTGTAGTATGTGGTGCTGGTTGCAGGCAATCCTTGGGGTTCCTTAGCTTTCCCTTCACATGGTAATGTCCCCTCCTCTCTTTTCTGTGACTCCCAAGTTTTCTTTTTAAGGCCTCCAGGAATCTGGATTAAGGCCCACCATCATTCAGTTGGGTCACCCCTTAACTAAAAGTAGCATCTTCAAGAGATCCTATTTTCACAGGACTGTGAATTAAGATTAAGAACATGCTTTTTTTCTAGGTCACATAAGCTACCACATGGAGTAACACTTTGTGCCAAATGGGTCGCTCTTGGCAAAGGATAGGAGCAGAGGATAGGAGAGGCTGTGGCAGAATGGAGCCGTTACACACACAAGGTCATATGCACAGCTGAACTGGAAAGAACCTGTACTTCCAAGATCAGCATGACAGACACTACAAATAGCACTTTTGTTTCAGCAAACATCACCTTAAGTTGATGTGGTAATTTTAAATGCTTTTGGTTTGGGGTAAATTCAATTTGTAAATCTGGGGATGGAGCTGTAAAATTATTCAGTAGTCATAAGCTCTAGCTTATATATTTTTAAAAACTCTCAGTGACTCCTTGTTACCCTTTAGAACAGAATCCAAATTCCTTCTCAGGTCTAAAATGGCCATGCATTATTTGGCCCATCTTCTACCAGTTGATTTTCTATTTTTGTTGTAAACATGGAGGCCTTTGGCTTGTTCTTCAAACAAGCCAAACCCAGCTCACTCCTTCTTCACAAACTTTTACACTTGTTTTCTCTGCCTACCATGCATCCTTCCCCCCAGTGTAACAGGGCTAACTCCTTTTCATTATTCATGTGCACTCAAGTGGCCCCTCCTCAGAAAGGCCCACCCTGGTCACCCCTCTAATATGTCTCTCCCCAAACCCATTTCACACTTTACCCCTAACTCTACTTCATTTTCTTCATCACTATCTGAAATTACATTATGTATCTATTTCTTAGCATTTCTGCTTTTTTATTCCTGATCAGAATGAACACTCTCTGAAGTCAGGGACCCTGGTGCCTGGAACATAGTAAGTGCTCAATAACTATTTGTGTACTGAATTAATAAGTATAAGGGGTATATACCTTGTTCTCTGTTTATACATATTGAAATTATATCATAATGAAAATAAGGTGATGCTAGAAATTCACAAGAATTTTTGGGTTGAAGAAGGTTCATTCATTACTCAAATTTGAGTAGTAGGAACCTGTTGGCAGCAGGGTCTCTGTCTAATTTTAGGGAAAAAGGTGATGAATGGAGAATGGTGTAGTCAGAAATATCTTTAAAGCATGGACAGAGGTGTCTTTGCAAGTCTATGGGACATAGTTGTGTTTCAGTCACTGGGGTGCTTGAATGAGGGTTGAAATATTTGCAAAAAATATAAAAACTCAGAATTTATTAATTATCCTATTATTAATCAGCAATATAAGCTGCTAGTGGCTTAATTTAATTTATATGCAATTGGTCAATAAGCCAAGCAGCCGATATTATATATTAACCATTAATACTCTGCATGAAAGCTGTGAGGAATACAGAATAGCAGTGGAATATGGGTCATTGACTTCAAGAAGCTTACAGTTAGTGGAAAAGAGGGAGACAATTAACAAATAAATATAGTAAAAGATATATACATTATATTTAATATCTGAATTTTTAAAAGAATAATTTTATGACTATGGAGTGCTACATTATTAAAGCAGATAAAATCTAGTAAGTTATTCGAGCATCGGAGCCCTCTACTAAAAGTTAAATGAGAATATGATGGACAGTTCAAAATATTATAACTCATTTTTAACACACTGATTTCTTATTGACTCAATTGTAATAAAGAAAAAGCAGTAAAAACATGGGATTAGAAGAATATCTAAATTATTCCTCTGTAGGCATCAGATTCCTTTTCTGTAAAATTAGGGATTTAGATAAGGGGACCTGCAAGGTACTTGTCAGGCCAAATTTCTATGACTTAAGCCAGATTTTCTTGTTGACCTTCTATTTTGTTTCCTATACATGGACGTAGGTTCTATAAAGAACATTGTCATGGCTTGAGGCTCTATGGACCCCAGAAAAAGTATGTTCTTAGAGTTAATCTATTCCTGTGGGTGTGGACCCGTTGTAGGGGGGACTTTTGATTAGGTTACTTCAGTTAAGGTGTGGCCCAGAGTAGGTCTTAATCCTCTTACTGGAGACCTTTATAAATGGGATGAATATGGCGAGAAAAAAAGAAAAAAACACTGAAGCAAGAAGCTGAAAGCATCAAAATATGAAAGAGAAGGGAGAGACCAGCAGATACCACCACGTAACTTGCCATGTGACAGAGGAGTTCAGGATCATAGGCAGCCAGTCTTTGGGGAGAAAGCACTGCCTTGATGATGCCTTGATTTAGACATTTTCACGGTGTCAGAACTGTAAGTTTGTAAACTAATACATTCTGATTGTAAAAGGCAACCCATTTTGGTATATTGTATTTTGGCAGCCTAGCAGACTAGAACAGATTTAAACACTGTATAGGAAAAAGAAGTAGCATATTTTTTAGTTACTATTCAAGTGATATATTGTATATGCCTTCAAGGAAAGCCCCGTCCATGGAAAGTTATAAGCTTTCAGAGCTGTGTCATGCCTCCTTCTCTAATACTATTTCTGGACACTTAATTTTCTCCTTCCTTCTCTCCTTCCCTGTCTCCCTTCCTTCTTTCACTTTCTTTCTCCTTCTCTCTCTTTTTCTATTTCTTTCTATCTATCCCCCTGTGTGTCATAATCATCTTCTGAAATCCCACAAATACACTTGATGTGATTTTGATTGAGATTGCACTGAATATGTAAGATAGCTTCGGGGAAAATGACATATTTAAAATAGTGATTCATCCATTCCATGAACATGGTATATATCACCACTCATTTAGGTCTTCTTGAATCTCCCTCAAAAGGGTTTAATAATATTTTCTATAAAAATCTGAACATCTTTTGTGAGATTTATTCCTAGTCACTTCTTATATTTTATATCATTGTAAACTTATAAACATTGTAAAATTTTCAAACTGTTTCTTGTTGGTATGTAGAAATATGATTGATTTTTGAATATTGACTTTGTATCTACTTATTTAGCTAAAATATCTTATTAATAAAAAACAATTATCTGTGTTTATTTTTCTACATGTACAATTATATAATCTGGAAATAATGTCAATTAGCTTTCTTTCTTCCTTTCTTCCTTCCTTTTTTTCTTTCTTTTTAATTTCTATTCTTATTTTACTCTGCTGGTTAGGATCTCTATTACAATATAAGTGGTGAAGTTTGTCATTCTTTTTTTTTTAATTTTTAAAAAATTTTTGAGGTACCAGGGATGGGGATTGAACCCAGGACCTCGTATGTGGGAAGCCAATGCTCAACCACTGAGTTACACTGACTTCTCCGAGTTGGTTTGTCATTTGTTTGTTTTTTTGTTTTTCAGAGGTACCAGGGAATGAACCTGGGACTGGCATATGGGAAGCAGCACTCAACAACAGAGCTACATCTGCTCCCCAGTGAGAGTTGATTTTGTGTGTGTGTATGTGTGTGTGTGTGTGTGTGTTTCCCCATTTGTTTGTTTTTAGGAGGTACCAGCAAATGAACCCAGGACCTTGTACATTGGAAGCAAGCGCTCAACCACTTGAGCTTTATCCACTCCCCAGAGAGTGGTCATTCTTGTCTTGTTTATGATTACAAAGGGAAACCTCCAAAGTTTCATCATTAAGGATGATGATTGCTGTAAGATTTTTATAGATAAAACTTATTAGGCTGATAATTTCTTCCATTACTAGTTTGATATTTATTTCTGGATTGATTGCATTGTGGCCAGAGAACATCTCTGTATCATTTAAATATATTTAAATTTTCTGAAACTTGTGACCAACGTATGGCCAATTTTTATAAAGATTTCTTATGTTTAAAATGAATGTATATTCTGTAGTTTGTTGGCTTTGTGGATATGTATAATATATATCATTTCTATACACATGATATATATTTTATATGTATACAAATGATATATATATTATATATGTATGTTCTCTCTAGATACATTTAAGTTAATTAATCATGTTTGAATAATTTTTATCCTTACTTTTTTTTGCTTATTACTGGAAATGCAAATTGAAAGTTTGTATTTAAAGGTTGTGGGACTAATAGTTAGACATTTGTCCAAAGGGGTGGAGAACTATGAAGTGCAGATTGGGGTGTCTGAAATGACCAGGAAGGCAAGTGTGCAGTTGTCAGAGTTTCCAGGGGTTTGTTCCAAGAAATAAGGTTTTCTCGATATAGGTAAAAATGGGTTCCAGGTTCAGGTAAGTCTGTGGATTTATGCTTACCTATATCCAGCCCATTCTTGAAGAGCAAGGTACTGAAGCTCAGTAGCAAACAAACACTATTAAATGTCTGTGCTAAAGTGACTTATTAACTTTAACTGTTACCTGTTTTAAAAAGTCATGGAACTCCTACTCTGGCCTTTTAAAAATGCTTGTTAAGATTCCACATACTACAAACACTCTTAAATGTTGTAGTATGAGGAAACAGCATAATGAAAGTTACATTTGAGGAAGACTGTTTCTAAGTGGATTGTGTAACAAGAATGAGCATGGGGAGAGATCAACATCAGAGAATTTGGTAATGATTTTGTCACTTATTAATAAAGAAGACATAGACATTCTCTGTATGGAACTATTTTCCCAATTCATAGACATTTTAGGGGGTGGGGAAAGGCATTCTAAAAGAAGATTATGACCATTCTAATTTATTATAGACCTAGATTAATGCAAAATATATCAAGAGAAAAAACAGGAACATGCATACAACTTCATTTTGATGATCCATGGATTGCTATATTAAGGAAATAGTTTTGGTAGCAAAAGAATAGTAAAACTTAGACCATTCACTGACCTTTGCTGAAGGAGGGCAATTCAAAGTGTGAAAAACCAAACCTGTCAGACATAAATTAAATTCCATAGGTGGCTGAGAAGCCAAGAGTTTCAAGCACAACCGTTCTGGATTGGTGACCCATTGCACCTCTTAATGAGCTGGCAGAGAGGTAAAGGGGAACTTAGCATTTAAAAGCAAAGATTTCAATCATTAAGAAAGGACCTAAGTGAGAAGGAAACTGACAACTTGTAAGAGACCTCTTCTTACTTGTGACTTGGGCTTAGTTCAAGCCAATGAACCAGGGTAAAGGAAAGAAAGCCATTTCACCCTACTGCCAATTCCACAACATTCCTCTCCAGAAACTTCCACAGGCTGGTAAACTTCCAGTAGTAAACACTGAGGTCTGGTTCCTCAGAATTTATGGGAGGGCCGGTTACTCCACTTTGGAAGGAAAAAGGAGAGTTTTCAAAGATTCATTATATTTAATTTGCTACCACAAAATTCCTATTTACCCTTTATAAAGTACCAGGGGAATGAGAACAATCTCCCAATTTTTGTTGTCTGAAGTTGATAACGGAGTAATTTGTTCCAATGGGCAGAGCATACTCATTCTATTTCGGTTGTAATATTGGCAAATTCACATGCATTTGACTCAGGAGACAGATGAACAAAGCAATATCCTACTTTTAAAAAAGCATGTGTAAATATGTGTAAATATGTTCAAATATGTTCAAAATACTCAAATAAGCTACAAAAACATACTATATGGAAATTGCAAAAATAATTGGTATTTGAAAGAAAACCCTTTCATGTGTTTTCCTTAGATCTAAGGCACATGAAATTTCCTCAGTCTTCTTGTTTTGCCATATTTAAAATCCTTTTCTTAGAAGTCAGGAGATGGGGCGGGGGGCAGGTGTGAAAAGACTAAAGGAGATTTGGATGAGGATTAGAAGTTTGTTGGAACTAAGAGGGACAAAGAAAGGAATATATATATTTGACTCAAGATTTAAAAAAAAAATTAAACATTGATAAAAAGAAAAGTCTCACTGAAGATACAATATAGGAGCAAGTACCCATAAAGCTAGCAGAAGGTCAGATGCGACAATTCTGCAGGGAAGATCAAATGATCCACTCAAGGTGAGGCCATGTAGCAGTATACTTACAGAAATATACTTAAAATAATGTGATATCAATGACACAATGCCAGGCACATGTAAGTATTTAGTTAAAGGCAGTTTGTATTGTTATTGCACTTATTATTACAATCTTTATCATCATGATGGAGTTTTGCCTGAAAATTTAGGTGCAGGTGTGAGTCGGGAAGGTAAGTCTCATGAAGGGGTTGCAAAAGTAAACATTTGGCCATTCAAGTTGCTACTGGTGAATGTGGTGGAATTGTCAGAGTGTGCATTAATAATCCCATCACCTAGAGTTGAGATAGGTGGGATCCATGAGATGTACCCAGAGGTCAATGTGGAACACGAAGACTGCTGGTAACCCACAAAAGCAGTCATCAGATGAGGAGCATTAAGCTAACTCTGTGGTGAGGCACCACTTGATCATGAGCTATTTATAGTCCTTGTCTTCTTCAGGAGAAAGTCTGAACAACATCACATTGCATCGTATCACAAATAACCTTGCATGATCTAGTCCCATTTTGCCCCCAGAGCCAGAGTTTCATTATTCTCCCCTGGTCACCTTGTGCCAGCTCCTCCAGCTCAACTAAACCACTTCATCATCCAATTATCAACAACAACAGCAACAACAACAATGTATAATAGTAATAATAGCAACCTTTAAAGTACTCACTGTGTGCCTGGAACTGTTCTAAGAGCTTTGCATATATTAACTCACTTAATTTTCACAACAATCCTGTGAGATACATAATATTTTAATCCCCATTTTATCGATGAGGAAACTGAGGTATAGAGAGGTTAAGCAGCTTTTCCAAAGTCACACAGCTAGAGTGTCAATAGTCTCATGCTTCTGTGTTTTTGCATACTCTATTCCTTCTGCTTGGATGCCCTTCCTTTTCACCCTTTGTCTGGCTAACTCCACCTTCAAACCTCAGCTTGGCTATCACTTACTTTGAGAAGCAAAGTTATTTAGAACATTTCTCTTTCCATCGCCTTTTCTCTGCCTCATTCTGAGTTAGGAATTTCTCTTATCAACTATGACTTAGAGAATAGCTGAACCCTTTCTTCTAGAGGGCACCATGTCCCATAAGAGACAGACTTCCCCAGAGGTATCTCTAGAAAGAGCATTCGTGCGTATAACTGGGCTAAAACTCACCAAGAGGTGATTGTCAAGGAGCACATACGCCTCAGCCAGGCCTCTGGGGAATATCTTCCCTCTCTCAGTCAGACAAGTCCCACCCTCTTGACTGAAGGGGGCACCTAAGGACTCATACTTTGGTTGCCTAGCTCTTCAGACCATTCTCAAAAATGAATTGGAATCCCACACATCTACTTTGTAAGGAAAATATTTAAGAGGACACATTATCACTGGATGGTTGACTTGGATCTTTTTTTCCAAAAGTATAGTTTCTTAAAGACTTCCTTAAAAAAAAAAAAGAAAAAGAAAAAGAAAAAAAGATGTCCTAATAGTATTTTAAACCATAACCTCGGTTTTCTAATGATTATATTTCTAAATTATGGCTATGAATTTTACTGCACAAAACCACTGTTAACTAAATACTTGATATATTTTATGTCTTCAATGTATAGCTTTTAAAAAACCAGGGTTATTTGTTCATGCATTAATTCAATAATTTATTAAATATCTACCAGGTGTCAGATACTGGAGAAAGACACAGGCTTACATTCAAGGAACTTACAGTCTTACAGGGAAAGGGTGGCAATCTTACTATGGTCACATACTAGATGTGATTTAGTGGGCAAGGAAAATTCTTTTTATTTTTGATATTACACTCATATTTAACACATGTTATAACACATGATCATGTTTATGAAGATATATATTTTAAAGGTAATAATAATGTTTTTCTTTAGAAAAAAAATTTCCCATCTCTTTTATTCATAACAAATTCACATTATTCTTTTGTCATAGCTAAGATGGAAAAAATCAGCCAAAATAGTCATCTTATATTTGAACCCTAGCAAAGGATATACAATTGAAAGAGGTAACATTTATATATTGACTTGATAGTGGTTGCTTGAAGATTATCTTTCTAATTTGTGCAAAGTCATCACTCACCCTTCAGTCACTTAGAAAATTTCATTCGCAGAATCACTGTTTTGTTAAAAGATAAGAGAGCTGAGGTATGTGTTAACTGCTAGGACAGATTATACAATGCCAAGATGCATTTGAAAGAAGTCAGGGATTTTCATCAATCAAATGTGTACACTGAAAGGTTCTTGGATGATAGCTCCTCGGGTGCTGTCCAAAAACCACATGGAATACCCACACATGGGTTAAGTAAGGTAATATACCTGACCAGTCACACAGAGGCTATACAACATAAAGGGATTCAATTTTAGGGACAAAATATTTAGCACAGAAAGGATTTGGAAGATATTATCAAAACAAAAGAAACATAAGCCTTTGGAAATCTAGAAGAAGGGACTGACCTGGTAAATACAAGTATAGTATCAAGAACCTAAATCCTTGAGAATCTGTACCAAGACCAAAATAAATATTAACCCAATATTTAATTGGAATTTACTGAAACTTTTCAAACTGGATGCAATGATAAAAAGTCCAAAGATGCATAACTTGTCTAGCCACTAAACTAAACTGCAGTATAAGAAAAAAAAAAAATTATCCTAAACCTCAGCAAACAGAGAAGTTGAGTGGAATGATGAATGTTTTAATGCAGCCAAGAGTTTATACTTTATTTTTAAGCACCAACGCCAACATTTCTTGATGGATGGGAAATTTGAGGCACTAAGAGACAGCAAAAGGTGTGAGTTGGTACTCAACAGAATTCACTCAGGCAAAGCATTTTTTGTATTGTAAAAGGGTCATCAAGGATGGACTTTCAAGCACAGAGCTTTTTACTGTACTCTAAAAGCAGCCACATTGATATATTTAAAGAAGGGAGTCCCAAGGGACCAATCAACATTTATTAAATCAACAAAAACATCAAAGGAAATGAAAATGGCAAAACGGCCCCTGGAACAGACAAGAAGGAGGTCAGGGCAAGTTGTGAAGGAGCAAGTTTAGTGGCAACCACGGGGGTAAAGACAGATTGTAGGGGTAGAAACTGAAGTTTGGGGAAAAGAAGCAGAAGGTAAACAGGATGGGAGAGAGGCAGCAAGGTCAAGGCTAGGTGTTTTGTTCTCAATAAATTAGAGTGAAAGGGCAGTTGGGCAGATTGAGAAATAGAGACGGATGATGCCAATTGTGAGAATTCACATGGGATGGCCTCCATGTGGCTAGGCAGAGGCCCTACACTCTACATTTTGCATGTCCCTCTCCTCAAGTAGGACACATCTGGTTGTTTCCTCTACTCTACACTTAAAATCTCCCAGGTTGGGAAACAATTATAACAATACTACTTTTTTTTTTTTTTAAACACAAAGTTATATTTTAACACTTTAGCCACTGAGGCCAGGATCATATAGTTTACTTCCTTCCTAATTTTACTTCCCTTATTATAGTACTTTGCATGAAGTTAAAAATATGTTGCTAATGAAGGTAATAAAAGTCCTCTCACTATAAAAAATGGTTGCAATGATATTCTTTAAAAAACAAACACAAATATGTCCTTAATTACAGTCTTAAGTTTCAGACAAAAAACTTACTTCTGTTGCTAATGTGAGATGATTTATTTTTTTCTTGTCAACTTAGCTAATGAAACCAAAAAGAATCATTTTAATATTTCAAGACTCTATAACACTATTAGGTAAAATAATTTTTCACCTATAACCAATGTGGCTATTTTGTGTTCATGAACTAAAACACTTTTTTGAAGACTTTAAAACCCCAACCCCTCCTCCCAATATGCAGTATTATGTTCTTCCTTTAATTTTTGCAAATTCAAAAATTAAATTCCCCTATTCTTCATGGAAAATTTACATAAAAGCCTAAAGTTAATAGGAATGTTAATTTTTTGAGTCATAAAGAGAATTGATAATGATTACATTCTCTTCAAATATACTTTTTTTTAAAATTTAACTACAATATTTCTAAAATCCTGTATATGGAAAATTTGATTTTTTAGTCTTGATCTTTAAAGTCACAGTTTCTCTCTTTCTAAAAGTATGTAAAGTGCTATATTCTCTCTGGCAATCATGCTACTTATGCAAAGTCAACTAATATGGACTTGACTACAGGCTTCAAGATTAGATTCATTTCCCTCACTGTGCTAATTCCAGCAAAAAGTTCTCCCCTGGAATACAGATTTTCTTTCTTAATATTTTGTCTTTGTGCTAGAAATGGGAAACACTGGTCAGTATAGTATACAAAATGCACTTCTGGGTTGCCAAACTTTCATATTGTTTGGTTTGTCTTTAAAATTATTTTGGCTATCTGTTTGAACTCTCATTATTCCTAGAAACAAAGCATTATCTTAAAGCTTCATTTTTCATTGATTTCTGACTAGATTAAAGACTGTTTCTAAGCATCAAATTTTAGTGGCATCAGGATCACCTGGAAGACTTGTTGAAACAGAGGTTTTTTTTGTAACATATATATAACATTAAATTAGCCATTTTACCATTTTTAAGTATAGAATTTGGTGGCATTGAGTACATTTACAATGTGCTACCATCACTATCATCCATTACAAAACCTTTTTCATCACTCATAATAGAAACTCTGTATCCATTAAGCAAAACCTCTCAATTCCTGTCCCCTCACCCCACACCTGAGCCCCTGGTAACATCTAACCTACTTTCTGTCCTGATGAATTTGCTTGCTCTAGGTATTTCCTATCAGTGAAATCACATATTTACCCTTTGTATCTGGCTTATTTCACTCAATATAATATCTTCAAGGTTCATCCATATACTAGCATGCATTAGAACTTCATTCCTTTTTATGGCTGAATAATATTGTATGGATATATCATATTTTGTCTACCCATTCATCTTTCAATGGACACTTGGGTTGTTTCCACCTCTTAGCTATTGTAAATAATGCTACTATGGACATTATTGCACATGTATGTGTTTCAGTACCCATTTTCACTTCTTTGGGGTCTATAACTAAGAATGGAATTGCTAGGTCATCTGATAATTCTATGTTCAACTTTTTGAAGAATCCCAAGATTTTTGATGCAGAAGGTCTAGGGAGAATTTGTGTTTCTAAAAATTCCTAGATAATGCTGCTGCTGCTGCTGATCAGGTGACCACAATTTGAGAATCTAGATTTAGAAGGAATGTAAAGAAGTGGCACATTGCCCACATCTGAATTTGTTGGCCTGCTTTATAATTTGGAGACAGGTTGTAGTCAGCATCAGGAGGTATCTGACAGCTTAAGGCAATCTTACATGGTTCCTGACACTCTTTATCATTTTGTAAAACCTAAGTGAGACATCATCTATGAAATGCATCTTTGATGGTTAGCATCAGCTGGTCCAAGCTCCACTGCAGCCCAGACATCTTTTGGAGTCAGGGCCCTGTCCCATCCCATGCAGCATCAGGTCTACACTGCCTTCCTTCCCTACTACATCCCAGTTTCCATAACTTTAGCATATGGGCATGCCTCTGATTTCCCAGAGAACTTTGGGACCTTTGTTCATGTCCTACTCCTCTTATATTTCCATTTAACTAACCTACCCAGAAGTCTTTTCTCCAGCCTTTGCAGTGTCCTGCCCCTTCTCCTCACCCCTTGCCCCAGGCAACTCATCCACACCTGTATCTGCTACCATCTTTCTCCTTAGTTTTAGAATTGCACACTATTGATCTCTCCCTTCCACTGGCTCCTTCCCCTCAGTCCAGAAATATGTCTAAGTCTCTCAAGAAGTATAAAAATCAAATCCTTCCTTGACCTGGATTTCCCTGCTAGCCACTGCTTTATCTCCTTGTAGTCACAGCAAAATATCTTTAAAATGGTAGTTCATATTTTCTGGGTCCACTTTCTTCCCTCCTCACTCTCAAACACCATCTATCTGTCCCCATTGCTCTTGAAATTGCTTTCACCAAGGTCAATGACACCCTCTTCCTGCCTTTTTGGTTTGTATATTGACAACTCTGGCATTTATTACTGTAAAGTATGTCCTCCAATGAATTCTCATCCCTTGGCACCTTAAACTTGAATGGCTTTGAGTTCTCTCTTTCTCTTCTTCAGATCATATTCTATTCATCATTTTGTCTGTTGGACAAAACGAAAAGACCATTTGCTGATCACTTTCATATCTATATTTATAACCTAACTCTTGTCCCTGAGCCCCAGAATTTTCTTTTGGGAATTTCTAGGCTCCTCAGTTTGCACATGGCCCAGACCGCTCATTTTATACCTGTACCCCCAACCCAAGCCTGCTTCTCCTCCTACATTTCCGTCTCAGTCACTGACAACATCAATGTTTCACTCAGATGCCTAAGGCAGAAATATTAGAATCATCATGCACTCCCCACTCAAATCAGGTCAACTGGCCATTTCTTCTGGCTGATTTGATCTCTTAAATTTGTGTTCTCTTTCACCAAACTCACCAGCCCTGACACAATTCTGGTTCTTACCTGGATGATCAAACTTATAACTATATTTCCTTTCTCCAAGTTTAGCATGTTTGTGTAAAAAGAGCAGGCACTAGGACTTCCAGGAAGATGACATTGAAGTAGGCCAGCAGGGCTCAACTCTGCTACAAAAACAATAGAAGAAGGGCAAAAAGTTGTCCAAGGGAGCTACTTTGGGGATCCGCAGGCCAGGAAAGCACTGCACATCATCCAGGAGGGAGAAGAACAGGGAATCGAAGAGATGGAAATGAAAACTGTGAATTACTAGCCCCCCACAGCTGGGAATGGCACTATTCCCCTACCCTCAAGGCAAACAGCCTGGATAAAACCCATGGCTCACTGCAGCCAACTGAGATAGGAATGGAGGTCTTCTTCCCTGGGAAGAAGGATGGTGTGGTGGAGAGCAGAGAGTGGTTTCTCTTCAGTGAATTAGGCCAACAAAGCCTGCTTTAAATCTTGGCTCTAAGCAGACTAGAATCAAGGGCAAGTGGAGGTCGAGTCACCTCTGTGGAAAGAGTCGCCAATGTCCGCCATCTGCTGGATGGCCAGGAAACTGCAAGGAGATAAAAAGCTTTTTGGAGTCTCTCATGTCCCAGGCCCCCTTGATCTGGTATGTGCCCCATTAGTGGATCCTTGGCCCTGTTTTGATAACTTAAGCTGGGAAATTTTAAAGATTTTTAATAAGTTGAATAAAAATTCAAAGAAGAGCCATGAAACAAAACCACTAGGCAAGAGAGAGAAATTGACTGCCAGAGTAAAGTCACCAGCATAATCAGATGCCTAGACATCAGCAAAAAATTACAAACCCTACTAAGAAACAGAAAGATATGTTCCAGCCAAAGGAACAAATAAAAAATTCTGATGAGACAAGGATTTGAAACAACTAATCAACAAATCTCCTAAATCAATTCAAGAAGTTGAAGGAAAATATGGCTAAAGTGATAAAGAATATTAAGAAGACACTGAGTGAGCATAAAGAAAAAATTGAAAGCCAGCAAAGAAAACTAATAGAGTTTATGGAAATGAATGACACCATAGATGAGATTAAAAATACATTAGAGGGAAGCGGCTGTGGCTCAATCAGTAGGGCTCCCGTTTACCATATGGGAGGCCCCGGGTTCAGTTCCCGGGGCCTCCTGGTGAAGGCAAGCCTGCCCGCACGGCATTGATAGCTGACCCAGCGAGCACAAGCAGCAAGGGGGGGATAAATTAATAAATAAATAAAATCTTAAAAAAAAAAATACATTAGAGACATACAATAGCAGATTTGAATTGGTTAAGGCTAGAATTAATGAATGAGAAGATGGAGCATCTGAACTTGAAAAGACAGGAGGCGAGAAAGAGAAAAGAATGGGAAAGAAAGAAAAAAGTTCTAAGGGAATTGAAAGACAAGATGAGACATGCAAATATATACATTATAGGTCTTGCAGCAGGGGAAGAGAATGGAAAAGGGGCAGAAAGAATACTTGAGGAAATGACTGAAAATTTTCCAACTCTTATGAAAGACAAAAATATCAATATCTAAGACAGCAAACCCCAAACAGAATAAATCCAAATAGACCTACTCTAAGACACCTACTATGCAGAATATCAAATCCCCAAGATAAAGAGAGGATTCTAAAAGCAGCAAGAGAAGAGCAATGTATCATATACAAAGGAACATCGATAAGACTAAATGCCGATCTCTGATCAGAAACTATGGAGGCTGGAAGGCAGTGGTATTATATATTTAAGGTACTGAAAGAGAAAAACTGCCATCCAATAGTTCTGTATCTGGCAAAACTGTCCTTCTAAAATGAGGGTGAGTTTAGAGTCTTCAGAGACAAACAAAAACTGAGGGAATTTGTTATGAAAAGACCAGATTTATAAGAGATACTAAAGGGAGTTCTGCAGCCTGAAAGGAAAAGACAAGGGCAGGAGACTTGGAAAAGAGTGTATAAATGAAGAGTATTAGTAAGGGTAACTAAACAGGTAAAAAGACAGACAATAATAAGACATTACAATGGAAATCCAAAGGACAAAATGGACAAAGGAAGTCATGCCTTTATAGTAATAATATTGAATGTTAATGGATTGAACTCCTAAATTAAAAGACATAGACAGAATGGCTAAAAAATATGGGCCATTTACCTGCTGCTACAAGAGACTTGCCTTAGATGCAAGGACACAATTGGTCTGGAATTAAAGGTTGGAAAAAGATATTTCACACAAATAGCAACCAAAAAAGATAGGGAATAGTTATACTAATGTTGGAAAAAATAGATTTTAAGGGGAAAACTGTAATAAGAGATGAAGAGGTCATTATATTAATAAACGGGGAAATTCACCATGAAGAAATAACTATAATAAATATTTATGCACCAAACATGGATACTCCAAAATACATGAGGCACATACTGGCAAAACTGAAGGAAGAAATTTCAGAAACTACATATTTGATAAGGGTTTGATCTCCATGTTATATAAAGAGATCATACAGATCAAAGATAAAAAGACAAGCAACCCAATTAAAAATGGGCAAACGACTTGAACAGACATTTTTCCAAAGAAGAAATACAAATGGCCAAAAAGCACCTGAAAAGATCCTCAACGTCACTAGCTATTAGGGAAATGCAGATCAAAACTTCAATGAGATATCATTTCATGCCTTACAGAATGGCCATTTTGTGAAAAAACAGAAAACTACAAGTGCTGGAAAGGATGTGGAGAAATAGGAACACTCCTGAACTGTTAGTGGGAATGTAAAATGGTACAGACTCTGTGGAAGGCAGTTTCGCGGTTCATCAGAAACCTAAATAGAGAATTGCCATATGATCCAGCAATCCCTCTACTAGGAATATATTCAGAAGAACTGAAAGCAGGACGCAAACAGACATATGTACACCAATGTTCACAATATTCACAATTGCTAAAAGATGGAATCAACCCAAATTTCCATCAACTGATGAATGCATAAACAAAATGTGGTATAAACATATGATAATACTATTAAGCTGTAAGAAGAAATGAAGTTGGGATGCATATGATAACATGGATAAACCTAGAGGATATTACGTTGAGTGAAATAAACCAGGCACAAAAGGACAACTATTGTATGGTCTTATTAATATGAACTAAATATGATGAGGAAACTCATGGAGTTAAACTCTAGAGTATAGGTTACTAGGAGATAAAATGCAGGTTGAGACGGGGGAGCTGATACTCAATGTATGTAGAATGTTTAGTAAACTGGATTGTAAATGTGTGGAAACGGATAAAGTTTAATGATAACACATTATAGTGAGTTTAACTAAGACTGCTGATTTATAAACATGAATGTGGCTGAAAGGGGTAGTCTGGGAGGTTAATGTCAACTGAAAGGAAGTTGGATAATCTAGGGGCTTTATAACAGTGATTTCGGTGGAGGATGATGGTTGTGGTTAATAGTACAAACACAAAAATGTTCCTCTATAACAAGGTGTTATGAATATGGATATACATGTGAAAAATACAACTAATGTAATATGTATACTATAGTTAACAGTAATATTATTACTATGGCAAAGAAGGTGCTTTATCAATGCTAAGGGTCAATAATGGGGGGATATGGGATTTTTCCTTTTCGAGTAATGAAAACGTTCTGAAATGGACTGGGTTGATGACAGCATGATTTTGTGATGAAACTGAGAGCAACTGAGTGTACACTTTGGATGTGTTGTACAAGGCAGGGGACCATATAACACAGTGAACCCTGTGCTGAATGATAGATTGTGGTAAATAGTACAAAGAGGAGAATGATTCTCTTATGAACCATAAGAAACGTACAATACTAATTCATGGTGTTAATGATAGGATGGTTTGTGGGGAAAATACACCACATATAAGCTATGGACTATAGATAGCAGTAATATTATGATGATGTTCTTTCATCATTTGTAACAAACGTGTCACAACAATGCAAGGTGTTGGTGGTGGGGCGATCGATGTATGGGAATCCTGTATGGTATGCATGATTGTTATTTAAAACTTTGAAATGAAAAAAAAAAAGAGCAGGGACTTTGGGGTCACACAAATTTGAATTTGAATTTGAAACCCAGTTTCCCCACTTGTTTACCAAGCACACCAGGCAAGTTATTTAAGATATTTTTGTGACTATTTCCTCTTCTACAAAATTCGGTAATAATATCTCCTCATAGGTATACTGTGAGGATTTAGTGGACTAATTTATGTAAATCATTTAGCACAATGTCTGGTATACAGTATGATCGCGATAAATGTTGATCCTGTCTCCCCAAATTCATTCTATAGCACTGCAAATTCATTCCATAGCAACGCAAACTCCCTAAAATTAAAATTTGATTAATTCACTCCTAAAATGACTTATCCTCTATAAAATAAAAATACCCACTAGGATGACTATCATTTTAAAAAATGGAAAATAAAAAGCGTTGTCCATCATGTGAAGAAATTGGAACTCGTGTGCTTTGCTCGTGGGAATGTAAAATGGTGCAGCCACTGTGAAAAAGTTTGGTGGTTCCTCAAAAAATTAGACATGGAATTGCCATATGACCCAGCAATCCCACTCTGAGGTATAAACCCAAATGAATTGAAAGCAGGGACTGAAATAGATACTTGTACACCAAGGTTCACAGCAGCATTATTCACAATAGCTAAATGGTGGAAGCAACCTAAGAGTCCATTGACAAAATGTGGTATATCCCTATAATGGAACATAATACAGCCATTAAAAGGAATGAAATTCTGATACATGCTACAACATGGATGAACCTTGAAGATATCATGTTGAGTGAAATAAGCCAGGCACAAAGGGACAAATATTGTATGATTTCACTTATATGAAATATCTAGAATAAGCAAACCCATTGTTATACAAAGTAGATTAGTGGTTACCAGGGGCTTCAGGAAGGGGAAAATGGGGAGTTATTTCTTAATGTGTGCAGAGTTTCTGTTTGGGGTGATGAAATGTATTGGTAATAGATGGTGATGATTATAGCATAACATTGAAATGTATTTAATGCCACTGAATTGTAAAATTAAAATGGTTAAAATGACAAATTTTATGTCATATATATATGCTACCACAATAAAATTTTAAACAACCCACACAATTCTGTATAGGCCTATCATTCCAGCCTCATTTCATGCCACTCCCTAGGGAATATCTTTTGTTCCTCCATTTGGGAGAAACTGGCCACTGATGTATTTGTTGATTCAGCTGCCTGGAATTCAGCCTGGTCCTCTGTTTGCAAAGTAAACTACTCCAACAAAGTTTCTGCTTCAATTTGAAGCCTTCCATGACAGTGGCAGAGTGATAAAATATGATGTGGTGGTAGAAGGGGGGGGGCAATGTAATGTTTTAACCCTCTCCCCCTTCACACTGTCCTCATGGTGCTGGATTGGCAACAACTAGCATCCTAATAGCACCTCCATGTGTCCCCTTATGTCCCCTCTTCACTGTGCCTATGTTCTAATTTCTAGGCCCTTTTTTGCACCCTCATAGTGCTTTCTAAAGATATGTATCATTATATATTTCACCAGAACCAAACATCTGCTGCTCCCTTCCTTTCCAAATGTTCCCACCATGCCCTTCATATCTCACATTCCATGGTGAACTCATTTGCCTCCACCCTCAGCCTTCTCTCCACCACATGTACCAGTGGAATCCCAGCTCTCCATCACCTCAAGTAGAAGCTGCTCATTTTCACATAGTATTTCAGTATTGTGAGTAGGTCAGCTTCTTACGTGCCCTCCAGGCTTATTTCAGACCATTACTCTTCAGCCCTCTAATAAAAAGTCCTGCTCCTTTGAAGCATCAGGTACCATCATTTATCTCCTTTAATCTCTCTCCCTAATATACTGAAGACTTTAGCACTAGGGTCACTGTCTTCTTTCCTGTCTCAGCCTTGCCATCATGCTGGTGCACTCAAAGCCAGCACCTTGACCTTTATTTATTTCCAGGCCCTCTGGAACTCCAGAGGAGTTCACTCCTCAACTCCAGTGAACTCTACCTTTATGCCACTGCAGCTTCACCCATAACTACACTCTTTTTTTTTTCAATCACTTGGAACTATTCCAGTTGTGAGATACTAAAGTCAAACATATCACTTTCTAACAATAATCTCCCATTTTACTAATTCTTTTACTCGATTACTTCTATCATAACTGTTCTTTGATCTTAAAGGAACTTCCAATCACCTGCTCCCTTTGCTTTCTCTTTCCATTTCCTTTCAGCTCTACCTTAGAATCCTTCATCTATAATATCAAATGCTCTCTTGTCCATATCTCCCTATCTCAAGTTCTATCACTCTCTGGTAAGGCTCCTACCCCAGTTCCTCTGAACATTCCCTTCATCAATGCCCATCTTTGGGCCACTGAGACCTCCTGGAAGAAGTTAGCCTTGAAGATTGATGCCACTAAAACATTCTGGCCTTCGAGTTCACCTGGGTGCTCCATACTGCACCTTGACCTTCTGGCCCATAGTCTTTCCTTCTCCCCTCATCAGCTCTGGCTTGTTCTCTGTGACCAGCTGGAACCTGCTCCCTTAACCACCTCCACTTCCCACTCAGCAGATTGTTTCATTAACTTTCTCACTGAGAAAGAGAAGCCTTACAGGAGAGTTTTCTCGCTTTTATTCACCAAACCTACACACTTACATACACTTGTCCCCACTGTCTTTTGTACCTTAGTTACAACAGAAGAGATGTCATTGCTCCATTTTACAGTTCATCCCTTTGCCCATGCTATGGATCTCATCACTTCCACATTTTCAGGGCCCTCTTTCTATCTCACACTTACAGATTTTCCACCCTCCTTTACTGGCTCTTCCACAATAGCAACATCCTCAAGAGCCTCTATGACCTTGGAAAAAAAATAAAAGCAAAGAAAAGAAAAGAAGGAACAAACTCTCTTAACCCCACATTTCCTCTCTCTATAGACAAAATTCTTGATTTTTCCTCTATGGTTCCTCACTTTCCATTCACTCCTTAACCCATTGTAATTTGTTTCTCACCATCAACACCCTCCAATACTACTGTACCTGTCATGGGCATCTAAAACTTCCTGGTTGCTAAATTCAATGAACATAATTCAGTTCTGGTGTTGCTTCTCTGAAATATTTGTTGCTGTTGATTACTCTTTCCTCTTTTTTTTATTATAGAAAATTCTAAACATACTAAAAAATAGAATAATATCCATCACTGAACTTCAATAATTATTATTTATATCAGGGGTCTGCGGACCCCCAAGAGGTCCATGGAAAGGTTTCAGGGGGTCTGTGAGCTTGAACTGAAAAAAGTCAACTTATTTTCTTTATTTTCTCTGACCTCTAACTGAAATCTAGCATTTCCTTCATTTATGAATGTATGTAATGAATAAATTACAGTAGTATTCATTTCACCTGACTGGCAAAGGGGTTCATGGAACAAAAAAAAGTTAAAAATCCCTGCTCTAGAGCAAACCCCAGGGAATGAACAAAGGCATCTTCTTCAATCTATAACCTGAGAAGTTCAATTAAAATGTTCTTACCTTTGTGGTCCACAGTTTGACGGTCCAGTCAAAGGACGATGTGACAAACAGGTGCGAAAAGTCAATAGGGCCCACGGCCATGTGGCAATTAATTCCCGTCACTGGTCCTTGATGACCTTCAAAGACCTCACCAATACCTGCTTTGCTACACAAAGAACACATGTGAACAGAATTTCACTGGCCTTTGCAAAACAGTGATTACTCTAAAGAAAAACTCATCTCTGCATGATTGCTTCTCCAAAATTTAGAACAAACATCCACTACTAACAAATGAAGACACATTTACAGTTAGCTGTAGAGTAAAAAAAAAGTTTGCAAAAATGTTATGCTATATTTGGTGATTAAAAACATTATAATTATTAAGAAAGAGGCATTGGTAATAAAGGGACAACAATCTTTTTAATCTTCAGAATTAAATATTCTTTTTTAGGAGTTCCTCAGAGCCTATCATAGTTGATCAAGTATGCTGAAGGAACACACATATACTTAGATCTCAGAAAATTCCATATTTATAAGACAGTTCTATTTTTGTGATGACATTTTGTACATGTTCCACTTTAACTCCTTTTGGAGAGTCTATAGGCTATAAAACTTTACATATCCTTAAAGGAATAATCATTTATCTTTCCAAGGAAATTTCCTAATTTGATATACCTTATAATACTTTGTGGAAATCCTTGTCATCACCAAACAATATGCTTAATTTAAATATAATATGGAGAAAATGATGTTTTCACTCAAAGAGACTAGAGATTGATAAGTCTACTAAGTATAAATTCCATGATGGCAGGTATCTTTTCTTTGTTGTTGCTAAGAGTTAAGCACACAGTAAGTGCTCAATAAATATTTGTTGCATGAACTAGCAAAGAAAAAGAGGTAAACGTATGCTTTTTTTTTAATTTAAAGAAGCACATTTGAGAGACAGTAATTCATATTTTAAAAGTTACCCATGGCAAATTTAACTGATTTAACCAAGCTGGGATTATTTCCAGCTCTCTATTATCACATAATAGTCTGCATGCAATCATATGCAATTAGAAAAATCTTAGAGAACATAACCAAAACACCATATTTTAAAAAATTCATGTGTGAGGTTATGAATATGACAAATATGTAGGGATTGTGGAACCTAAATATTATGTCACTATGAATGAAAGTGTATTAAGTTATTAAAACATTGAGGTTTTTAGAGCACCAAAAAATGTCAATGTACTGAGTAAAATTTGAAATCATGAGCAAAGTGCTGCAGTGTGTGTTCCATGTTAACAGGCACTCAAAAATTATGTCCAGTGAAACTGCTAACAGCAGTTCCAAACGTGATCATTTAAATTTGTTCTAATGAACACGAGGAACTGATCTTTGAAGTGGCCCCTAGTGAGATTCCACTTGTTCTTAACAGCATCCTGAAAGGGTTTATAGGGTGCAAAATGAAGACCTTATTTAATTTATGGAAGTGGATTTGCACCTTCTCCATGTTAGGTGGAAAGGAGAAATTCCCCACTGCAACCCTGTATGATCCATTTAAAATAATGACAAAGCCAAATTCCTGCTACTATATGACTTTACTAAGAGCTATATTTTATATTTCAGATGGATGAACCGATGGAAAAGATAAATTGAGCTCACTGTATAGAGATTTGTGGTGTTTGGCATAGTTACTCTTCTTTGGAACCCAAAGTGCATATTCTGATTCTGCCTGAAAATGACAAAAAGCCATAGAACAAAAATGGAGAAACTATTTTTCCCATTGGTGAAACTAAAAAAAAAATTCTGAAAATTATCAGTGACCATGTTCTATAGCCTTCACAGATATCTAAGGTCCTAGGGAATCCCGAGTTAAGTGAATTGACCCTATGCCCTATTAATTCTAATAAATGGTACTGGACGATTGGCCCATTACATTCTGTGACTTTCTTCTGCCACTCAGAACGTTCTACCTGTTGTGCATTTACCTTTCCCACTGTCAACTTCTCGATGACAAGAGCCATGTTTAAATGATAGCCTCATGCCTCATAGCCCCTAGCAATGTGCTTGGCTCAAAGTAGGTGTGCAGTAGGTATTTGGGTGAAGGAATAACTTTATCGGATATTTTCATGATTTGATAAAGCTTTAACTCATGGTTTTAGCCAGGTTTTATGAAGCAGGAGTGTTGGGTATGGAACTGTGAGGTGTAATTTTCATAGTCATCTTTAAATAATGTAAGCAGGACAAATACTGCTTGTTTCTATGTACAGAACAGAAGGAACATCACGATTTGTATGCACAGAAAAATCACACAGCTGAACCATGGATGCTTGTAACTTCTACAAATCACAGAAACACACGGCTATGAAGTTGGAAGTGTTTGTCATTCCTCATTAATATCTAAATAGCCTGGAATGAGTTCAAGAGATGAAAAATCAATTGAACAAGAACTACTAAGGTGAAAAAGAAGTTAAACACCAGGGTGAACACAGTGAACATTTCAAAAGACGTGAGGCCACCCGTTAAGTTTTGCATGCAAGTTTACAGTCTAGTCTCAATTTGTAGATTCCACTTGATTTTGACAGCTCTGTTTTCCAGGGGGCATGTGCCATCTCTCAATCAAAGCAGACTCTTATTACCTGGAAATTGCATGGTGACTTGCATGTCTTCTTCTGTTCCAGCCCCTTTGACTGGGAGTAGGGGCCCTAGGCTATATATTTGGATATAGTCATTTACTCATTGCTCAAATCGAATTTTAGTTCCTTACTTATTATGTGCCAGGCACTGGGCAGAGAATCAAAGATGGAACAGAAAGAGTCTAATAAGAGAAAATGGCAGATGAGTAAATAACTGAAATTAAATGCTATTGTAGAAGCAGATATAATAATATATAAAAGAGCAAACCTCTCTGACAGCCTGCAGCCCCAATTCCCTTAACCTGCTTTAATTTTTCTCCATAGCACTTATCACCATCTAAAACTACATAGTTACTTGTTTATTTATCTTTCACCCTCAAGAAATATATTAACTCCATGTCTGCCTTGTTCCTTACTGCAGCCGTAGGATGGTGCCTGGCACGGGGTAGGTCCTTAATAAATACATCTTTAATGAATGAATAAAAGGAAAGAAAATTCTCTGTGACTATAAAGGAGGGAGTGGTTTTCCCTTGCTCAAGAGAGTCATGAAAAGTTTCAAAGCGGAAAGTCAAAGAAAGAAGAGGAACTAACCAGGACAAGAAGAGAGAAAGGCTAGGCCAGGTGATAGAAGACAAATGCATGGAGGCTGCTGGGATAAGCCATGTTTGGGGATTGTTGTACCTGATAGGCAGCAGCTGGTGCTTGAAGTTATGTGGAGAAGGTGAGGCTGGGAAAGGGCAGGTAGTTAAGGGTCTCACGTTTTATGCTAAGAAGCTTGGACTTTTTTCCTCAAGGCACTGTGAGCCATCAGACATTTACAAATGAGTACAGACCACAGCAGACATATGCTCTAAGGTGATGAACACTCAAAGTTGTGTTTTGCATGTCTTCAGAAATGCCATTCACATAATGAAAAGTGATTATAATTCAGAGTGTGATAACAGACCTTCGGAAAAGAGGAACATGTCCTCAGTAAGAAAACAGAAAATCACCTTCCATGACGACAAGCTGTGTAGACTGTACCCTCCTCGCTGCCGACCACGAAATTATTGACGTCTCCCATCGGGAAAGCCATTCCCGTAACAGCCACAGGCTTGGACTTATTGTACACCAGCTCCATGCTCTCCTACCAAAACACGGCATGGTTACATTTCCATCTGTCAACTCCTTGCCATGCCAAAGATAGCATGGAAAAATCATTTGGCTAAATTGTCTGTTTGCTTTTCACACAGCGTTACAAAAGACCCTGGCTGTGCCAGAAACCACGCTTTACTGCCCCCGACATTCACGCTTCTGTGTATCTCTGGTTTCAGGCTGGCTGGATTTCATCAGCGTTTGCTGCTGCTTCTTAAGTCAGGCAGAGATGACAGGTGAGAATTTTGAAACTAATGGTGCAGAAACTAAAGATAATACTGTAATGGTTACACTTGTCAGCCCCAGGCTTTAATAAAACACACAATACCCTTTTATTTACAAACATTTTCACAATCAATTGTTCATGAGGATACACATGTATTAATATCAGATGCACTAAGTACATTTGTCAAAGCAGTAGTGTGTGTCCTCCATGGACTAAAACCAGAAAGTTACCACTCTCAGGTCATAAAAACCAGATTTCAACAGGGACTAGATTTCAGGAAGGGAATACAGGCCTGCAAAGTACTATATTTAAACAAGCCTTTAAAAGAGTAAATGAGAGTCCTTTTTTTATATAAATGATTTTTTAGAATTGGGAATTAAAGTGTATTTTAAAAGACACTGCTGACTTAAGTTTGTAACAGTGAAGAGTATTTAAGTATAAATGACATCCCTGCGTATTTTGGGCTGTTTACATCAATTGGCCTATTTTGTGCATTTGAAATTGTTAAAAACAAATCACTCTGGGATATCCTATCACTTTAGTTGCTTGGGGACTCAGTCTTTCTTGTGCAAACAAACCAGGCGATCTCAGCCAAGGAGTCCATAAATCGAAATCCCATGCTAGCAGTGCCTGCAGCAGCCCTCCTGGACACATGATGTGCTCACAGTCCCACATTCATTAAATCCACATGCAGTGAGCGAGTGCCAATATCTGGGCTGAGGGAGGGGTAATTATGACAATATAATATGGAAAATTGGGCTATACGATGGTCTGCTCCACCTGTAAAAGTAGGAGCAGGGAAGGTAAAGTCTCTTGGTCACCCATGTGGGAAAGACAGGGACCATTGTCACCGTGGGACGCCTCCACTCCTCCCTGCTCTCCACAGAAGTCATGCCATGAAATGCCATCTCTGTTTAGTGATGGCAATCTGTGAGCATGATAAAACTAATAAAAATGGTCTCCTTGCCCTTGTGTGACTCGTTTTATTCTAGAGAAATATACATTTGATCAGCAGAATGGGTAATTAAATGTCCCTAAATAGAGGGTCTCTCATATCTGTTTATAATCTCCCTGCTTCTAAAAGAAAACAACACATTGCTGAGAATTTTAAATCAAAACCATAAAATACTCACACAAAACTCCAGACCTGTACAATTATTACCTCTCTTTTTTTCTCCCCCCTAAAATTGTAAAAAGAACTCATTTCAGTCTTAGTATTCCCTGCATCTGTATTTTGTGGAGGCTTAAGGGGAGATTCTTTAGTTTCCATATTTCCTTATGTATTTTGTAACTTCCATTTCTCCTAATATTGTGAGAGATGTTATAAGGTCCTTAAGCCAGGAAAAGGAAGAGAATGTTAAAATTGAGAATTATATCCTAGATATCTTTTATAATTTTCTTGAAGTGTCCTGATATTTTTTGTTAAAAACTATAACAATAAACTCTTGCTGGTGTTTCTTAGTTGGAGGTCAGTAAAGTCTGTCTTTTCCTCTACAAAGAAATGAGGAAAAAGTATATTTGTGTGTAGGTGTGCGTCTCTTTGTGTGTGTATGTAAACACATATATTTAGAAAGTTTTATTTAAAGATGCCTTCCCAAAGCTTTCCTCCACTTCTGCTCCTTTGTTTGGTTTCCATTACTGTAATCAGTAGTGGTCTGGAAACTTTGGAACTTTTTCATTTTCAACTTCTCATTTGTTGAGAAAGGAATGGCAGGAGCCATACTAACAAACATTCCAGAGGGGAAAACAGATGGTTTGACAAATTCTTCATACGCACAGTCGGTTGTCTAGACTACCAGATACAAGCAAGGACTTGGATTTCTGCTTTGCTGGGATACCTGTCCTCCAAGGCAAGTACCATGAGGATTGCTCTGCTGAGCTCCAACCTTGTCTGCATTTGCTTAACAATGCTGGAGAGTAAGTACAATTCATACCACAGGCAACTTCGATAATTACCATGCTTTAAAATGGATTATTTCATTTTCACTTGAAACTGACCTACATATTAACGTATTACAATAATTACATGATTTGTGGTAGAGGAAATGGGTTTTGGCTTCAAGAGGAGACTGCCAAAAGCAGGCCCACTCTTTCAAGTGCATCCATTGGTTTTAGCCCATAGAGGATGTGAGGGTTTGGCTTTTAAGAACGACGTTCCATCAGGAAGGATCTCTTTCAACCAGGATGTCTTAAGTGTAGGGGAAAACAAACCCACCTGTGGAGTTGAGAGCATGTCCAGGCTCCAGGAGCACATTTTACCATCAGTTGAGACTGTGATGAGATTATGAGCATTCTGGGTCCCAACAACATTTACACAGTACACGGGATGCTGCAAAAGACGACACAGACCCAGGAGGCAAGGCCTCCGTTTGAGTGCCAAACACATGACCTAAAGCAAGGATTAAAGAGTGACATCATCCTACCACAACACAAGCCTCGGGTCATTGACCACTTATGATGTGAACCTGATTTCTTTCCAAACACCTTGACAGTAACACATAGTAAGTGGAACTATTTACAAAGCTTCACCTTGCTCAGTCAGAGACAAAGCAACGGAACGGAAGGAAGCTAGAGCAAATGAAGATCGCCGGGGCAGCAGCGGCACAGGGAGGAGGATCTGAATGACTCGAATCAGCCTCCATTGCCTAGTTTGGCTTCTAAGCTCAAAACGAGTGATTGCAAAAGACAGTCTTCAAAAGGGGAGAACTTTTGGAGGGAATAAGTGTTGTTCAATTTGGAGTTTAATACATAGAGTCACGATGCCAAACATTTGTTAACATTATTTACAGAAAGTGGTTAATATTCATCAGCTTCTTTAATTTGGGGAGAAACATTGGTGGTCGAAATTGGCACAATGTACCTAGTGAGATAAAATTAATTTCTTTTATGTTATTGCAAAGTCTGTGATAATAACAGGTTTATTTTTCAAAATATCATTTGGAGTATTGTGGAGGTTTAGATATGGCCAGAGTGTTGAGAAAAGTCGTTTTTTATCCCAGGACCGGTAAGCAAGATGCTCTAGGCTTTTGTCATAATTCTAGTAGGTTATTCCACTCTGCAGAATCCTAAATGGTATGCTAAAATCATTTGCAGCTGCGCATTAAATACTAAATGGACGGTTAGCATAAGCAGAACCTAGCAGTAATTTGGGTTAGATTTCAGGCAGCTTAGCCATCAGTCGCCAAACCACAACTTACTTGATGCTTCTCTGTGCAAATAGCTGACAGGCTAAGTCTTGCTCTTGCTGAGTTACTGTCCACAATACCTAGCCACAACTACAATGAAACAATCTTTAGTATTGGAAAGTTGATATTATATAAAGGATGTTTCCCAAACTGTTATTATCATATAAACTCCTGGTCAGAAGGAACGGTAAAAATCATCTAGAGCAGCTACTCTGCTGCCTCTACCAAGAGGTGGTCCAAACTCTGTTTAAACACCTTTCTGAAAGGGCAGCCAGTTTTAGCACTAATTCCTGGGGGTTCTTCTACCAGTGTGGATAATGAAAGTCCAAGGAGATAATTTCAGTTCAGTGCCTACTGGGATCACACAGCTTTTTAAAAAAAAATTATTATTATTATTTTTAAAGAAGCTTTAGATTACATAAATGCTACATTATACAGCTTTTTAAAAATATTTACAGATAGTTGTTTTATACCCCCCTGTGTCTTGTCTTACTCAGACTAACCATAACCAATTCCTTCAACAGTTCTTTGGGTGCCTGGTTTTCACTATCTTCCCCATCCTGGTCAATGTCTTCTGAATATGCCCCTTTTTGTCTGAGTTCCTCTTACAGTGAAGTTCTGAGAACAAAAGACAACCATCTACCTATGTTCTGACCAGGAGAACGTAGAAATCAGGGTAGCACTGAATTATAACTTCTCATGTGATAGAAAGTATGTCTCTAGTAGACCTCTATTAATACAGCCTAGATTTCATTTACTTTTTTTTTGGTAATTGCATCATCTTTTCATCCACTACTGATGGAAAGACAATTAAGCCCTGTATCTCTTTCACATCATGCCAAAAGTTGCAAATGAAACAGCCTCAGTGGATCTGCACAGTGGCAAATGGAGCAGAGATCTACAACTAAGTGCTAATCCTAATCAGGTCTCTAAATATCTGATTAGTTGTGGGATTGAGGACAATCCTCTTTCCCAAATCCCTGGTGTACGTGGAATATGAAGCAATATGCAATCCAACTCAAGGCCCTGAGCCAACACAGCGTACAAAGCTCCATGTGGAAATCAAATGGAAGAATAGCTGAAACAAATTTTCACCTACAAATAGCAGGTTTAGAAAATTTAAGAATGGGAAAGCAGAGTCCAAACCTTGCTGTGAATCTAAAATCCACCTAGTTTTATTTAACATGAGTCCAACGTGGCTCTTAACTACCAATAAATCCACATAAATCATCCAAACCCTAATGGATTAACTGGGAAGGAAGGAAAGTCTAGAACATGGGTTCTTAATAAGGGGTCCGTACGCTTGAATTGAAATTCCAAAAAACATTATTCTTGTGGGGACGTGTTGGTGCGGGTGTGATATATTTATTAAATAATACTCAGTATAGTGTGGACTTAGTAAGGGGTACATGGTTTTTGCCTGACTGGCAAAGGGGTCCGTGGAACACAAAAGGTTAAGAACCCCTGGTCTAGAAGAATGTATAGAGCCAAATGCCTAGAGGAGTGTGTGCAGTAGCCCCTCCCTGACTTTAATCAGCACTACCAGCCTGGACTTTCATGAGTAATAAAACTCCTTTTAAAAGAAAAGAGGAGAGACGTAAAGAGGAACAGCAGCAGACATCTGGGCATGCGCGTGCCTGCGCGTGTGCACGCGCACACACACACACACAAAACTCTACTTAATGGAAAGAAAAAAGGCACTGGAACAGCTCATTTTTCCACTATAGATGCCAGATTGTTTTTATTTATTTTAAGGTTAAACTTACTGTGTGGCAGAAGGATTTTGTTTTAATTAGGATTTCCTGTGGTCCCAAATGCATATGTGTGGTGGGTGTGAAAGGAAATTAGTTAGTAATCTGTGGTAGGCCCCCTTTTCCTTTTTGATCCTGGTACCAATCAGCCAGGCAATAGTGGAAGTTAAAAGACAATCACAACATTAACTGTATATTTTTAGCTTTGGATTAGAAAAAACAGGAAAAAAGGAAAATATTTTGTTTTTATTTTCTAATAGAAATAATGTCACTCATTTTGATAATAGTATTTTTACTGTGATGTAACTTACTTGAAAAAGAAATGTGGGCTCTTTGGGAGGGCTCCTGAATTTGGATTCTCCCCAGAAGCTTATTTCTAAATGTTTTAACATTTGGATTTGTACATTTTTGAAATTTCAGAAGATATGCTCACAAATATACCAAATATCCTCATAGAGCCAAGAAGTGGTTTTGCACTACTTGAGCAAACACCTGAATCAAGCCTGTCTTCTCCTGGGACACAATTTTCTGTTATTAGTTGGGAGACATGGGGTAGGCGAGAGCAATTTTACCAACATTCCCAAGAACTAGTTTCACCTGCATGTGTCTTGGGCCCAAGTCAATCAGAATTAGGGCTGACTTGGTATGTGTTATTTCCCATAGTCAATCTCACATGGGTGGAAGAATCTCCCTCTTCATGGTCTTTGTTAGAGCAGCCAGCAGTCCTTTTACAAGCCGGAATGGTTTGAGGCCAGCAGATGAAAGGAATGTGGCAACCATATTAAGGAAATGGAAAACAATGGTACAGCTGTATCCCGGGGCATAATTTGGGCATTTCAGAGAAAGAACATCAGTTACCCTGAATGTCACAGAAGCAAGGATTGATGGAGACATGCCTGTCTTCTCACTCCCTCTAACAATTGCTATACACACCTGTCATTGTCTTAAAGGAAATGACAGTGTAGTTGTCTTATGAACACTATACTGAAACTCTTCTACTAAATTATGGGTAATGGTTTTGAGATGTTGACTTTTAACCCCAGGGATTATATTGTCACTCTAGACTTTACATGGAGACTTGTACCATGAATTCCAGAATTTAAAGTCATAGTACGCCCTCAAATCACAAATGGAAAAGGCCTGTTGGTCGAAGACCCATAATCCACCTGCAGACATGAATTACTTATTCTTCCCAGTCTATTTGAAAATAAGCATTTCCAGTTTTTTTTTTATGTAAACATGAAAGGTTTCTTTAGGAAAACAATTCCACAGATGCCTTTTCCAAAGTTTCTCTCTGTGTTTTCTTTCTGTTTTAATCCTTCCTCACTAGTGATCTTTGGGTCATCCAAAAAGATCCTTTCTATGTACTAGAAATTTAGAGATAATTAAGAAATTTTGCTAAGCTCAGGACTTCCTTCACCTACTTTTCACTCACCTTTTAGTCAGTTAGGATACAATCACAATAAATTAGATGCTTCTAACCTGGAGTTACTGGCATCATCCTTACTCTTCTCAGTTGTGCTATTTCCTCTTTCAGGCCTTGACCGGCTGGCAGGGACGTGACAAAGCTTTACTTACCGTGTGTGCAGCAGCTGACAGGGGTGTTCGCTGCACTGGTGTCCTTCTATGACTGCGATTATCCCACAGGACAATTTGGCCCGAATACGTCCCACCAACCACCAAGTTGGGATGGAAACGGGCAAAGCACACGGACATCACAGAGGACTGTAAGGGAAAAGCAGAGAGAGATGCTAGAAACTTTAGAACGTTGGCAAATAGCTGGAGAGTGCTTGTTTCTTCCTGAAGAGAAAACAGTTTATCACATCCACTCAACACATCCTGGTAAACATGAAGCAATTAAAAGCTGGAATTGTTAAGTGCATAGTGAGTAGGAAATTTTGTACACAGATACAGGACTTTCTCTTGAGAAGGTGGCCAAATGTTACCCTTTGAAAGCTGAAATTTGAAGTCCTGGCCATATCATCAAATAGGCGTAAAACCTATGTTATGTTACAGCATTGTACTGTGGTTTGTAAAGCTTGGTTTATGGGAATTTCCTATTCATCAATAGAATTACAACAGAACTAAAATTAATTCTCCATTGAAGTCTTCACAAAGCAGTTCTTTAGTTTGAGGTCATGGTTGCAACAAGTTATACTATATAGCATTGGCAAAGGCAGAGTAACTTAAGCTTTGAGGACTTTGAAATGGGGAGCTTTTTTTGCATGTACAGCTAATGTAGACTTCTAGGAAGTCAACTGCCCTCAGAATGATCCAACCAGTTCCTCCCCAAATTCCCTCACCTCCCATGCTCCCACAGGCATTCTTCTTGACCTTTACCCTGCCCACTTCAGACAATTCTTCCTGTTACACTTTGTCTATTTTTACAAACATCCAGAAATGGATTTCAGTCCAACTTTGCCATGGTCTGTCATAGCATGACGAATGTGGTTTCTGAAATTCCACAAAAGACTACTGGGTACTACATTGTATAGAAAATTACTTAGCTTAGACAGAACCATGATGATCTTAAAATCAGACAAGTCAGCTGCTCCACATCTGCTAGGAAGTATATTTTGATCAGGCAGTACTTCCCATATTTACATTTATAAGCCAAAGTAATTGTTTTCCATAAATGCATTTCATGTCTTTGATTAAATTCAATGAACAATCATAGAATCCTTACTCTTAAGTAAGAAAGGCATGGTTCCAAGCATGGTGGGAATACAAAGGTAGTCATTGCCCTCAACAAACTTGTACCCCTGATAAGGGGAATTAAAAACATGTATAAATAAGAACAGTGCTGCTGGCAGCCCACACTGTGCCTTTGTGTGAAATAGAAAACGATGTCCCTCTGCACAGACAAAGTCAAGTGGGCAGGCCTTGGCAAGTGGAGAGTAAGCTGGATTTTTGTCCCCGCTTGTCCCTTGAGCTTGGCATCTTTGTGCAGGGCACAACTTGCAGACCTAAGTAGTAGCCCTAAATGTGATACATGCTATGTTTAATCAAAGGAGCATGTGTGCATGTGTGTGTGCATTTGTGTGTAGTACTGGTTTTAGACGGGTGGGAGGGAGGTGGGTGGAGAGGAGGGTGGAAAGGATGGGAAGGTTAGAAAGACCACCATGGAGATTATTTTATACCTTGTGTATGTGGAACAGTCAGCAAGACATAGGCATTCCTAAGACTTGGGATAATGGGAATAAAGTCCTGGAGGCAACAAAGCGGAGCTGGTGAACAGCACAGAGTCCAAATTACTGGAAAGGAGCCTGTTTGGGAGAGGGGAGCAGCAGGGAATGGAGCTGAAGATGGGGCTTGGATTAGACATGAGAGGGCCTTGAATGGCACTGCTAAGAGTTTGGAATATTTTTCTCTGGGCAACGGGGAGAAATCACAGCTTATAACTGATAAATTAGCAAAATAAAGAAGTGGTTGAAAAAAAAATTTTGGCCTCTTACTGGTAAGCTAAACTCCCATTACTAAAAATTCAGATCTACTATTAGTCTAAGGCTTCCTTGTCAGAAGCAGTCACAGACATCCTGAGGTAGAATAAAGAATGTAGACTGTATTTGTCAATGTCATATTTTCCTAGTTTGAATGATTTTCAGTTCCAATTCCTTGATCATGATTCGATGGAGAACATGCCGCATGCCTCAATCTGGTTCTCATAAAATTCAAGAATAACTCTCAATAATGATACTGATTTAAAAAAAGAAAGAAAGAAAGAAAGAAAATCATGCTGGTCAGCTTCTTGTTTTACACATCCTACAGAAACGATTCTTAGTTTTCAATTGATGAAATTCTTATGCTATTTAAGCTATGATGGAAACATTTTTAAAGCTTCAGAAAGACTTAAAATTAACCAGGTGGTATCAACAATTAAATTTACCACAGTATAAATCAGTATGGAATGAAGAATGTCATTTAATTTGAAAAATTTAGAATTCAACCACTTGATTCCTTCTGTGTTGCAGTTAAATCCCAGCAAAAACCCTCCAAATTTTGCAGTTTGTTGAGAGACTAGAGAAAAACAAACAGTGGAGGTATTTCTACATAACTGAAGCACACATTCAGCAGTCCACTGGAATCCAACCCTTCACGGTAAGAACTTTATCCAATATCTGTATGTTTCTTTGTTCATTTGTTCACTCTTTATTCATTCATTTATCAAACAGCACCAACTAAGTACTAACTAAACCATTTAAAAATTTTTCAAATGTCACAAAAGGCCCCCATCTCAAATTCAGAATTCTATTTAAATTGGATTAAAAGTAAAATTAATACTGAAACATGTAACAAACCTTGGAGCACCAGAGTTCTGACCCCAAAGCCCACTGTGTTTTGCTGCAAATCAATATTTACATTATTTTCACTAAGAAAAAAGAGTAAACATACTTATCTTCATTTTATTTTTGGAAGATTAGAAACAGAGGAGTAGTTATGTGATTCATTCAGTTTCATTTATTTTTTAAGTTCAACACATTAATTATAAGATATAAAGATATAATATAAATACATCTATATATATATATACACACATATATGTATACATATGTTAAGGTTCAAAACAAATCTCCATGGTGTACCAGACTTGACACATGCTATCACTCATATGGAAACACTAAGGCAGTATGATCTCAATTATCTAGATGTAAAGTTTAGAATTCATTGATTTCTCAAGATGTTTTTAAGTATCCTGATGTTTGACATGATGGTGGCAAACATTTGGATCATTGGCTGAATTTTTAAATTTTCACCCAAATATTTAGGTTTCTGTGGACACATGGCAACAAGCCCTCCAACTACACTGCCGACAATGAAATCTCCTCTTCCAATTTGGAAAATCTGTATCATCCCTCCTAGAAGTAGAGGGTTTCTGGAAAACCCTGCAAAATCCTGATGTTCATGCAGCCACTGATCTGGTGGAATTTACTGTCAGTTTTAAGAGCAAAAGATGGTATTATCCTGCCAGTTATATCTATTTGGAAGAAAGTAAAAAGGATTTCAGAAAAATTGGTTAACACTACTAAAAATTTTTTTTAATTGTCCTTAATTTTAAGAGAACATTTTCTGAAGACAAATTCTCTGAAAAACATTATTACTAACATTAACATTATTTCTAAAAATTTTACCACTTTCCTAGGCACTTGAAATTTTTTATTAATTCAATTTTTCAGGCTTATAATAAAGCATTATTAAAATACATGACTAATAGAATTTAGAAAAACAAAATTAACTGGACACAAGGAGTTTACTCTTTTTAGGAGTTCCTTACCTTGTTTGGAGTTTTAAGTTTTTAACCTATATTTTAGTTTTTAAAATATAGAGCCTCAGATTTATTTTTAAAATTAATGCTTGGCCTTTAAAAATCCAATTCAAGTAGTTTACGTGAGCAGAGAAATAATTATAAAGTTGATAAGAATATGTGGATAATGTTAAGTCTAATCAATGTATGCTTTAACAGCACTGCATTTGAATTCTGTTTTTACAAGGCTAGTTATTTCACTGATGTGGCCTTGCACAAGGTCAAATCAGGGACCCAGAAATCTGACAAGCTCATATATTAAAAGCTTTATGTAAAACTGGTGAGCCTGACAGACTATATTCTAACACAAGTAACCCAGAGACCTTGTTACATGAGGGGCCACCCATTCCAACAGGGCAAACATCACCTTTTGATTATTTGCATAATATAGTACTCCCAAATCAGAGCAAGCAAAGTTTTGAGACTATGTTTTGAGGACCAGGCTATGGTGATTGACAATTCCAGGTGTTCCCACTTGCCGCCATTAGCACAGAGGCTTCTGAGGAAATGGTGTCTTTTTTAATAGTGAGTAGACTGCCTGGTTACTGGCTGTCCCTGCAAAGGCAGCCCTTCACTTTATCCATATTGTCACATGTCTGTCCACTTGCACACGAGTTGACCGGCCAAACACAGTTCCACACTCTCATCATCTATTTCAAGAGAAGTCAATTTATTTTACCACATTCATTGAGGGAATTCCACAGAAAGAGAGGGGTAGAGGCTCCACTGTTAATGTCTCCCCTCACTCACTGCACACCACTGCATTCAATTTGATTCGGCCAAAAGCCCTCTTTAAGTGGCCATGGAGGCTGTTTTCTATTTTGTAGAGTTAATCCAGGCCAGTTTAGGGATGGTACTTCCCTCTAACCACAGACCCACACACCCAGGGCAGGCAGCCTTTGGTCATTGCTGGCTGGGACGCTCGCCCCATGTTCGCATTTGATATGATTGCCATGGCCTCTTGCATTTGGCATTCTGCCCACTCCCAAGCCATCATGCCTGGGTGGGAGGAATTGGGATCCTGCATGCAAAAGCATCCTCTATTTCAAGTACTACCTATTTGGGGAAGCGGTCGGTCTCTAGAGAGGCAATGGTCATATTGTTACCATATGTTGTTTAATGGTGTTTGACATTTTATTTGCCTAAAAGCAAATGCCTAACTGTTGGAGGACTATGATGTAGACAGATCAGATGCTTCTGGCTGCTAGTGAGCTAGTATATATATATCTGCAAGAACCTAAGGAACCCACAAAGATATTTCTTTTGTTAATGGAATCACATGTAATCAGAGAACACTGCTGTCAAAAACTCCTCTTACAAGCAGTCATGTAGCACCAGACATCTGACAAAGAGGAAGGTGTGAAGGTGGTAAAGCCAAAACATGAGTCAGGAGTCAAGCACTTAACTTTGAGATGTAGGGAAAGGTGTCTTTTGCCTCCAAAACCCTCTGCCCTTTGTCTAAGTCTCTATCCCAGAGTGCAAATGCTATTCTTCTAAACTCCAAGAGCAATGGCTGTCTATCAAAAGTTATCATCCCATTAGGGCTGGGGTGCTGCGGAGCAAAGCTTGAGTTAGCTTATTTGCTACTTTTTGACTTGGTTTGTATTTGTTTTTAAGGCAGTTGACTGTAAGATTTGACTTCCAAAAGATTATAATTGAGACCCTATCATGACCCCAGTCTTGGGCTGTATTCTGAGACTACAAAAGTCAGTGTGCAAACTGCAATGAGATACTACTTCTCACCCCTAGGATGGCTACAAAAACAAACAAATGAACAAACAAACAGAAACAGAAAATAACATGTGCTGGCAAGGATGTGGAGAAAGTGAAAACCTCACACATTGCCAGTAGGAATGTAAAATGATGCAGCTTCTCTGGAAAACAGTCTGGTAGTTCCTCAAAAAATTGAACACAGAGATACCACACGACACAGAATTCCACTCCTAGATATATACCCAAGTGGTTGAAAACCTATGTCCACACAGACTTTTGGACACAACTGTTCACAGCAGCATTATTCATAATAGCCAAAAGGTGGAAACAACCCAAACATGCATCAACTGATGAATGGATAAACAGAATGTGGCATATCCATGCAATGGGATATTTTTCAGCCATTAAATAGTATGGAATACTGATATATGGTCAAATGGATGAACTCTGAAAACATTTTGATAAGTGAAAGAAGCTAGACACATATTGCATAATTCCATTTATATGAGGTATCCAGAGTAGAGACAAATAGAGACTGAAAGCAGAGTAGTGGTTTCCAGGGGAGGGGGGGAGGGGAGTATGGGGCATAGCTACTAATGATATGGGTTTTCATTTTTTGGGTGATAAAAATGTTCTGGAAATAGGTAGTGGTGATGGATGCACAACTTTGTGAATATACTAAAAACTATTGAATTGTACACTTTAAAAAGGTAGATTTTAAAGGGATGTGAAAATCTCACTTAAAAAATTTAGTGTGCAAACATGGTCCTGACATCATGGAATTTACCAATCTTATTTCTTATCTTCAGGACAACTGTCTGGATTATTTTCTTAAATCACTCTTTCCTCAAACAATTATCAGTTCCTCTTTTCTTCCCCCTGTTCTACTCCTGGACAGGCACTGGGGAGGATCAACAGAATTGGAGACCAAGAGCTGACCTCCTGCTCTGACACCTAGTAGCTGTGTGACTCCTCTGAGCATGATACCTACGGAACAGGGCATGTTTTTGCCCCTTGTCCTTGGGCTGCAAGAACATCTGAATTAGGTAATGTAGATAAAAGACTATGATAAACAATATGCCCCCATATAGAGTTAGGAATGACAACTTCCTGAATTGAAGAAATATTTCCAGAAGCAACGAAGGTCCAAGGGACTCCGCACTTTGCTCAAGAAAGCTTTCCCCAAGTAATTCTGATAGTAATTCTTGTTCCCACACTGATGATCTTGGCTGGGAAAGCCTGTCTCCTACAAGGGTTACTACAGAATTTGTTGTGTGGTTTAACTCTTTGAATGCCTTATTCTTGACAACCCTCCCCTTCTGTCTGGGAACTTGATTCTCTCTCTTACTTCACAGATCCTTACCCCATGTTTTAGCTCCTGTTGTTGATGGCTATTCCAAACTCCGACATTTACTGACTTTGGAGAAGAGGAGAAAGCGGAAATAGTTTGATATTAGTACCAGAGAATGATTGCAGAGAGAACCCAAATTAGATTCATGACACATTATTATTCTACATATATTGCATTTGATGTAACCACTGCCAATTCAGAGGGATTTAGGCTGTACATTTGCATACCTCTAAATTATAGCTGGTAGTCCTTCATTGCAAGTATTTTAGAATATGACAAAATTCTAGAGCAACAGAGTAATTTGGATCCTTTCAGGAAGCTTTCTGCAATGGGATTTTACTGTTTTGAAATCTGATTTCTTTGAATCAGAACTATGCATCTGGATGTGACTTTTAATCTGATTATTACCTATTTACCATTTATACTGCCTGAGAACCTCAGGTATTTTGTAACTCAGTTTCTCCAAATATACCTGAACCTTAGGATCACCTGGGGAGTTCTTAAAAAATTCTCCGATGCTCAGGCCATACCAATTAAATCAGAATCTCTGGGAATGGTACCCAGGCATGAGTATTTTTTAAAATTTCCCAGGAAATTCCTATGTGCAGCCAAGTATGAAAAATACTGTTTTAAATCAAGGGTTCTTAAACTTACCCTAACATAGGAAGCACTTGGAGAGCTTGTTAAAAACACAGATTTTGGGGTCCCAATCTAGACCTAGTGAGTCAGAATTTCCAGGGAAGAGGCCTCCCTTTGAAACCAGTTAAGCAGTAGGTGATGGCCCAACTTCACTGTGGGATGAGTTTCTGTCATTTGTATTATTGTAGCCCATTCCTGGAATTTTTTCCATATGGAGTCAGGGCCCATTTTCACAACTTGTCCATCTGAGAAACATGATACAATAAGTGCTATTCTGCTAGAATACCATGGCTTAATTTTCTTCAATTCTATTTGCTAGTTTAAAATTTTCTTGTTCCCCATCCCCTCCTGCCTATCAAATGATTACACTCTTAGAAAATGATAAATGAAAACGACTGGGAAGCTCTTCAGTGTCTCTCTCCATGAGGCCACGGAACACTAGGAGTTTTCTTGTTTATTATTAGGAGGGCTAATGAACATTACCACTGTGACTATCACACCAAGTCATTTGGTTATTTAGTGCGTTCTAAACTGTTCAAGCACCTAGTCATGTCATAATACATTGCTCTATCAGTCTTATTAAGTGGGTAATTTTGCCTCCACCTTTTCAGATTAGGAAACCTCATGCTCAGGGAAGTAAAGCCACTGGCTAAAGATCAAATGAATAGTAAGTGGATAAGCCCAGATTTGAACTAGGGCCTGGCTGACTTTGGAGCCAATATACCATGAAACCTTGCATCAATTGAATGCAGATGCATTTTTTTTTTCTTTGAGATACACAATAACACCCTCCTCAGCACCACACTTCTACTTCTTCATGGCAGGCTGTGGGCCTGGTAGTCACAGACTGAACCTCCTGCCTCCCCCCACGGAGCTGCTAGAATGGTTATGGCAGTGAATCTCTGGCCCCTTTCCAGCTGGATTTGTGCTCCTGGTGCAGAGATCATGCATATCACTCAATTCTTAGCCTACCAACTGTAGCAGGTAACAATGGAGCTAGTAAGTACCAATTGTGGTGATACTTACCATGAGGTGGGTACTTCCTGATGAGAACTGATTAAGACCAATTAATCATTGCATGGGGACCTTCTGAGCAGCCAGCAGCTGGGAAACGATTTGGATCACGCACGACAAGCTCTGCATTTATTCTCACTGCTTTGGGAGAAAATGCTTTCTTTCCTTCTTGTCACTATGCAGCCCCACCAAAAATGCCATCACTGTCCAACAAGTTCTTCTCAGATGAATTTTCACAAAATAATTACTGTGAAAAGGGAATTGTGGCCCTGTGTGATTTAACATACAAGATAGTCTTCCTATTTAGAGACACAGACACAGAACTATGTTGTTGGAGAAACATTCTCCTGAACTCAGGAAATATGCTATAATATGGATACATTTTTTATAAGCTATTCATTGGGAGACAGAATTATCTTGGGCACAATTGTCATGTTTTGGAAATCAAAGAAAAGCTACCCTGTCTTAGGAAAAAGTTCAAAAAACAAACACCAGTGAAAATTTTGAGGTGTATTCCATCTTCACCACACATGGAGAGTCTCTAGAGAGCCTTAAACCAAGATTCAAGGTGAACATGGGTCCTTTACACAAAGGAATATTTTTTGGACATTCCAACTAAAAGCGATCCAACAGCTAGGCAGAGAATCTTGGTAACAAGTTCTTCAAAATGCAAAGTCATTCTTAGGAAGTAACTGCTTCAGACCATCAACCAGACAGTGCAATGAAAATGTACCTTTTGCCAGGTACCATAAAAGGTATGCCCACCATGTACTACATTACAGAGCAGCTGGGAAATTTCTATTTCCTTGTTTGTAAAAGGAAAATTTATTTCCTTTACAAACCTTGTGAAAGGAAAAGCAGTTCTCATTCCTCCCATTTCTTCCCTCACAGCCAGTCCCAGAGTCCCAGAGAGAAATCAGCACAGAAGATTTCAGTTTTAAAATAAACTTTCTATAACAGTTATACATTTACAGAAAAGTAGTGGCAGTAGTACAGTGTTACCACATACTTCACACCCTGTTTCCCCCGCTGTTAAGTCTTACATTAGTAGAGTACATTTATAACAACTGATGAACTAATATTGATACGTTATTATTAACTAAAGTTCATATGTTATTCAGATGTTCTTAGATTTTATGTAATATCTTTTTCCTGTTCCAGGGTCCCACCCAGAATGCCACATTAATTTAGTTGTCATGTCTCCTGAGGTTCCTCTAGGCTGTAAAAGTTTTTGATTTCCCTTGTTTTTGATGGCCTTGATAGTTTTAAGGAGTACTGGTTAGGTATTCCATAGAATATACATCAATTAGGGATTGTTTGACTTTTTTCTTCATGATTAGGTAAGACAACTGACCTTTTTGGGGCTTACAAAACATTCTTGACCAAAAAAAAAAAAAAAAGATCCAAGAGTTTGAAGTTTTGAGCGCAATCAGTGAAAGAGATTATAGTACAGTGATGTTATATCACACACACACATAAATACACACATTTAATTTTTGGACATTCATTTATTCTAAAATGTTACCATGGATAAAACAAGGTAGAAATATGCCATCATATCTTAAAATAATGCTCATGGAAAGGATTTTTTGGTAGTCTTCTAACCATTTACTAAACTTTATTGTCTCTATTTTTAAGGAAATATTAAACCCAGGTTGCTATGTCTAGGCTGGAATTGGGTTGTGGTACAAACTGACAGTGAGCTTTTGTTTTACAGGGACAAAAAACAATAGGAAGAGAAGAATATATGGATTGCCGATATATGTTAAAAAGCATGAGCTTTCTTCAAACCAAATGTTGAAATCCTGTTTAATTAAGGAAAAAAAAGGAAGTTGAAACTTGGAGACAGCAGAGAAGGAAGTTGATACTTCTATACGGCGTATATTGACATTTACTTCTTTGATATATGTGAATATGGACCTGAGAGAACAGATTACTTTATTTAAGAGAGAAGAAAAGTGATAAAATTTGACAGGAAAGTGTATAGGCAGCATTAACTTCAGGGCTTGTTTAAACATGAAGGACTAATGGCAATGTCTCTAGTTTAGTATCTTCAAAAATGCTTGAGGTTTCTGAGAATGGCTCACTCAACCACATGAAAGTGATGCTAAGGAATTCAGCCACACGACTTCTCTAAATCTATGGCTGGGATTGCTCCACTTTTACCATCAAACCATCTTACTTGAAGTGTAGCACAAATTAAATGTATTTTTATTGAAAAAGTACTAAGTCCTTGCAAAAGAGGCAAACAAAACATTTACAAATATGGTTCTTTTCTCCCCTCTCTTGATAGAGTAAGCTATGTAAAAAAAAGAGAGCCAGCTTCTTAGTTTATGATCTTTTGGCTATTTAGAAGGCAACAATGGCCCTCAGCCACAGAATCCAATAGAAGAATTCAGTCATCAGATTGTTTTTTACAAGCACGATAATAAATAGGCTAATCAGATTGAGAATTTTTTGTATTGGCAAGAACATCCAAAAACAATTGTGCAATAGATCTGTGTCCTGCTTCATGGACAATTTCCTTCTGAATGTAGAGGATTTAGGTTTTATGCTTGAGGAGTTCAAAACAGGAGGAAGAAAATGCAGTCGACTTATGTCACTGAACAACTCCTCTGCTGATAAATCTACAATTGGAGGTTCCGCCAAAGAGTCATGTAGTGCATTACCCTGTCACTTAGGTTAGAAATTACAGTGAGTCCTTAAAAAAAAAGGAAAAAAAAAAAAGAATATAAACTTGAGTATTCCACCACACACAGGCCTTCACATGGTTTTTGAGTTACTGTGGTGGTTATGCCAGCTGTGATGGCACATGGAATCAGCTGAATCTTTCTAGACACAGCAAGAGAACAAAAGAATTCTGCCAGAACAGGTCCTGCCTCACATGAAAACTCCGTGGGGAATATAGGCTTGGGGAAACAAGTAGGAAGTGAAGTGAAGGCCTACACCCAACAAAGCAATGGGGTACAAAGGCAGATGGAGTCTTCGTAAAGATTTGTCTCTTTTCATCTGCCTGGAATTACTTAGATATGCTAATGCCTAAGGCACAGAGATGAACCAGATGACCTCTTGGGACTGTGTCTATCTTGGTGGTTCTATTGATGAACTGCTATTTTGAAGTACTGAAAAGAACGAGCAAAAACTGGGTTTTAAGTGCTTGCTGCAAGATCGATGCAAGAGACAAGAGTTAGCTGACTTTTGTGATTGTCACCCAATCCCAAGTCTCACACACCCCTGCCACCCAGTTTCTACACCATGGTTCCCCACATAATGGGAGATTTTCCACTGAAGATTCTTTGATGTTTAACACAAGACCCAAAGACAGAGTGAGGAGAGTGTGGATAGGGATTGTGGCAGTCTGATGTAATTATGAATTCCAAAAATATAATTGAATCATGCTTGTAAACTGATCTGTTAATCTGGGCATGATTAGGTTAGGATTAGGGCGTTGAGCCCCACCCCTTGGTGGGTGGGGAATCAAATATAAAAGGCAAGGCAAAGGACAGTTGAAGCAGTCTTTTGAGAAGCCCTTTTGATGTTGGAAAGAAGGCCCCAGGAGAAGAGAAGCAAGCCCTTCGCCTGATCGTCTACAGCTGACCTTGTGGAGGAAACAGGAGCTAAGCCCAGAGAGAAATGCAGCCCTGGGAAGAGAGGAACCCAGAAGCCTGAACCCTGGCAAACGCCGGCAGCTGTCTTGCTCTAACACATGGCAATGGACTGTGGTGAGAGAAGAAACCTAACGCTTTATGGCCTGGTATCTGTGGACTTCTACCTCAAATAAATACCCTTTGTAAAGACCAACCCATTTTTGGTATTTTACATTAGCACCCCTTTGGCTGACTAATACAGGGATAAAAATCCCTTCGTGGTGGTTCATTTCTAAGCTGATGCAAAACCCCTATTAAAACAACATTTATGTATACTTGGAAGACCAGTAACAAATGGGAATCAAATTCCCCAGTGTTCAAATTCAGTTAGTTTTCAAAAGAAGGACAATATAATAAACAAACCAAGAGACAAAAAAATGTCTGAATACAAATTCCTTCAGGAAGATATAATAATTTACACTTTAGGGATTCTTCTCTGTCCTTTTGTCCCCCACGGGAACACCCTATCTCTAATCATAAGACATTAGAATGTACAAATTAAAGACCATTTACACGGAGTTTGAAGTTCTAAGTGCTGCAGGATGAGTCTAGGGGAATACTGAAGACCATCTGTGAGTAAAATTCTGTCCTGAACTGTCCTTCATTGAATGACATGGGTGTTAGCACTGGCTAGCTAGAAGAAATGTGACCATAAATTCCAACATGTGTGGGAGTCTACCCAATATGCATGGTAGTCTATCACAGCATAGTGTAGTAGAGTATTTTGCTTTGTATAGATATAAATAAAAACATACAAGAACAATATTTTTTCTCCATTTTCCTAAAAAGAAAAAGAAACTATTTTATGGCAAGGAATAGAAGCAGTGTTCAAAATAATCTGGATTTTTGGTTATAGACTTGTGATGATGATTGTTTTATCTCTGGAACTAGGGGCTACTGAGATACACAAAGTGTGAGGTGCATGTTTCCAAGAGTTGAAAAAGAAAGGTATCCAATGTTCCTGGGGGACCAGGAACAATATGAAACCAGATAATGAAGAGTTAAGAATAACATCTCAGCCTCCTAATGAACTCCATCCTTCCCTGGTGAGACCACCCTCCTTCTAAGTAAGAGGTAATTTAATATGCATCTAACTCAGTTGTATTTTGGTTTTACCCAATCTAAGAGAATCAGTGTGATAAATTATAATGAATTGTCTGCAATAACTCACAAAGTGACTATAACAGACCTAAAAAACAAAATCCTAAGCTTGATTTTCCAGCTCCCTTTGAATATTTTTCTCCTTATTCCTAACAGGCGACGCCAAAATTCTAATGCATTTCTTATAGCTCCCCCACACTGAAAGTTATGTGCTTTGAGCCCCATTTGATTAGATTCACAGTTGGCTGTCTCTATTAAATCAAGCCCCACACTTAAAAATGACACCAACAGTGAGATCAGCCAAATAATATAGCAAGGGAATTGATACTGTTCCTTTAGTTTCCAAAGTGTTTCTTTACTTGTTAATTCCCTTTTGTAATCCACACAGTGTGCTGGGAGGTAGGTTGATGAAATGGACAGGATTCTCATTTCAGATCCTGAAAAAGCCTTGGATCAGGGTGCCCTGGTGTAAGGAGAATGGGCAAAGACTGAAAAGAGAGTCAGGATCCTGAATTTCTAGCAGGGTTCTGATACTACATCTGCCTGATTTTGTTCACTCCTTTAAGGAGAAGTTTCTTCATCTAGGTTAAGAACCACTGCCCTAGAGAAGAGGACACTTGCCTTTCATGTAATGGTTTTAGATCATTCCACCTCTTCTGAATGTGAAAGCAGAACTGTTGTTCTTTAGAAGATACTTCATAAATAAAAACAATTAAATCAGTATTAAGCTGTTTCCTGCTCTGGCCAGAGGACAGGGGCCTTGAGGGCAATACACAAAGTTTGTGTGGGAGAAGCAGGATGGGATTTTTTTTTCCTATTCATAGCATACAGATGTTTGTTGTAGTGAAGAGATCCATTAACTAACTGGTAATCAAGACTGATTTTCTGTGTGAAAATCCCATGATCTCTATTGGACTTAATTTCCTAATGAGCAAAATAAATTTGACACATTGGACTTGAAAGTGCCACAAGGGCAGAAGACATGCTTCTCTTTCCAGTGTCTAGAGGTTGCCTGCATTTCTTTGCTTGTGACTCTCTTCCATCTTCAAAGCCAGCAGTGGCCCATCTAGTCTTTCTCACATCTCATGGCTCTGAATATGCTTCTATCATCACATTTCCTTCTCTGAATCTGACTCTACTGCCTCCCTTTTTCACTTGTAAGGACTCTTGTGATTACATTGGATCCATAAGAATAATCCAACTCAAGATCCTGAACTTCATCACATCTGCCAAGTCTCTTTTGCCAAGTCAAGTAACATACTCTCAGGTACTCGGGATTAGGACACTGACACTTTTGGGGGACCAGTATTCTGCGTACTGCAGTGTTCAATAAATAGTTGATAAAATTTTTGAGCAAATGGTAAATTCATTGCTGAATTATTTGTAAGACTAGCTACAAATAATTGTGCCTGAAAACCAGTTCATATGAACTGTACACTTCTGATCCCTCTCACTCATTTAAGCTCACCTTCACCTATCTCCGTGTTTCAGCTTTTAAAAATGCATCCTGGTTCCACTCCACATTCACTTTGCATCCAGAATATAATCTGTTGTGACAGATTTTCCCAACCAGGTTAATGGAATTGCTCACTATCACATAGAGATAGTTAAAGATCTATAAAATCGAGATTTACACCTCCTTTTTTACTTCCCTTGGGTCCTTTCCCATATTTATCTCTTTTCTCCAATTACCATTTCAAACAGATCACCCAACAAAGAAGAGGGCGTGGTTATCTGCAATCATGAGTGAAGATGCACAGACCATATTGGAATCCTACCAGCGGATTCAGAAGCTCTGCCACTATTAACAATCTCTGAGCCACACAGCTTTGCCCTCCAAAATAAACCATTGAACCTAAGTCACATTCACCAAACTGCTCTCCCTCTAGGGGCACTACCAACTATCACATCAATCAAGATCCATACATGTTCTTTCAAAACTTTTTCAGGTTTGTCTTCATGGCAATAAAAAAATAACAATAAACTAATCCAAACTGCCACCCAAACTCTCCTTCTCACGAATGCGGGTAAAGTTTCAGGATGGTTTTAGCAGGCAGCCTATAGGAACTTTAGGGATGGACAATTACATATTTTCATTCTTAAGTATTCCAAATGTTTTGAAGCAGTTGACATTTTATGCTTGTTATTCAGTGTCACTTGGACAAAATCCTACCAGGTCTCTGTCAAAATAATTACAGGTATGTCATCTTATCTTTAACTTAATTGTAGCATTCAAAAGGGACGACATCCTATTATATTTGCCCAACATCAGTCCTACCAATGTATAATATCTAAATGGTGTCAAAGAATAATCAGGAATAATTGGAAATTAATTGAACACTATCCTTAAGTATGTTGACAGAAATAAATACTGAGAACTAGATTGATATGCTGTACCACTTCAGAATTCTCTACCCCAGGTATCTTCTTCTTTTAAAACTGATGATACCCTCCCAATGACAAAGTTCACAAATCTATATACTGATTACATTAAATACAAATAGAATATCTTTGTGTGGCTTAGAGGAAATAATCGTGCAAAACTCACAAGGTGTAAAGTCTCCTAAGCAATTTTTCCTGCAATTCTAGTAGGCCATTAAATATTTAGCACCTACTATGTGCACAAATAAACTGCTTATAGTGGGTTTAACAAAGCATATAACTCTCTGAAGAATGCAGATTTCTATGGGAAAATCTAGTTCCAGTATGAACAAAGTTCTACCATATTTTATTTAAGTCTTTCTTTTCCTTATTTAATTTCATGTTCTTGAAGATGAGCTTTAAAATAAAAAATGAACTGGGAAAATTGATATGTATGGAACTAATAATGTTTACTATCAAGAAGCAAGGCAAATAAACACACAAAGTTAAATTTGTAAATAACTGGATTACCCAGAGAGTCGGAAAATGTTAGAACTTGGTAGCAATATTATTTTTCAGGGCAAATGCAAGGTACTATGGAAATTTCTACTTGTGTCTATATTTGTAAGGTCAAATGCAGAGTTGAAGAAATTGGGTGATAGACAAAAACAAATATAAACTACTTTTCCCCAAGGCAATCAGACCAGGAAGGCAATAGGAGCTTCATTTTCATGTATAATTTGAATAACTACCTCAGTACCTCAGTTCTTCACTGCCCCCCTTTCCCAAAATGCAGACAAGGGCTAATAGCTAGCTACAAGTTGTTATGCATCTGGAAGACTATTTTAAAACACATTCAAAACGTTTGACTACATGATGCCAAGCATCTGGCAATATGGGCTTCTCTTATGTATTTTCCCTCTACAGCTACCAGCTTTATGTAGACACAGTCATCATGACAGATTTTGAACTACATGTTAATAATAAAGAAATATATAGGTAACCTTTTCCTTATGATTTTGATTTAGGTAGCTTTAGCTTAATGCGGGTTACACTGAGTTGCCATTGATCCTTGCATTACTTGAACCACCTTCTGGCTGTGCTCCCCGCTGGCCTGCAAAGCTCTGCAGCAGCCTGAACTGCTCAGTCCCTCTCCAGGAACACTATCTCCTAGACGTACAGCAATGCTCACTTGTCCAAACAGTAACTGACTTCATTGGTTTCATTCCATAGCAAGGATGAGGAAAGCGAGGCTTCTAGTTTTCTGTGCCTAATAGGAAGCAGCCTTAGGCATACCTGTGGTTCACCAACCATCCCCAAACCATTTGCAGGATCTTGAGGGAGGAGGTATGTATTCTCCGTGTGAGGTCTCCTCCCTCCTAAGGTGAGCTAGCTCAGATTTCCAAAGGATGCATCCACAGACTAACCTAACCATGTCCATCTCCACTCTACTTTTAACCTTTCACAGTTGCTCTTAGGGCAGGTGACGCTGTGGTGGTGGTGGTGGGGTTGTTCTGGAGAAAACATGCACTAACTCTTCCAGCTCCATAGTCTGCCCTCTACCTCACATAACTCCTTCCTACTTTTGTCTTAAAGGAGGAGGGACAAGGTCCTCAAAGGCAGGTAACAAACCCTATTTGTTTTGGCCTTAGCACCCAGCGTAGTGCTAGGCACAATAAGTATCTATTGAATTGCTATGGATAAAATGCAGTCTGGTTTCAGTGTTGAACCAAAGACCACCATATTTCAAATTGGAAATAAAATTAAAGAGGTTTTAAGGTTTGCTATTACAGGCACGAATAGTGGACTAGTGGAACAGGTCTGCTCGAACTCTATTTGTATGAGGGTGCTACTGGTAAAATAGACTTTATTTATTATGAACTTTGGAAGACACTGGGGTATGAGGTTGTATTATTTAGGCTTCTTTGAAAAAAAGAACATATATTTGGGGGAGCGCATCATTGTACCTCTTTCTTCAGGGAACGTGTCCCAACCTAATTGGCTTCAGTTCCAGGGATCACTGGGCTTCTTGGGGTACCTGCGCACAATCAACAACAATGGTGCTAAGGCCAGGAAAATGAGCACAGGGTGGTGAAGCTTGCCGTGGAGGCGAATGAGGGCCGGCCGTGAGGCACCAGATAGGGGCAAGAGAGAGGGGAGGCGGTGAGGCTGGGGCCCTGGAATTCTGGAAAACTGCCTTTAGCGTCACAGGCATCACTGGAACTTTATGCATGAACATACTTGCAACTTTCTCTGGGATCCCCCAGAGAAAAAAGCAGCATAATTTGAAAAGCTTGGAGGGCCTAATTTGTAGATAAGGAAATATGGTTTATACTGTTAATGTGCCTTCATCTTAAAACCAGTCTTTGTGGCACAGGAAAATCTGGATTTTCAGAGAGAGAGAGAGAGAATGAATTTGATGACATCAAGCAACATAATATTTTGCTATTTTATAGCATATTTAATAGCATACAACATTGCTATTTCATTTTCAAATATATTTAAAACCAAGTATTTGAAACAGTTTCATGTTCCCCTGAACAGAAAATATACCCAAGGAAAGTGTACAAAGTCTTGTAAAGGGTTAATACTTCTAAGAATGGGTTTAAACGCAAAGTTCTTCAAGAAAATCAGCTTGCTCCATAGGTTTAACAAATAACAGCAATTTGTGGCTAATATTTCAAATCTTTAGTTAGTCTTCTGTTGATAAAAAATCAAAATCAGGGATTATTATGTTCACAAAGAATGTTTAGACATCTCAATGACATGATCACTATATGAAATACAATTCAAGTTATCTCAGTTTAAACACTGACATTGACAGTAAAATCATTTAACTTTCTACTATGGAAACTCTTTTAATAATTTTAACCACTTTTTAGATTACATCAGTTCTTTGAGATGAAGTATGACGCAGAATCAAAATAATCTTTGTAAATTGAGCTCATTGCCAAAAATGATTTTCATTCTTCAGTAGGGACATTAATGGATAGCCTTTCCAGTGCTTCTTCCTTGAATCTCTATTCTTCCTCTACCTCTCCTTACACAGCTCAAAGAAAACCTAGTTCCTAAAAGCAGACTGTAGTTAATGATCCCCTTCCCTCTGCTTTCTCCCATTCTCTTTCATTCACATTCCCAACTTTGCATCTCTCTTCTCATTTTCCTCTTTTCTTTCCGGGGAATGACCACCTCAAAGGATTAATTCAGAACAGGCAGCAGAAAATGGTAACAAGAGTGGGCAAATCAGGATGTCTATTTAGAATCAAGAGGTAGTTTAGAGGAGGAGAGTTACTCAAATGAAACATATGTTAAGAATATGGGTTTGTTGTTCATGGCATACCTGCTTGCATGTGATCCTACCCGGGTCGGATCAGCCTTCAAGTGCAGAGCATTCCCTAGTGGAATAATAAATAGAACAGCTTGAGTGGAATGGATCTGAGCAGCCTGGTGAGCTTCCTTCCCTCTTGGTCTGACTTCACTGGAGGAACACAGGGGCACCCAACCTCTGAACTAGTGAAGTGGATCGTGGCCCCTTAGGCTCAGAATCAAAGAGAATAGAATTCAGTCTCCAAAGAATCAAGCTTTGGGCACATATGAATTCTAATATAGGTCTTGGCATTTATATCATACTTTGTTTCAACTGATATTGCCTGTTTTCCAAGGCACCTGCTTTCTTACCTTGAATATGTGAACAATGCAGTAAAATCTCATTGCTCTTGAAAAAACACCTTTCAGAGGCTTAGTGTTTTTCTTTGAGCCTATCTGCCAACAACCTAAGGGCATGGCAAAACCATGCTCTGCCGGCCTAAATGAAAAGGCTTATCCTACTTTTGCACTTTCATTTTTCCAGCGCATCCACATGTTGCAGCTCTCTACTGTCCCAGAATTATGTGCTCAAACATTATTGATATGAATTAGTCACACCTATAGCTCGCTAAAGGTTTTCAGTAGGAATTGTGTAGAATAGCAATATATTATTTACTTGCTCACTTATATGCTTCCTTGCTTTAGAAAAGTTTTGAGGTGGAGAACAGGAGTGTAATGGATTTATGATTTGAATTCATTCCATTAATAGACAAGATTCAGCACTCTTGGATCACACAATATAGACAACATTTAAAAATTCCATTATGGATTTTAAGGGAAATGTTTTAAATTTGGTTTTGGAATACTATTGGTCTGAGAAGCTCAAAGGGCTTGTTTCCCACTTCTTTTGACATTATTCCTAGAACGCAAATAGTTGTGAAATTATTACAGAAAAATATAGGGTACTTGGTTTTCCTTTCCACTATTTATGAAAAAGAGTACTTGATAACTAAATTAATAGTGTTGGGGGAATAACATTAAGATAATAAATAGTTTCTAAGTCCCTCAAGCATTTTATAAGCATCCGTTTATGGACTAAGACACATGAACAACAAAGCATTCCTAACTCTTCATTAAAGCAGGCAGGCCCCTAAAGTTTGATTACTAATTCAAGCTATCACATGCTCTTGGTGTTAATAAATTTTCATTTCTGTAACAAAGTCCCAGATTAGCAGATACCATATCAGAGGCCCTGACTATGAAAATTAATATTTATAACTTTGTAGAAATATGAATTTATTTATGTATTCATATCTGTGAATATATTATATGGAATACATATATATATGAAAGGTATGGTTACTTATTTTTCAAAAAGATTCATTTAATATCAAGATGTCCTTTAATGAATCAACTCTGATTTGAGAACTGGCCTTCTTTCTCCATCTTGATCAAATTTGTGATGTATTATAGAACTTGGCTCAAATGTCCCTCTTGCAAAGGGGAGAACATATTGTAAAGTTCTAGAGACAGAAGATTTGTGTTAAGCCTGTCTCTGCAGCTTTAAATGTGTGGAGGGGATAATCCAGGGATATCTAGTTCCATTAGGCAAGAAATTTAGCCAAGTCCTCACACATCTGACTAAGTGCATTAAAGGAAATGCCAGGGAACAAGTAGTGGTGGTGATCAAAAGTGTGGCTTGGGAGGTGGAGGGGGTGCAGACAGGGGGATCTTTCTCTCCCCTGAGCACCTTTCCCTAAAAAAGAAATCTTTTCAACAATTTTAATGGCAATCGTTTGACACAATGTTGTTACACCTATGATGAAATGATGTTAAAGGAAGCCAGGTGAGAGCAAAGCTGGTAAGACACTCAAGGAAGGTGTTGGGGAGAGCTGGCAGTGGTGCTGTTTTTATGGATTCACTTCTACTTCCCCAGCAACCAAAAGCCAGCTGACTTGCTCCTAGATTTGCTCCTCCTTGACCTTCGAATGTGACTGTGCCTCTGCCTGTGAGGAGTAATCCTTTAGGATAGAATGTCATTTTGTTGCAAGCTTATTGGGAAACTCCCCAGCATTGGCTAGAGATGGATTGGTTTGTCCCAGGATAGGAGAATGGGAGGTGTCCAAACAAGGCAGGATGATAACATGGCAGCCTAAGGTGGAATCATTCAAGAGAATTTGGGCATAGAATAGGTGGTTGGGCCAGAACGGTTCCTTCAAACCCGGCATATTAATAAGTTTCACGTGGAAACTTAACTCATATATGAGAAACAAACATAAAGCAAAAAAACTATGTTCTGCCTCCCCCCACAGTAGAACATGGTTTAACTATCTTAGAAGGCTAATTTCACTTAGCTGGGGTTTACACTTTTATTTATTACAAAAAAAGGATTAGAAGATGAAATGATAAAGTACAACCTCTCATTGCAAATATTAAGGGAGATGTATGCAGCATTATTGATCTGTAGTTAAGATTGACTAAAAATTTGTTGCTAACAAAATTAAATTAAATTTTGCAATAGAAGTCTCTGTGAATCTACATGAATTCTCTGTACTGGGGTTTCCCTACTCTCCTCAACATTTTTTCCCCTGTGTGTGTATTTGCTGCCAAAGAAGTACAATTTGTTCTGATCATGGAGCTCCCTCTGCTAATAAAAGCCACAATTCCAGTTTTCATGCTTGGAAAATGCTCAAAATGTGTTACTTTCAGGAGGAAATAAATACTGTGCTACCTTTCAAAGTCAAGCTCTGCTAAGCCCAGCAACTGCTGTTTGAAAACTTCTATTATTGTAGAGTCTTTGTCTCACATTTTCCCTGTGTTGATTTTCTGAGACTTTGAGCCCTCGGGTGAACACTCTTTTAGTGGTGATTTTACCATATAATAGTAAAATGGTGATTTTACCATATACCACAAATACCATGCTTGTATTTGTGCCACAGGTAGCACACATGATAATATACATCATCAAATTAATACTGTTCCCATACAGAATTCTTTTCCAGGAGGTGTTTGCCGGCTGCTCAGCTGTGGGGTCAGAGGGTGGGATACTACTGATTGTAAACACAAGGAAGCGGGCAGTGGAGCTAGCGTTTTATCCATGGTGCCTTTCAGGACACCAGGGCAACTGTCACACCTCTTGTGCCTGAGAGCACAGGATGTAATGCCTCTGTTCACACAGAGCCCCCACCAAGAGTAAAAAGCACACACAGGCAAAATAATTTACTAAAATTTAGACACAGTGCACTTTTTTTTTAGAAAGAGCTTGTGCAGGGGAAAAATCTGAATAGGCCAAAGGGAAAACTAGTTATGTATGCTATTATTAGTTTTGTATCTGCTATTATTATCAAGGTGAGGGGATCCTGGCAGCACTTTGTGGGCTTTAAGGACATTTTTGTTTCTCTCTGCATCATGCTCCAGAATGATTTTTTTTCTTTTCTTTTTTTCATTTTTTCATGCCATCTCTGTAACAAAACCTCTTTATGTAATATATATCAGGAAATGACAATTGGCTGTCTAATCCCATACAAATTGATTGGATATGACAACTTAAACGAATGAATATTATATAGAGAAGAAAGCTTTACTTACACTTTTTTATTTTCTATCCTTTTTAAAATATCTCTTCTTAATTTTATTATTACAATTAGATCACTTAAAAATCAGAACATCACATACCAACCTCCCCTATGAGCAATCATGAGATTTGATGATTTTTCTGATACATAGGATAGGGTTTCAAATTTGCATTATTTTATCTACTGAATTAACGATGAATTCTAAACTAAACTAATGCTGCCATGTGTTTTTAAACATCTCTAATCTAAACCATCTGGAGAGGCACCGTTTTGCAAAGGCATCCCTTTCAGGACACTCTGTGGATTTTGTCACTGCTTGAGGTTTTGGCAAGCCATCAACATTACTATAATTCTCTTTTATGAAATATAGCTTTTGACTAGGATTTTAGCGTTTTTTGTGTGTATGCATTTATATGAGTATGTGCTCCTGTTCCCTTCACTTTTCAGATGACCATATTTATAACACACTTATTTTGAAGAAATAGAGGTTTTTGTTGTATGTAAGGAATACTTTAATTTTAACTACTCAATACCAGACAAAGTTATCAGAGAAACAAGGAAGCCTTGTTAAATGACATACCTTATTGTACAGGTGCTGAAAAAAAATTTTTAAACAAGACAAGAGAAGAAAACTATTACCTTTAGAGAACAACAACAGAACATGAAGATATATAATGATTATGGCAACGGTGACATGTAGCATGTAAGACACAAATTCAACATAATTATGAGGAGATTACAATTAAAAATCAACTAAGCTAAGTCTTTTATCCAAGAAAAGGAACACCTTGCTTAATTCTTTGGCTAATAATGAACATTCTATTTTAAATGAGTTGTTAGATATTAGCATGTTTCAACCCAAAGTCAGGACTATTTGCATAAGAAATATTAAAAACTTTTCGCAGAAGTAAAGAAAATTGTTCTACTTTCACAAATTTTCTTTAATAATATATGCATTCAAATAATTTAAAAATACTGAAAACTGAAAGTATAACTTTTTGCTGAAAATAACTTCTGAAATGAATTAAAATAACAATGTGACTATTAGGGAACATGAAAGACTCTGTATTTATTAATAACACAGTATGTTCAAACATCCCCCTTAACCCAACAATGTTAGGCAACTTAAAGATGCACACAAAAATCAGAGAGTTTTGGTTAAGTTTTAGAGGGAAAAAAGATATGTTTTAGAGATAGGTAAGCTGAAGTCTAAAGGAAGTTTCATCCCTTGAATATCAAGAAGCCTTACAGAGGCTGCAGGGCCTTAGCACCGTGCTGGAAGGCACTAAAATGGCCGTGAAACCACAGCCTACCCCTCCGCTGCTCACTCCATCCATGGTGCGAGGTCCCCTGTGCAGACACCTTGGAGGGAAAATGTTACCCTTCTGTGACTTCTCTTTCCTTTCAGACCATCCGGTATTCTTTTAAACCTGGTCTTACCTATATAAAGATGTCATAGGGATTAAAAAAAAAAAAAAAAAAAAAGCACAATCTGATATACCAGAGATTGGGAACCCCACCTAGGGGTGGCCCAGGTCACATATCTCTCAAGGCAGACAGCTCTTAACAGAGATACTAACAAAGGTCTTAGGTGAAAGTAGAAAACATTGGTTGGCCCCATCCTCCTTACTTGTGTTCCATGGTATACACTGTGGGTTAGACCATCATTCTCTTCCATAGTGAATGGCCAGATAGCCCATTCAGCATTCAGCATAGCCGTGTGAGCCACACAGATATTGGAGAGAATCTGTGCGTAATTAACCCCAGGATGTCAAAGTACATTTAAAAAAAATAACATTAGCAGACTTCATAACTAAATAACATTTTAATTACCTGGCTTTGATCAATCTGCAAAATCAGTTAACAGCTTTTTCTAATCCGTTTTCCTTAACCATGTGGTCAAATGTATTTTCTAAAACCTTCCACTTTCCACCTTTCATTTTGCAACCCTGGAGCCAACTTCCCTTACATTCTTAACTAATGGCTAATACAGTCACCTCAAATAAACAATGACGGAGCAGTGGAGAACTATGATTGCCCACACCTTCAGAACAATAAAAAAAAAAAAAGAAAGAATTAAAAAAAGTTCACCAAGCAAGATAGCTTCCAGCGTTCCCTGGAATGTGTCTTCCTGAATGTTTTAATCCTACTGAAACTTTCCCTCCCTGTGGTTGCTATGGTCCTGTCCTGTACCTGCATCTGTACCAAGTATGCAGTAGAAGCACAGTAGCTGAGATGATACTCAAGGCATATATGCACCAGTACAATCTTACCAGTTCTTAAAATACTGAGCTCACTTAGTACTCATTGGTAAGATGCCTTTCTCCCATATCTTCCCAGCACTCCCCTGCTGTCTCTGATGCTCTGGTCACTCCCTCCAGAACCCCTCAGTCACAACCCCCAATTCAGCAACTGAAGATGTAATTCCTGGCACAAACGCTGGGGGGGGGGCGAATCTATTCTCTTTGGACTGTGCCATATAGATTGCCACATATTTTGAATTTCACACCTGCATATTGGTTAATAATTGTTGCTAAAATTCACTGGGCACTTACTATGTTTCTGACACCAAGCGTTTTATATGTATTCATTTATTTAGACTCATAAGAACCCTGTGATTTGCCCGAGGTCACAGAACTTCTAAGTGGTGGAACCCTAACTATAATCCCAGGCTGTGTTACCCTATAGCACACTCTTAACCACTGTGCACTTAACTGCCTCCCAGGACTCAATAAATAACTGATTATCGTTTAGTCATTCAACACATGGTTAGATGATTAAGGTGAGAGAACTTTTAGCTTGTCTCAGGTTCCCTCTCCACTTGACATTTGTATATAAGGAGCACTCATAAGGATCTGGCTGACATGAATAGGGTCCAGGGAGTTAATGTAACTGAGAGGAACAGGCCAGGTAATTGAGAACAGGGCATGGTGGGGATCGGGGCAAACTGAAGAGTTCTTGTGGAGTGGAGACAGCCACTTCTCAGCTCCAGCCAATGGTTGCCATGAGGACCTGGCCATGGTGGATACCCCACAAATACCTGTTGAATGAATGAATGAATCTAAATTAGGTGAAACTTCCTCAGGGATATATCCAAGTAAGAAAAATAAGACTGTCAAGGTTTAAGCTTCCTCTCTTGTTACTATCATGCAATTATAGTGAAGCAACCAAGTATAAAAAGAATACTTTTATCTTTTCAAAGCACATTCACCATAATTATCTCTTATCTTCACAATAATCTTAAAAGGTAAGTAGAAGCCACCTCAGTAATGAGCCCAGACCCTTCAGAACACCCATTTTTCTTAGACCAACTCTTCTCTGACCTCAATGAGTGGTGAGGAGAAGGTGAATGACAGGTCAGAAAATGTGCTCATGCTGTCATTGGGCTCTCACTGCCCAGTCTCAGTATTTCCTGGATGCGATTCCTTGATGAAGCCTAAGTAGATGAAGCCAAGTTCAGACATTTTTAGCACAGTGACATGGGGAGAGGAGAGAAGTGCATTTAGGGAACTGAATAAAATCTGCAATACTGGGTTCTGTGCCTCTGAAAGATGTGCAAATGAGCAGGACACAGAAACGCTAATAAAAAGCTTAGTTTTTGTAACAACATTAAGCTTTGTCTTGACTGCTTGTAATATACCATGGCAAGAAAGAAAAAACAAGCTAAAAACCGATTTTTGTTCAAAGGTGGATTCTCACGACATCCTCTACTTCAAATTGATCACTCAGTTGCTGGTGAGGTATAAAATCTCCTTCATGTGCTGTTTTCACATGAGGAACAATCTATGATACAATCTTTTTGCTATATTCCTATATTTGTAATTCTAATTTTCCTAGATGTTTCCCAATGATCAATTCTGCCTCTTCTTGTGTAACTTTGGAGAAGATTCCAGAAAGAGAGCAGATTAAAGAAAGCTGGCCAGGTAGTTCCTCTACTTCATGCTTCCTGGGCTAAAACAGAAAATGAAGCTCCTGCTGTTTTCTTTAATAAGAATCAGTGTCTGGTGTAAGCCTCAATCATTGGACCAGTCACACTTAGTTGGCATAAAAGGAGTGTTCCCAAATGCCCGAGCATCATTTCAGCACGTACATTTAAACTCTCCACCTTTTCCTAAAGGCAGAAAAGAGCATGTGGTGTTAACTGCTTCTTGTATGACCCACATTATTTTTACCCTAACTTTCATGTAAGTGTTTTACTTCATCTTTTTGTCATTTTTATTCTTTATGTTTCCATACATTTATACTTCAAAATGTTTATCCCAATCTATACAACCCTGGTTGAAGTTTCCTTTTCTGTGTTTCTCCATAATTAGGCACATTATCAGTTTTGAAGACTGTTTGGTTCTACTTAAATTAGTTAGCATGTTCTTGAACCTAATGCACAGCTCATTTTCCAATTATTAAACACCTCTTAGGTGCTTTCATCCCAGACTCACATTGAATATGTAGCACTATGGTCAATGAGCTTTCTACTCTTTCATCCTCTTCTGTTTTATTTTTTTTAAATCTCTACTAAGTAACCAGTTCTTGGCAATCCAAGAGATGCCTTTTACTTTTTTATTAGCAGAGCCATAAGAAACTTGTCTTTTATTTCAAACAAATTCAAGTCAAATTATAACTTTTTTTGGGTCATGATACATGTTAGAAAATAGCGAAAATTAAATTATAACTTTATGTCCATAGACATTTGGTAGATTTGGGCTATGGACCCCATGCCTGGGTTGGGGGAGGGACAAAAATTGATGGATGGAAGAAACCAAATTATTCTAAGTAAACCTCACAATTCCACCAGAGACTGGAGGATGCCTTTTTTCCCTGGGTCAGTTATCACAGCAACGAGGCTTCTACGACTCACCCAAGGCCACTCAGCAGTGTGGTCAGCTAGGAATAGATAGAGCTGTAAGTCCCGACTTTCTGTCCCCTCTCCTAACCGCCAGCTCACATTCTCTCCTGTGTCACCATCGCTCCCCACAGGCGGAACTCTTCTTTGAGGTCAACAGGAACCTCAGGCCAAACCAAATGCTGGACGGCTGAGGCGGTGACTTGCAATGGAATCTGTAACCTCTAGAGAATCTTAATGAGAGACGAAGCCACGCATAGGGAAAAAATCAGTCAGTTGAGGATTTGAAAGACGGGTACAAAGGAGGTGAGTTCATATTGCCACCCCTTCACACTCTGCTTTCCCCCTGAAATCATTCAGTGTCTCAGGTTATTGTCAGCTTCAGGTCATTGCCAGATAGTCCTTAAAACGGCAATGCCCAAAACAAAGAAACCAAATCAGGAAAAAATAAAAGTAAAAATAAAACCTCTGACCAAGCCAAGACTCTAAATATAGCTTTTCCACTTACCTCAATGCAGATAATTCTAAGATATATATTTCTGATTCTATTCATTCAGTTTAAAAGAGCAAGACCACACCAGGATAAGCAATGCAGGGTGGTCAGACACATGATCTAATGACAGTGTGTGGAAGCCACTGCAGAGGGCGGCAGGAGCACTGCCAGCTTGTGTGGTGGGGCTGAGCGGCTGCTTTCTATGCAGAGTCCACCAATATTTTCCAAGTATGGACAGCTTTTATTGAAATTAAAATAGAAAATGCAGGACCAGAGCCAGTTTAGTAAAGACATGGACCTGCCCATGAAAGTAGAAGGAATTTGGCTTTGCCGTTCACAACAGAGAAATGAGCCTTCTCACTGAAATCTTTTTATGATTAGGCTCAAAGCCTGTCAGTCTTTGCAAAATAACACTGAGTTGATGTCTGTTTCTTATGCATTTGCTTTCCAGTGCCTGAAATGATGCTTTCCTGAGCCACTGGATTTGTGTGCATTATACATTTCTGAGAAATATGAAAAATGAGCAGAGATCAGGAAGAAGTGGATAGCTAATGCAATTATTCCAAAAATTAATCAAGTACAGTCCTTATAAGGCACCACTTGCTTCTGCCTATGTCCAGAACTCTTTCCTACTAAGAAAACTATTTGAAATTATTGGGACATCTCAGGGGGATGGGAAGCAAATAAAATTTCCAACTGCACCTAATTTCAGTGAATAAATGTCTAGAAAGATCCAGTTGTAAGAAATAAGCTTTACCAAAGATGACAAACAAATGAAGAAGAAAAGTAAGAGCTCAGTGACTGGGGCTTTTGGTTTTTCTCCTATGTATTTTAATTCTGGATGCTCTCTAAATTCCTCTTTACATCCAGAAGATGGTAAAGTTAGCCACATCTAAGATGAAATCTTCAGCCAACCAATGTCTTATAAGTGCCAGGCCGTGAAAAAAAAAACCAAAAACCAAAAAACCAGAAAAACCTCGAATGAACTGCAGTCTTTGCTGTCCATTCGCAAGTTTCCTTGTCCCTTTAGAATACATACAGCCTGGGGAATGGCGTGATGAGGAATGAGCACAGTGTGAAGTCAGAAACCCTTGGTTCTAATATTGGTTCTACTGCTCACTAGCTGGGTAATGCTTAAAGCATGAACTCTCTAAACTATATAAGGAGAATAATATTTTTTTTTCTCCCAGTCATAAGGACCAATGAAATCATGTAGGCAGAAGTGTTGGGAAGCTGTAAAATACAGACAAATGTAGGGACCACTCTAGCTATATCAAATTGCCTTATTTTTCTCTCCACCTCATCTTCCTGCACTAATTCACTGATGACTTCATTCCCAACTCCTGGACGCCCAAGGCCCCTGGGTTTGCCTCCTCCAAGCTCAGGCACAGTCAGCGTTCCAACACTTTTTTTTTTTTTTTTCTTTTGGCAGTTCTGGCTATTACTTGGCTTTTATCTCATCCTCATGGACATTGATCATGTCAAGGTGTGTCACTATCCTGAAAGAATTAGCATTCTCTGAAGCACATCATGCCTATGTCATGTTCAATGCAGACCTGAGCCCATTCCTGGGGAAAAAAAATAAAACTCGGGGTTCTCCTGACCACTCACCACAAACCCAGGTCCAAGACACAGGTAAACTAAAGAAAATGAGTGACTGTGTGAGAGTGGTGGGGGGGATCAGGATGGGGTAGGGGTTATCAGGAAATTTCTCAAATGGGGTCAGGTAGGAGATCAACATCAGAGTAATAAAGGCAGGAAATATCACTCCAGTTTGGACCAATGAAGAAAAGGAGATTGTGGAACAAAAAGGAAAGTCCCTCACGGCCAAATGAAGAACCTGACAAGTTTTGGCGCCTTATCACCCCCTTTCTTCATTTCTCCCCTACATCCTTAAAGCATATTCAAATCACTATGGAGTTTTTTAAAAACCCCAATACTCAGAGGCCATAGAAACCAGAATCTCCATGGGTGGAACTAGGCGCCAGATTTTGAAAGTTGCCCAGGTGATTTCAATGATCAGCTAAGCTGGCGAAACACTACTGTTCTTTTTCTTCTCTATTCAACCACATGCCCACACCTGCATTCATTACCCCCATTAATGCGGCATGAGGCAGTGGGAAGGACATGGGGTTCAGAGTAAAAACGAGCTGGCTTCAGACTTGGCTTTGCCACTCGCAGGCACATGCCTAGTTTCACGACTTCTCTGAGTCACAGTTTTGCATCTGAGAGCACCATGAATAGGAGGAGCTTATAACAATGAATGTAAAGGGTAGATTCTTAAGGTACATTAGTATCAATCTTTTCATAGATTCACTGTCACAGAGATATTCCCCAAGTCTTTGAATTAACATATTTTCTCGCCTTATTGCAAAGCTCCCATTCACTGGAAGTCTAATAATTTCCCTTCTAAAGTTAATCATTCTTAATATATTTGCTTATTAGCCCAAAGTGATCTGGAATTAGCAGGACTTTAGCAGTTGTGGAAGAAATATCAGTTTCCTGGATTTTTCTGGGATGAAACTCAGGGACCTATAGCAGGAGTTCTTCATAGTTATTTTTGCTGTGCCCACTTCTTCCCTTTCCTCCTTTCCAGAGAGAGATCAAGCCTTTTGCCTTCCCAGAGCTGGTCATACATTCTGCCCCCTTCAGCTTGATCAGTTGAAGAAAATTAATTTAATGGCAGAAATTATGTACTATCACGGTGTTCAGCAATTTGGGCTTTCATAAGATTTGCTAAATGTATCCATCATGAATTTGAAGGGTCATTTATATAAACCACTTATCACTTATATTTGAGTAGCACAATCATGATTTTCAACATCTTTAAATATGTGTGCATAGCTTTTATTTGATACCTAGAACCTTGGAGTCTTCATGGTCTTTTGCTTGTGTCACTTGATCAGCCCCCAATTTAAAAAGTAATAGAAGAAAATTCTGGTTATATTAGCAGCCCGGCCTCCATGCTTCTGGTTACCAGAGGAAGCGAAGATAGCGGTTGGAATCTGCGGGATACGGAGGTATTTTATTCAGTATCCTCTGGTAAATTTGATGTGACCATTCTGTTAGGATATTCAGGGTACTTCTGGTTTTTTTTTTTTTTTTTTTTTTTTTTTTTTTTTTTTTTTTT